>CM062810.1:226012657-226612657 GCA_031772625.1 Pinus tabuliformis | reverse complement strand
GTGGAGAATATGTTCAAAACACATTCATCAACTTTTGCACCAAAAATGGAATTCAAATGCAACATACTGTTCCATACACTCCACAACAAAATGGTGTAGCTGAAAGGAAAAATCACACCTTAAAGGAAATGGCTAATTGTATGCTGCAATCTAAAGGACTCAGTCTTAGTTTTTGGGCCGAAGCAATTAATTGTGCAAATTATATAATCAATCGCACTCCTACTAAGGTTCTAGAGAATATCACTCCAGAAGAAGCTTGGAGTTCCATTAAACCAGATGTAAGTCACTTCCGTGTTTTTGGAAGTGAAGCATGGGCCCATATTCCAGATGAAAAGCATAAAGCTTTAGAACCTAAGAGTGAGAAATGTACTTTTGTTGGATATTCTGAAGATGTAAAAGGTTATAGACTTATTCCATTTAAGTCCAAAAATTTTATCATTAGAAGAGATGTAAAATTTGATGAAAATAAATCGGCCTGCGAGCCTAGTCCGGCGGATGTGCCACCTCTTCCTATCTCTTCTACTTTTGAAAACATTTCTTCTTCAGATGATGAAAGTGAGGATGATAATCCTCCCCCACCTTCTCAGGATCCTCAACTTCCAAGATGGGTCCGTGCTACTCGGGATGCAGCAGGTGATCTTGTCGGTGATCCTACAGATCAGCGACGTACACGTTCTCAGTTTGAAAGAGCCTCTTCTTTACTGGCTCAAGCTCCAGTAAATCATGATCCTGACACTTTTGCAGAAGCTTCAGGCCATCCACATTGGGAAGTAGCTATGAATGAAGAATATCATTCATTGTTGGCAAATGATACATGGGATCTTGTTCCTCTACCAAAGGGACACAAACTTGTTAGATGTAAATGGGTTTACAGAACCAAGTATGGACCAGATGGGAAAGTTGATAAACATAAAGCTCGTCTTGTTGCTAAGGGCTTTTCATAGGTTGAAGGCATTGACTGCACTGAAACCTTCTCCCCTGTTGCCAAAATGAACTCTATCCGCCTTGTTCTTTCCCTTGCTGCCTCTTTAAAATGGGAAGTCCATCAGATGGATGTTAAATCTGCCTTCTTGCATGGGGACTTGCAGGAAGAAATCTATATGGAACAACCCATTGGCTTCATACAAACAGACTCCAGCCTTGTTTGTCGACTTAAGAAATCCCTTTATGGTCTCAAGCAAGCTCCTCGGGCTTGGTATGCCAAAATGGATAGCTTTCTTTTAGAATATGGCTTTTCTAGGTGTTATTCTGACAATACTGTCTACACCAAGAAAGTGGGCAACTCTCTTATCATCCTTGTTCTTTATGTTGATGATCTTATTCTTACTGGTAGTGATCCCAACCTTATAAACCATGTGAAGTCTAGCCTTAAAAAGAAATTTGAAATGACAGACTTAGGACACTTACACTATTTTCTCGGTCTTCAAGTCTTGCAATCCAAGGAGGGCATTTTCCTTTCCCAGTCCAAGTATGCTTGTGATATTCTTCGTCATTTTCACATGGAAGACTGTAAGCCAGCCCCTTCTCCCTTTCAGTCTGGAGTCAAACTTTCAGTCTCTTGTACTTCTCCTAAAGTTGATGCTACCTTATACCGTCAACTTGTAGGAAAACTCTTGTATTTAACCCATACTCGTCCTGACCTTTCCTTTGCTGTTGGCCTTGTTGCTCGTTTTATGAAAAACCCCCGTGAAAGTCATTGGAAAGAAACTAAAAGAATACTTCGTTATGTTCGAGGTACAGTACAGTTTGGGATTCATTACAGTGCCAAAGCAGCTCCTCTATTAGTCAGTTTCACTGATTCTGATTGGGCTGGTGACCCTGATGATCGAAAGTCTACTGCCGGTTATGTCTTCACTCTTGGTTCAGGACCTATTACATGGGCTTGTAAGAAACAGGCTGCCATTTCTCTTTCGTCAGCAGAAGCAGAGTATCGTGGTGCCGTGGAAGCTAGTAAGGAAGCCTTGTGGCTTCGTCAGATCCTATCAGAGTTTGGCTTTGAGCAGCAGCATCCAACCACACTTTGGTGTGATAATCAAAGTGCCATTCAGCTATGCAAAGATCCAGTCCAGCATCAGCGCAGCAAACACATTGAACTACACATGCACTTCATCAGAAAGCTCATTCATGACCATGTTCTTGAAGTGAAATATTGTCCAACAGATGATCAGGTTGTAGACATCTTCACAAAGGCTCTCACAGAGGCGAAGTTCACTAAACTTTGATATATGCTTGGAGTTCAGGAAGTTGTCACTAAGGGGGGATAGGCTCTAGTGCCTCCTTCCTTCTCCTATTGTGTCATATTTGTAAATCCTTCAATCCTATCCCAAGTTGTTCTTAAGGGGGGATGTTAGGATATTCCGACACATAGGATATAGTTAAGTTCAACTTGGTCTAGTGTAGAGTTAGGTATAGAGTTAGGTAAAGTGTGTTTCTTTACAGTTGTACATTTTGTAACTTACAATCCGACGGTCACGATATGTAGTGATCCGACGGTTCATTCTCTCCTCGGTATTACCGACACTTGATCCATGGCTTGACACCCGATTGGTCCATGAGTTCTATTTAAAGCGCATGGAGGGTCATTGTTCGGGTAATCCGTGCATGAGAGAAGCTTATGTAAATTTTCATTCTTTGATTAATAAATTGCCTGTAGTACCCACGTTGGGACAGGCCATGGACTGTTTCCCTCTTTGAGGGTTTTAACCACGTCAAAAATACTGGTGTATTGATCTGTGATCTGGTTGTGAGCGTTGTCCTTTTGGTATTCTTTCTGAGGAACTTACCCTGTAAATTCCTACACCGCTAGCCTTGTTTTCCTTCAAATTTCAGTGTAAACCCATGTTATTTAACTCTCGGGCACAAAGTTTAAATCGCATGACCGCGCGCTTTATCCATTTATTCCTCATCGTTTAACTGTAGTCATTAATCGTCCTGATCCAACGGTCAATTTTATTTTTCATGCACATTAAACTCTGCGCTCTGTCCTCGTCATCTGACCGTCCGTCGTAAGATCGGATGGTAGTCGCAAGCCCCTATCGCGCAACTTGTGCATGTGTTAACCCACGGGGGCGGTGGTTTTCATCTGCCACATGTTGCTTTCTTATTGGATCATGGTGGTTTATACAGATATCGCCGAGCACCGATAGGTGGTGCAGGGAAACCGCCCGCCACGCAAAACCGCCATCCCCGCCGTTTAAACCTTGCGCACCTTTCATGCCTAATCGCCATCAGATCTGCCTAACTGCGATCCGACGACTGACAATTATCCTCGCCTGTCCGCCTCTCAATTCCTCCTGTCAATAATCTCTGCCATTCATTTTCTTGATCCAACGGATGTTTCTTGTTCCCTGATCTGCTCATGCCTCCGCCATTCTATCTACGCCCATTGCTTGCTTTGTGCTCCTGAAACACGAAGATGGACGGCTACCAGCCCCTGTACTGCCTATATTAAATCTTCAAACTACCTCATTCAAGAAGCAGCATGGCTGATGAAAAAAAGGACTGCCTCGAGCAGTTAAAAGCAATGAATGGTTATGGGTTTCATTCATTTTTCACACCACCTACTCAGAGGAGGACTGCAAAGCACCAGTGAATGTCAAATTCATCCATTAAAGTAGTCAAATTGCATCAGAGACCCATATTAGATTGTTAATGTGGTTGGTGGTCCATTATGACCCTCCACACGTAGCATAGCAGAGTGTTCTTGTAATCAACCTCTATATATATCCACAAGACAGAATGTTGATGGTGGATGAATGCTATCTTGATGTAAGATTCAACTTCTAGAGACTGTAACTACTATGATACCTACAACATCTGGTCTTCATTTTCAGCTAATGCAAGCTTCTTTTGCTATTAATTGCTCACTTTCCACTTCTTCTTCGTTGTTCCAGGCTATGCTTGTTATGCATTTATTCATGTGCTATAGATGTTTAGCATTAGAGGAGCTATCATCCCACCTCTGTGTTAGAATCTAGCCTGTATCATTGAATTTGTATGCAAGTTTCTATTATTTTAATGCTAAAGAGCTATCATCCTGTATGTGCATTAGGAAATAGATTTACATACCTTTTAATTGGTTGCAGCTGGCCATCACAGGGTCTTGTGCATCTGCTGGTGTGATCAGTATTCTCCATAATCACATTTTCCTTAAAATTGTGAGTAATTGGTGGTCTAAAGCCTTGTAGTCTGGGGGTGTTCACCCATGTCTGGGGTCAAGCATAGTAGAAGTGGTTATCTGGCTTGAATATGCAGCATTTCTTTCATTCATCCACCAGTTTCCAACATTTTTGTTGAGTTTGTAATGTTCCCGAGCATCTTTGAGATACAATCTAGGAGAGTTTCTTGGGGTGATAACATTAAATGGCGTTGTTGTCGGGGAGAGGAGAATTGAAGCTCAGCTTCCCTGGGAGAATGACACAGCTTCAAGCTTTGATGATAAACAAGGTTTGAACACAGTTTCTAGTTGTAATCACCTATCTGGTGACTCCACTGGAGGAAGACCAACCTTTGGCGACTCCATGTTGCAGTTCTAGCTCATTTTGTGAGGTATGTTCAGAGATATCTTCAGAAATCACCAGATGAACTAGTTCCTGATCCTGAGAAGATCGTTCAGCAGAAGAAAATATCGCAGTGAGGAGCATCAAAATTAGGTAAGCCTTGGAATTTTTATGTATCTCTGCTAGTGTAGAAATACCTTCAGAGATTCATACAGCTCCTTAGTCATTCATTTCCCTTTCAGACCTCAGTACAAAAAGGTATCCATGCTGTCCATCATATTCCTCTGTTTCTGGCATTCTTTCCATTGATTCATTCCACTCAGTCCACCGGTATCCTTTCATATACCCTAGCCATGGCAGTTCAGCAAGCCTTTACAAAGATAGAAAGAATAGTTGCTGCTAGGTATGGACCTCTGGTCTTGCCTACCCCTTTGAATTCCATGCCTGCAGGAGATTATCAAGAGTTTATGCCTAAGTTTACTAGTGCAGAGGAGGTAATGGCTGAAGAGCATTTAGAGTCCTTTTACAACTATGTTGATAACCTGGATATCAACGAAGAGGATGTCTGGATGAGGGTTTTTGTTCAAAGCCTAGATGGGGAAGTTAGAAAATGGTTTATAAATTTACCCCCTAGGTCCATTGCAGAAATTGAGGCCCTAGATGATGTATTTTTAAAGCACTGGGGGAATAATAAAAATCTGCTCTATTATCATTCTGAATTTGGGAACTTGTAGAGAGAAGATTGTAAGGTTTTGTCTGATTTCAATGTCAGATTCAATTATATGTACAACAGAATGCCAGTTGAAGTAAGGCCCACCCCTGTTTCTGCCATGATAACTTATGATAATGCCTTCAATTCTAGTTCTGCCTGCTGTTAAGAGAAAGAAGATTTGCTTCTTTGGCTGATATGCAAGCTGCAACCTTTGAAGTAGAAGCAAATATCATTGCTGCAGAAAGACTCGAAGGTGATGCTGAAAGAAGAAGTCAGGGAGGTGAATCCTCATCATCCTCAGAGCCTGAGATAGATGAATTAGCTAAGATGAATGAGTTTTTGGCCTCTGAAGTTTCCAAGTTAAAAGCTGAGCAGTATTCTCAGGAAGCTGGAGCTCATTGTTCCTTTTCTTTTCCAAGGCCAAATCCATATAAAGGAACAAAGGAGCAATTACAGATTTTATAGAGAAAGAGAGATGCAAACGAAGATCAAAGGGTGAAGACCCTTTGTCAAACTATAGTCATGGAAGAAGAGTAGCCTGAAGAGGAGGAGGTCCATGGTTTGGAAGGTGCTCCTTTTCTAACCAGAGCTACTTATGAAGAAGCATTATCAAGAGGCACTTCTTGTCAGTTTGTTGTGCCTGCAGAACAACAAGCTTACCAGCAGCAGCAATCAGCAGAAGGAACCTTCATCCTCCAGGAATATGTGCTCAATGCCAGCTCATCTTCACATGGCTATGAAGATTTACAAAATCACTAGACCGCTTTTGTCCCCTGCCCAGTGATCAATAAGGGAGAGGAATGCTCCCCATCATCTTTGGTACCCCTGCCTACTCAAGTGAAAATCCCTCAAAGTTGCCCCTTGAACACTGAGGCAGAACAAAATTCAATGCTCAAGGTTGAAGCTAATCATCTCAGTCTTGATATTTAGAAACCTGCTCAGGTGGCCTCCACACAAAATGAAAGGGAAACTTATCAAATGACAGAGGAAAAGGATGTATAGTTGTGGGACTCCTCCTTGGATGAGGATTGTTCAAACAAAGATTTAGGAGCCGATAATGTTTCTGTGTTCTCCACACAAGAATTCATTGGTTTTCCATTCATATTAATTGTGCAGGCCACAGATGACAAAGACATGTACACAACATCCATGATTATTCAGCAGGTGTACAAAGGCTCCTGTAAAGAGCATCTGAGGAAAATACACAGAAGGGAGATGAAATTTGATCCATATCTACCTATCAAGCTCAAATGTCCTAAACTATTTGAGGTACAAGATCAAATAAATCCTATTTTGTAGTTCTATGATGAAGGGGCTGAGAGCAGGAGAAACAATTTTGGGTGGCCCAACACATGGGCAGTTTTTAAAGTTTTAAGTTTTCAGGCCTTAATGACTGTAAGCAGTTTCTTTTTCAGGTTTTAGAGTAGACTTGGTTTGACTCCATGCCCAATGGATACTAGGCAAATGTTTTTAAGCTGGTTTTGTATGAAGGCAATGGTCTGCAGGTTCTTGAGACCTCATAGGGAGGATCTCATCCCCAGAAGGAGCCAGTGTTAGCTCTGCTACAATTTTGAACATTTGAGGGTCATTGACAGCTTGGCTGTGTTGTTATGCTAAAGTATCTCGCAACAGTCAGTTTACCTTATTCTCCTTACCTTCCCTTAACCTCCCACTAGCCTTGTTTTCCTTCAAATTTCAGTGTAAATCCATGTTGTTTAACTCTCAGGCATGAAGTTTAAATCGCATGACCATGCGCCTTATCCATTTATTCCTCATCATTTAAACGTAGTTGTTGATCGTCCCAATCCAACAGTCAATTTTCATTTTCCCGCACATTAAACTTTGTGCTCTTTCCTCATCATTTGACCATTTGTCGCAAGATCGAACGGTAGTCACAAGCCCCAATCGCGCAACTTACGCGCGTGTTAACCCACGGGGGTGGTGGTTTTCATCTGCCATGTGTTGCTTTCTTACTCGATCATGGTGGTTTATACGGATACTGCCGAGCATCAGCAGGCGGTGCGGGGAAACCGCCCACCACGCAAAACCGTCATCCCCGCCATTTAAACCTCGCACACCTTTCATGCCTGATCGTCGTCGGATCTGCCCAACTACGATCCGACGGCTGATAGTTGTCTTCGCCTGTCCGCCTCCCGATTCCTCTCGTCAACGATCTCTACCGTTCATTTTCTTGATCCAACGGATGTTGTTTGTTCCCTGATCTGCTCATGCCTCCACCATTCTGTCTACGCCCATTGCCTGCTCTGTGCTCCCGAAACACAAAGATGGCCGGCTACCAGTCCCTGTACTGCCTATATTAAATCTTCAAACTACCTCATTCAAGAAGCAGCATGGCTGAGGACAAAAAGGACTGCCTCGAGCAGTTAAAAGCATTGAATGGTTATGGGTTTCATTCATTTTTCACGCCACCTGCTCAGAGGAGGACTACAAAGCACCAATGAATGTCAAATTCATCCATTAAAGTAGTCAAATTGCATGAGAGACCCATATTAGATTGTTAATGTGGTTGGTGGTCCATTATGACCCTCCACGCGTAGCATAGCAGAGTGTTCTTGTAATCAACCTATGTATATATCCACAATACAGAATGTTTATGGTGGATGAATGTTATCTTGATGTAAGATTCAACTTCTGGAGACTGTAACTACTGTGATACCTGCAGCGTCTGGTCTTCTTTTCCAGCTAATGCAAGCTTCTTTTGCTGTTAATTGCTCACTTTCCACTTCTTCTTCTTTGTTCCAGGCTGTGCTTGTTATGCATTTATTCATGTGTTGTAGATGTTTAGCATTAGAGGGGATGTCATCCCACCTCTATGTTAGAATCTAACTTGTATCATTGAATTTGTATGCAGGTTTCTATTATTTTAATGCGAGAGAGTTGTCATCCTGTTTGTGCATTAGGAAATAGATTTACAGACCTTTTAACTGGTTGTAGCTGGCCATCACAGGGTCCTGTGCATCTACTGGTGTGATTAGTATTCTCCATCATCACATTTTCCTTAAAACTGTGAGTAATTGGTGGTCTAAAGCCTTGTAGTCTGGGGGTGTTCACCCATGTCTGGGGTCAAGCATAGTAGAAGTGGTTATCTTGCTTGAATATGCAGCATTTCTTTCATTCATCAACCATTTTCCAACATTTTTTTTGAGTTTGTAATGTTCCCGAGCATCTCTGAGATACAACCTAGGAGAGTTTCTTGGGGTGATAACATTCACCAAAAGAGGTAATTGTTAAAACATAACACCATTACAAACATAAACATAAAATAAAAAACTTTAAATATTTAAAATTATTCTTTCTTTAGCATCTTTCCATATTGCATATACCTTATCCCATTCCACCATCAATGAATCAAGCCCAATTAGGGACACTCACATCAAGGCATCTAATGCAGCAAATGATAGTTTTGTTCTTTGGAAATCATTTATTATGTTTCTTCTTTAGCACCGTCTCTTGCATGTGACTGTACTTGCAAGAATAGAATTATTGCCTACCATAACTTTGCCATGTTAGAAAATTTTGTTTGCAATGTTGTAACAAAAAAAAAAATCTCCAAGCATATTTCATGGATGATACCTCATAGTTAACATGAAGAATGTCAACAAATGGATGCAAATATTTCAAACAAGCTGCAAAACCAAATGTTGTTTTGTTTTCTTCAATTTTATAATAAGGATGTTGTAAGTGCTGAAAAATATTTTTGATCCAACACTTTCAAATTTTTTCTCTATCATGAGTATGCTTTAAATAATGGAAAGGGCTAAACAACGTTGTTGAGTTGAAAATTGCAAGACCATGGAATCTTCCCAAGCTCTCTTCAAGAGCTTGAACATAATATTTTGCAAGTTGTTTGCAACTCTCTATTGAATCGTCAATATGTTAGGCCCCTATACTACTAGTGTTACCCCTTATTATTATTAGTACAACCCCTTATTATATTGCTGTACCCATGTTGTCCCCATATTGTTACTATTGTGCCCCATAGAATCCCACTATTGTTATTATTGTTCCCTTACATTATTATTGTTATGTCGGTTGTGATTACATTATGACCCCTTAGACTCCTATATATAGAAAGGAGGTATTTTCATTTGTATCATCCAAGAATTATTCATTTGTGTAATGTAAAGGAGGTTTCCCCCTTGAAGAGGCTGAATTCTAAGGCGTTGATCTCTCTTTTATATCTTTTTGTGAGCTGGTTTCATAACATTTGGTATCAGAGCTTTGAATTCTAGGGTTTCGCTGCTCCAAACAGGTCATCATGGCATTTGCACTATAAATTTTTTTCTGCGATGTTTCAGATGCTACGAAAAAAACCCATTTGAGACAAAATCGTACTGAACCTCGGGTCTGAATTTCAAAGCCTTGTGCACTATATTTGTAGATATATGATATGAAGAAGTTGGTCTTTTTGCAAACTCTTGAATTACATTCCAAAAAGGTGACCTAGGGAAAATCATCATAACTTTCTCTCGAGCATCTTATTGAAATTTCGTAAGAAGGTACAGAAAGAGGACAGATTGTAGTTTCTTCTATATATTTTTTAGAGCTAAAGGTCAAAATAGTGACTCGTGGCACGTCGTACAAGTTTGCTTTACTGAACTAGTCCATAATCAGGTCACTGTGGGAGATTTGGCATAACTCTTCCCTGGAGAATCCAATTTGGATCAGACTGGTGGCATTGAAAAGAGGACGTAGAGGGTTACTGTAGGTCACAATTTCAAAACTTAAATATCCAAAAGTACAAAGTTACAGTCATTTCAAGATCGATCTCCTAAAATCAAGAAAAAGCGAGATGAGGAAGTTTGATGGCAAGGATCCAGTAAATTGGATACTTCAGATGGAGCAATATTTTGATCTACATGGTGTACCATTGTTACAAAAGGTATGTATTGCATCTTCATATTTAGAACCAGATCAATTTTTATGGTATAAAGGGCTTTGTTCTCGTAAACAACTTGTTACGTGGTCAATTTTCACAGAGGAAATGATAGCACATTATGAGGATACAAAGAGCAACACCTTCTTTAGAGCAACACCACAACAATTGGAAAGAGTAAAAGGGCTTTGTTACATAGTGGAAAGTAAAATTATGGCAACAAGGAAGTCTACCCCTCACAACTATAATAATGGAAGTGTTTTTTCTCCTAGCCTTCCACAACCTACAAGGGTTACACCACAACAATTGGAAGAGAAAAGAAAAAAGGGCTTTGTTACAATTGTGATAGCAAATGCACTAAAGTTCATAAGTGTGCTGAGAAGAAATTATTTTACATAGAGTATGAAGAGGAGGAAGAAAAGGATCAAGAAACATCAAAAGAAGAGGATATGCAACAAGAACCAACCCTATAGAAAGAAGAAATGAATCCAACCATATCTTGTAAAGAATTGACAAGAATTACCACTCCTCGAACTCTCAAGATAGAAGGACATATCAAGAAGAAAAAGGTTCAAGAAGTGAAAGATCACATTGAGAAAGAATAAATGAATCCAATCATATCTTGTAATGCATTGGCCGGAATTACCACTCCTCAAACTATCAGGATAGAAGGACATATCAAGAAGAAAAATGTTCAAGAAGTGAAAGATCACATCGAGCATCAAGAAATGAATCCGACCATATCTTGTAAAGCATTGGAAGAAATTACCACTCCTCAAACTCTAAAGGTAGAAGGACATATCAAGAAGAAAAAGGTTCAAGCAGTGAAAGATCACATCAAGCATCAACAACAAGTTCTCCAACTTTTAAAGGATAACACCACTTTGGTGTAGAATCAAATGAAACAACAGGTAGATCAACATCACAGTGAAAGATGTTTTGATGTAGGTGAATGGGTATTTTTATGGCTACATCTCAAGCAAGCTATTTATGAGAAGGAACTGTTGGAAATACTACATGCACTTAAGAAATGGTGACCTTACCCAAGGGGAAGACACTTCAAGGTAAAAATGGATCATGATAGTCTTAAATACTTTTTAGAACAAATATTATCTTTAGAAGAACAGAAAAAATGGGTCACAAATATGTTGGGTTATGACTTTGACATCATCTACAGATAAGGGAAGAAAATTTTTGTTGCAGATGCACTCTCAAGAAAGGATGAGGATGTGGAAGCATCGTTTTGCGCTATTTCTATTATCCAACCAGATTGGATAAACGAAGCAAGGGATGATTGAAAGAAGGAAAAAGAAGTATGGCCACTTATTCAAAAGTTACAAAAGATCCCAATTCAAACAATATTGCTAGAAATTGAAGAGGAAGGAAAAATCATATTGGAACCTGGAGCAGTCACAAAAACAAGAAATCGATCAATTTCAGAGTACCTCATCAAGTGGAAGAACTTACCCGCTAAAGATTCCACATGGGAGAACAAGAATTTTATACAGGAGCATCAAGAACTACTCAAGCATTGAGGACAACACTTTTTGAAGGAGAGGGGCATGTTAGGCCCCTATACTACTAGTGTAACCCCTTATTGTTATTAGTACAACCCCCTTATTATATTGATGTACCCATGTAGTACCCATATTTTAACTATTGTGCCCCATAGAAGCCCACTATTGTTATTATTATGCCCTTGCATTATTATTGTTATATCAGCTCTGATTATATTATGACCCCTTAGACTCCTATATATAGAAAGGAGGTATTTTCATTTGTATCATCTAAGAATTGTTCATTTGTGTAATGTAAAGGAGGTTTCCCCATTGAAGATGCTTATTTCTAAGGCGTTCATCTCTCTTTTCTATCTTTTTGTGAGCTGGCTTCTTAACATAGATCCTGGCACTAAACCAATGACAATGTTAGTTGAAGAATGGACAATGTTGGATCGGAAAGAAAATAGCACAATATAGCTGTGTATATCAGATTGAATATTGTGGAATGTATTATGGGAAGCTATGAAGAAGATTTTTTTGACAAGGTAGGGACTTTGTACCAATCTAAGTCTTTGATGAATAAATTTTTCCTATGGAGAAAATTATATAACCTGAGGATGAAGGATGGAGACTCAGTGAGAGAGCGTCTCAACGCATTTAATACTGTGGTAAGCCAATTGTTATTTATTGATATTATAAATTTAGAAGAATATATGTGAATTAGTTTCTTTTGTTCTCTACCAAATTCATGGGATAGTATGCTTGTTGCAATAGGTAGCAATACAACTACCTTGAAGTTTAATGAAATAGTCTCATCCTTGATGTCAAAGGAGATGAGATGAAAAAATATGGAGGGCCAGAATGGAGATGCCTTGTCTATATGAGGACAGTCCCAGAACAGAAAGAAAAATAAGTCCTTGAGTGGAAGATCTAAATCTAGAGGGATAACTAAATCTCAGCGAAAATTGATAAAGGTGTGCTGGAAATGTTGAAAGGAATGGCACTTCAAAAAGAATTGTAGATCTAAATCTCCTAAGAAAGGAAAGGGATCTGATGATGTTCTTTCTGTAGAGGTCAAAACCACTTTAGATGAAGGTGGGGATATGTACTTGGCTTGTTCTTCAAGTACACATGTAGATCATGAAGCATGGTTTATTAACTCAGGTGCATCCTTTCACTTCACTCCCCATAGGGAGTGGTTCTACGAATATGAGAGATATGATGGTGGTGATTTCTTCTTAGGGGATGACAGGAAGGATTGAATCATTGGACGCAAAAAATTCAAGAAGAATTTCCAAGGTGGAAGAATTAGAATACTTTTGGGTGTTTTGCATATTCTTGCATTGGCCATAATTATGATTTTTGTAAGCAAGATGGATGATGCAGATGTAAAAACAGTGTTTGAGAAATATACTTGCAAGATGGTTCAGGAGCACTTGTATTTATGCACGGAGCTTATATTGGAACTCTATACAAGCTTCTGGGTAGTTCTTTTATTTGATGGGTTCAACATTTCTATGGTTCCTGAAAGTGGAGCAGAAAATCTAGTGGGCGAAAAGACCATGCTATGCCATTAAAGGCTTGGACATATTGGAGAGAAGGACTTTAGAATAGTTCATGGTAATGGTATGGTAGAAGGTATATCTAATTTCTCTCTTGATTTTGATTTATGTGAACTTTGTGTATATGGGAAGCATAATAGGGTTAGTTTACCCTCTGATTTTAGCAGGGAAAAAGGGATATTAGAGCTTTTGCACATTGATGTGTTTGGACCTGTGTTTTTTCCCTAATTGGGTAAGTCTATGTACTATATATCATTTATAGATGAATTATTAAGAAATACATGGATATATTTCCTCACTAATAAATCTAAAGTCTTTGAAAGGTTCAAAGAATTTAAGGCTCTGGTGGAAAACTAGGCAGAGAAGAAGATAAAGGTGCTAAGGATAGATAATGATGGAGAGTTCTACAAGAAGGAATTTGAAGATTTATATAAGAATTGTGCTATAGCATGACAAAATACTACACCATACACACCTCAATGAAATAAACTTGTAGAAACAATGAAAAGGACATTGATGGAAAAGGAAAGAAGCATTCTCATTGGTGCTAGGTTAGGACATGAATTATGGGCAGAGGTGGTGGAGACGACATGTTACCTTGTTAATAGATGACCTTCATCATCATTGGAGGATAAGTCTCCACAAGAGGTATGCATTGGTAAGAAACCCTCTTTTTCACATATGAGGGTATTTGGTGGTGAGGCATATGTACATGTTCCAAAGGAGAAAAGACCAAAGTTAGATAGTAAATTTGAAAGGTGCATCTTTATTGGGTATAAGGGTGGTTTAAAAGGTTATAAGATTTGGAACCCAAAAAAAACAAGGTTGTGTATAGCCAAGATGTGGTGTTTATAGAGGTGAAATATTTTATTAAACATGAAGTCCTACCAAAGGAACCTAAGAAGATATATTTTGAGCTAAAAGAGGAGGAATTAGACTGTACAACAGAAGAGGAATCAGAAGATGAAGAGCCACAAACTCTAGCTATGACAAGATCAGTTCCAGAAAGAAGGAAGCCAGAAAGGTATAATCCATCTTCTTTCTGTTAAAATTTTACTTTATCCATTACTGATGATGATATCAGAACTGTTAGGGAGGTAGTAGATTCAGAGGATGGAAAACTCTAGAAAGAGGCCATGGTTGATGAAATGTCATCTTTGGAAAAAAATGAGGCTTGGGATCTGGTGGAGTTTCTAGCTCGAAGGAAACCCATTGGAATCGAATGGGTGTTTAAGAAGAAGATGAATGCAAAAGGAAAGGTGGAGAAATATAAAGTTTGGTTGGTAGAAAAAGGTTATTCCTAGGTGCTAGGAATTAATTTTGGTGATATTTTTTCTCATGTTTTTTTTTTCTCAATATGACTACTGCTATTATTGATACAAAAAGTTACAGCAAGGCCTTGGCCTTGAAAGTTCAGCCTGTTGATGGCATTTTACAAAAAAACACATAAGATCAGTGCAGTTGGAATCTTCAGCTGTGTGTAAACTTCTTCTACGACACATTACAGTTTTGAACAGTAACAAAACCATTACATTTTCCAGACAGCGCCCTGAGACGGACAGAAACATGGACAGACCGTGCCCTGAGACAGACATAAACAACTGGTGTATGTAGTAACGACACATTGACAAGCAGGAACCTGAGCCAAAATCATAGCAACGAAGACACACAGAATTATGCTAGGTTAGTCATCATCTGTAGTATAGGCCTCCTCGACAACCAAACACCCATACCGTAGAGAGTCCTCCGAGTCCGAATGAGGAGCCACCGAGCCGGTGGGATCGCCATGCACGGACGCACCTGGGCCAGCGGGGTTGGTCAGATTCAGCGTCGAAGCATTCTCCATGACTGGGCTCAAGTGATCCTTCAGATTTGTAGTCTGTTGTTCTGCAGTTGCTTCAGCTTGGGCCGCTCCCAAATTTCTGTTGTCTTCACGCTTTTCGATAGTGACTGAAATAATGAAAGTAGCATTATCGAGCGAGCAAGGGAAACGATACCGCGCAGTATGGTGAGCAGCATGTTCACATACTGCATCTCCAGATCTGCCACGACCCCTTCCTCTTCCGCTCCTCGTAGCCGGTGGACTGCGCCGCTCAGGTTCCAGAGTGTCGGAAGATCGCTGCAAGACTGCTCAACCACCGGAGCCCCCTCTTCTGCTTAGTAACTTGACTCTTTCGCGCGACATTTTTGCTTGCTCTGAGCTGGGTAATAACGGAACTTCCCAATAACCATACAAACTTTGCACATTAATAGGTCTATGAACCCCTGCAGAGTGATTCAGAGAAAAGCCCAGAACTGGAAGCAAAAACTTGACAGTGGAATGCATTGAAGCTGTTATGCAAAGAGTAGTTAAGGAGTGGTAGGACGCGGCGTGCGAGACGATGGATGAGTGCAGTAATGGCCGCATTAAAGAATTTGTGCAGGCCCATCTCCCTTTCCTTGCGACCTGACTCGTGGCGTATGTGGGCTGACACTTGCCCATGTGATACGCCGCCTGTATGTCCTTTGGACAATTAATCACCCGCATCCGGGGGTGAGTGATCTTGATGCACCAGGGAAATGCAATCCTGCTTGAGCTGATGATCATCTGTTTCTTCGAGGGTGCCTGAGAATTGAAGAAGTTGCTGGTTTACGCCTTGATTGGCTAGCCTGTCCGCAACTTGATTGGCTGTCCGTCTAACATGCTTGAAGGTTATGCTTTGAGGATGTCTCAGCCTTTCCTCCAGTTGTTCCAATCTGCTAAGCAATCTCCAGCTGGTGGCTATCTTGGCTGCAGAGGTGCCCGTTTGGATTCTGGTCGCTGCATTTATTAGTATAAGCGAGTCTCCTTCTACCTCTAAGGGGTAGTAGTTTTTTTGTTCTGCAAGACAGATCCCTTGCCAGAGTCCTTCCAACTCAGCCGCGTTATTGGTATCTTTGCCGATCGATCCGTGATAGATGAGTATTGCTGCGCCTAGATGGTTCCTGAAGATACCTCCATATCCTGTAGGTCCGAGATTGCCCTTGGCAGCCCCATCAAAGTTTAATTTGAATGAGTTGATAGCAGGAGGGGACCAGTTGAGGGGCGAGGTAGTACTAGAAACGGGATGGGCTTTGATCTGGGCTAGAAAGGATAGGTCCAGATTCCAAGCTTGCAGGATAAGACTTTCCTGAGGAGTGTCTGGTATGTCTGTATCATGCCAGCTACGTATGGCTAAAGTTTCTTGAAGATTTTGTTTCAAGAGGAGCCATAATGCATCAATTGGCTGGCTGCTGTTATTGAAGATTCGGTTATTTCTTTCTTTCCAGAGGATCCAGTAGAGGAAGCCCGGTATAAGGTTCCACAGTGAATTCAGTAATGAGCTTTTAAAAGGATGCTTTGTCCATGTGCGGATGGTTTCTGTGATGTCTCCCCTTCGATTTTCTGATCTCCTGTTACATTGGTCAATTCTCTCCCATAGTTGGGTTGCTAACGGACATGTCTCCATTAGATGCCTGATGGATTCAGGGTGTATATTACAGTTGGGGCATCGTGATGGACCAATGAATCCTCTTTTTTGCAGGTTGTCCCAGGTGAGTATGCGTCTTTTGCTTAGCAGCCAGAGAAAAATGGAGATCTTGGGCCATATGCCTGGCTGCCAAACCCTTTCCCAGATTGGATCTTTATCTGTTTGGGAGGTGGAGTAGCGAATCTGGTGAGCTTCCTTGGTTGTGAACATTCCTTTAGGCGTGTGACCCCATCTCAGTTTATCCTCTAGGTGTGAGCATTTGATTTTCCTGTGATTTAGTTCCTGTTCTATATCTGTGTACGTTTCCCCTTGCCATTCAGGTTGCCAAGTACTGCCTGGTTTCCAGATTCTGAAGTCTTGGATCATGTGTGGCTGCCAGAATTGATGTACTAGGATTCGATTGGCTTGTTGCGAGTATGCCTGCCAATGTGGCTTGTGGAAAAGGGTGGCTAGTTTTGGAAGCTGTTGCCATGAGTCCTCCCAGAACCTTGTTGTAGTGCCTGCATGGATTTCCCAAAAACTGTGTTCTTGAATGAAGGTGCTATGTAGTTTTGCGGCATTCCATATCAGCGAACCTTGTGTAATTGTGCTGATTCTAATGAGATCCTTCCATTGACTACCTGGAGCGTATTTTGCTTGCCAAAGTTTTGCCCAGGGAGTGTGAGGTTTGGAAATCCAGTTCCACCAGATACGAGCCCCCATAGTGATGTTACTTTGCAGTGGATCCCTTAGTCCAAGCCCGCCGTCTGTTTTTGTGCTGCATACTTCTTTCCAGTTGACAAGAGCCCATTTCCGGTTGAGCCCAGAGGAGCCCCACAGAAAATTTCGCTGGAGGTTGCGTATTGCTTTGAGTGCCCATTTTGGTGCTGCAAGAATGGAGAAAAGATACAGAGGCATAGCCTGGAGGATCGATTTGATCAGGATGAGTCGACCGGCCATATTTAGAGAGCGGAAAGTCCAGGATGAGAGTCTTGATTCCAACTTATCAAGAAGAGTTCTCCAAGAGGTGTGATTGATGGCTGAGTCTATCAAGGGAGCTCCCAGGTATTTAGAAGGAAGCGTAGCAATGGTGAACCCCAGAATGCGAGCGATATTCCTTTGAGTGGAGACCGGGGTATTGAAAAAGAAGAGTTGGGACTTTGAAGCATTGATGGAGGTGCCAGAGGCTTCCGAAAAAAGAGAGAGCAGAGATTTAAAGACTTTGGCTTCTTGTGAGGAGGGATGGCCAAATAACATGGTGTCGTCTACAAACTGCTGATGGGACAGGGGATTGTGACCGTGAAGAGAGATACCTTTAAGAGCATGGGACGAGATGGCTGAAGAGAGGAGACGACTTAAGCCTTCTGCCATGAGGACAAAAAGAAAGGGAGAGAGGGGATCCCCTTGTCGAATACCACGGGAGGGTCGAAAAGGCGTGGAGGGGGAGCCATTGAGCAAAACAGAGAAGCTAGGAGAGGATATGAGATTTGAGATCCATCTGGTCCATGTGGGATTGAAGCCAAAAGCTAATAACATCTGGGAAATATAATCCCAGCTAAGTTTATCAAACGCTTTGGAGAGATCTAGCTTAAGAATCATACCTGGTTTTTTCATAATCTTAAGAGAGTGGATAACTTCATTTGAGAGTATGATGTCGTCCATGATCTGCCGCCCTTCTACATAGCCCGTCTACTCCGAAGAGATGAGAAGAGGAAGTAGAGGTTTAAGCCTGTTTGCCAGAACTTTAGATATGAGCTTGTAAATGACATTGCATAGTGCTATCGGTCTGTATTGGTCAGGCTTATTTGGTTCATCGCCTTTGGGGACTAGTGCTATGAAAGTTGTATTGAGGGAGGGAAGAAGCCAGTGCATGGTTCTTGATTCTTCTACTAATTCCCATACCTCTGTTTTGATGAGTTCCCAAAACTCGTGGAAGAAATTGGCAGTGAATCCATCAGGGCCGGGAGCTTTGCCGTCCTTGAGTTGGCCTAACGCTTCTTCTACCTCCTGTAGAGATATGGACTGGAGCAGTTTGTTGTTGTGATCCTCCGTTATGATTTTGGGTATATGCTGTGTGATATTCCTAATGGCTTGATCTCTGTTGCCAGGAGGTTCCCTGAGAATTTCCTGGAAGTAATCTTTGAATTCTTTCTCCATGTCTTCATGCTTTTCCAGCCTATCCCCTTGTTGGTTATTTATGAATGCTATGTTATTATTCATTCTTCTTTGGATTGTGGTTCTGTGGAAGAATTTTGTATTTTTCTCCCCCTCTTTGAGCCAGTGAATTCTGGACTTCTGTCTCCAAAGGATTTCCTCTTGCTTCCGGCGGGCTTCGATCTGATTCCAAAGAGTCTGCTCTTGTTGCGCTTGTTCCTCCGTTCTCCCTTCCCGGATGAGAGTTTGTTGAAGTGCCATCATTTGTTGTTCCAGCCTTTTGCGGTTCTCAAATATGTTACCAAACTGAGTGCGATTCCAGACTTTGAGAACTTGTTTTAAGTTTTTTAATTTCCATTGGAATTGGAACATTTTAGCTCCTGGAGGCGGAATGAATGAGAGCCATGCTTCATTTACTACAGTTTTGAAGTTGGGATGTGAAAGCCAGAAGGCTTCATATCTGAAAGGTCGATTGCTTCTATTACCTGGCCTCGCCCATTGCAACATAATTGGCCAGTGATCTGATCCTCCTTGTGGTAATATGGAAGCGTGAAAGTCCCCTCCCAGGTGTATGGCGTTGTCTGAGATAAGAAACTGATCCAGTCTAGAGGCGATGTGGTGGGTTCCTTTGCGCTTGTTAGTCCATGTAAAAACTCCATTGGAGGTTTGAATGTCCATGAGTTGGTTATTTTGAATGAATTCTCTGAATCTGCTGCTGTCATTTTCAAGCCTTATTCTGCCTCCCTGTTTCTCCTCCATTGTCTTTATAATGTTGAAATCCCCTCCACTGATCCAAAGGGGGCACTGTCTGTTGGCATTAAGGATGGTTAGACTGTCCAGAAGGTCAATTTTTTGCTGAAGATTCTGCGGAAAATAGACATTTGAGAGGTGCCCATGTATGTTGGTACCTATAAGATGGAATGAAGCTTGAATGAGGTAATGGGTAGCATGAAAGTCACTTAGAGTAAGAACCTGTGGGTTCCAAAGGATAGACAATCTGCCGGAGGCTCCAGAGGCGTCTACTGATACTGAGCAGCTACCTGCCCAGACTTTATTACGAATTTTTTCCATGGCATTATTGTTGCTTTTTGTTTCTTGAAGAAAAACTAAGGACGGTTTTTCTTGCTGTATCAAGTTTTTTATCATTCTATGTTTGGAGGGGCTATTGAGTCCTCTCACATTCCAGGATATGAGCTTCATGAGGAACCATGGGGTTTAGGTTTGTAGAACTTTGTCAACTTAGGGAATCTGCCCGATTCCATAAGTAATTCTCCTACTATGATTGTCCTTTGTAGATCAGTTTTGCGCCCTCTTTTCTTGGTTTCTTTAAGGATTTTTTTTCCATCCCATGGGCTTCCTGCTTGTATGCCCAGATGTATGTTACGCTGTGCTTTGGATAAAACTCCTTCAAGCCTGTCTATTTGCCACGGTGGTATTGAGTTGAATTCTTTTTGTTTGCATGCTGTTTCTAATTTGAGGATGTCAAGACCATCTAGGCTGACCTTCTCTGGATCTTCTTCCATGACAGTGGGTAAACTTTGATCTTCCTCCGCTACTGAATCCTGTAGACTGAGGGCTAATGCTGCGTCTAGCTCCATTGCTGAGGGTTGCAGGATATGCTCTGGATCAGAATGTTCTGAGGAGGAAGGGAAAGAGCTAACAAAAAGAGCAGGACTTTTATCTGAGAGAGAGCTGGAAATGATTTTGGTAGGAAAGGGCATGGAGGGAGATTTGGGGGTGGAGGGAGCAGTCGAAGAAGAGGGGAGGGAGGGGGATTCCTTGGATGCAGAGCTAAGAGTGGCAGGCTGATCTGGGGAGGAGAGCAGTATGAATCTATTCTGAGAATCTGGTTTAGGGGGATTCTCTGGGGCGGCTTGATTTTTCTTTGCATGGCGTCGTCGATTCGGGATCTTGGTGAATCCTTCTGAGTCTTTATTAGCCTCCTTATCTTGGGGTTTGTTCTGAGAGTTCATGGGACAATCTCGAAAGAGATGGCCATGTTCATGGCATTTTCGACAACGAAAAGGAATATGCTCATAATCTAAAGGTTGAATCCATTCAAAGTCATCATGGTAGAGACTTACCGAATCTGCAAGAGCTTTGGTCAGGTGCATGTGGACACATATCCTGGCATAAGAGGTGTATCTGCGGGTTTTGGTTTCCTCCGCAACTTTGATGAAGTTCCCTAGTTTGTTGCCGATATCTGCTAGCGTTTCTTCTCTCCAATACTCCACAGGAAGAGAGTACATTCGCACCCATACTGGTGCCCAGCTGAAATCCTCCTTGTCTGGATTGAACCTAGGCTTCCAATCCCTTAGGAAGAGGCCCGAGGAGTTGAAGAAATACGGTCCGCCTTCGAAAATGCGAGATTTGTCCTCTATGCAGTAGAATATGGCTGTAAAGAAGCCTTTGGGTCCTAGCTGTAAAGTCACCTGTCCTTTAGGCCTCCATTTGGAAGCTATCCATCCCTGCAGTGCTTTTTCAGTAGGCCAGAAACCCAGAAACTTGCCTATGAGCGCATGATCCTGCATGTACTGGATCTCGCTGTTGATGCGGTGGCTGGGAAGATCAACTTTTATTCGCTCTGTGGCTTTGGGGATACAAGTGGCTGAGGTTGCTTTCTGCTGCGGCGAGGATGGCGCTTGATTTTCACCTGTTCCTTTGTCTTCTGCATCACGTACTACCATGGTATCTCCTTCACTGTTCTTCTGTCTTGTGACTTGATCAGTATCTGGTTCACCGTCAGGGGAAGTCAGAGGTATTGCAGGATTTTCTGTGTCAGGGGCAGAGACTGTGGAAGGAGGGGGGGAGGAGCCCACCCCTCCTGCAGACGCATCCATGAAAGGACGATCAGGGGAAGACCGGCGGCGGGCTGGGAAGATCAGGAAAGTTCAGGGTTTAGGGTTGCGACAGTGCTTGTAGAGAATGATCGCATTGCAGACCCCGTATTCTCATCTTTTTCAAATTCAGAGGACTAATGTCTTATGATATTTTTTCTCATGTTGCTAATGTAGCTTCTATTAGATTATTTTCGTCTATTGTTGCTTCTTTTGATTTTGAAGTAGAAAAAATGGATGTGAAGTCAACATTTCTTCACCAGGATCTAGAAGAAGAGATCTACATGAAGCAACTTGAAAGCTTTGCAGTGAAGGGTAAGAAAGAACAGGTCTGCAGGTTAAAAAAGTAATTGTATGGGTTAAAACATTCACCAAGGATGCGATATTGTAAATTTGAACATTTATACACGGACTTGGGTTCACCAGAAGTAAAGTCGATCACTATGTGTAATTTAAATTAATTGATTGTTGTTTTATTTATCTGGTCTTGTATGTGGATGATATGTTGTTGATTGGAAATGAAAAAGAAATTATCTAGGATTTAAAGACCCAATTGTCCTACAAATTTGACATGAAGGATCTCACTGCTACAAAATGTATTTTGGGCACGGAAATTAAATGAGATCAAGTAAAGAGGAAAATATGGTTAAACAAGAGGAATCATGTCGAGAAAATACTACAGAGGTTTAATATGTAGGATAGTAAACCGGTGAAGGTTCATATTCCTGTAGGTGTAAAGTTATTTGTTGAACAGTGTCCTAAGGCACAAGAAGAGGACATGTCCCTTGTTCCATATGCAAGTGAAGTTGGTAGCCTGATGTATGCAATGGTCTGTACTAGACTAGACATTGCAAATGCATTGGGAGTATTGAGGAGGTTTATGTCAAAACCATGGAAGGAGCATTGGACAAGAGTGAAGGGGTTTTCAAGTATTTGCATAACACTGGTGATTATACCAAGGAAGACCAGGATTGCACAAAATTTTGGACGTTCATGGCTTTGTTGATGCAGACTGGGCTGGAGATATGGATTAGAGAACAACTACAAGTTGGTATGTGTTTAACCTATTTGGAGGTGTAGTTAGTTGGATAGCAAGAGACAGTTTATAGTGTCACTTTCATCTATAGAGGGGGAATACATGGAAACCACTCATGCAAGAAAGGAAGTAGTTTGGTTGCAGATCTTGTGTTCAAGTATGATGTTAGTATAGGGAGCTATAAGGATAGAACGTGATATCCAAATTGCAGTTTTATTAGCAAAGAACCTTGCTTATCATTTAAAGACAATGAACATTGATGTTTAGTATTACTTTGTGAGGGATATGGTTGAGGAAAAAAAGGTGTTTCTGGTAAAGGTGAACACTTTGAATAATGATGTAGATGTATTAATGAGTTTTTTGAGCACTAAGAAGTTTTCTTGGTGTAGAGAAACGATGGGCATTGCAAAGTTGTACCAATGACTAAGTTGTCCTATGATTCCCTATGTGTAAATAAACCAACAAGTGGGAGAATGTTGGGTGTTTGTTATATTCTTTCCACCACTAGCCCAAAACGTAGCCCTGGCAATTTTTTTTTTGAACCCTATATTAGGTGGGCAAATCTCCCTATGGTTTTGTGCATGGATTTTGCACATGGTTTTGGGCATGATGGTTTTTTTCCCATGATATCTTTTATATCTAGTCAAGGGAACTACAGTTATGTTCTAATATAGGGGTAATGGATTGGGGTTTATGAATTCTTTGGAATGTATATATATGTGCTGTCACATTGAGAGGAATATAATCAAAAAGCAATTTGGTAGTCTCGATTTTGGGATCCAGGGGAAAAATTTTGTGTATTTGCTTTGTGTTTCTTGCCATCGTATATTTCTTCTTTTAAGAATTCATTTGAAGGTAATTTTTGTACATGGTTAAAACCTACATAGATTACAATGAAAGGTGTTCTAAAGAGAGAATTTTTAGTTTGGATAATTGTAAAAGACAAGTTTGCATTATTTTGAGAGAATTTAGAGGGCAAATCTAGGTGCAAAAATCCAAGCTCTATTTAGAATCGAATTGCAAAATGGGTAAGGATGAATTTACTAATCAAGTATAGGGGGAAATAATCTAGTCTAAAAGGTTCTCTAAGGAGAAAGAAGAATTGGTTCAAAGATCTTGGGCCATAAGAAATGAGTGGAAAACATATTCACGGATTTCTTTGTTGGCTTGGAAAAAGAAAGCAATTGAGGGACCAACATAACCCTTTAGAGAGAAGATGTTATGCTCTTGACCTGTGAGAAAATGCCAGAATACCGAATATACGAAGAAATACAACCCAGAACACAGAACAAGATGAGAAATAACAACATGTATTTTATTATTCAGAGTTAAAAGCAATGTTCACTTGCCTCTTCGAGGGGGAAACCTCCAATAGAGCAGGGCTCGATTACAAAATAAGACACGACACTCCTCAATGGGGAGTCTTTATCCTTTATATAGGATTCATACATGCAATACCATGGGTTAGTACCATGGTTCTCTTGATACCATCTATCTAATACCATGACCCGTTTGCAACTAACTATGGTCCCTTTCTTCAAATGTGGATCAACCACTTACAATTATTAATATGGTATTTATTGACTCTTTAACTAACTATAACTATGACTCAACCCTATTACATAAATAAGGGCGTTAGGGTTGGACCCTAACATGCTCCCCCATAAAAACAGCCTTTTCCTCAAGGCTAAAGCTGCGAAAACTGCTAAAGAATAGTGGTTGGTTCCCAGGTTGCATCTTTCAGAGAGGTGTCTTTCCACTTGACGATGAATTCCTTGATCGTGCAACTACACAGATGTCATTCTCGCTTGTCCAGAACCTATTCAGGTTGGAGCCATATTGAACCTTGTTCATCCAATTCAAGTACACGGGTTTGAATTCTGTATTTTTTCTCCACCACTTTCTTAAGGCATGATACATGGAATACATGATGGATTTTTGTAGTGGGTGGCAAGGCTAGCTTGTAGGGTACTTTTCCAATGCACTGAAGTATTTGATAAGGTCCATAGAATTTCGAAGACAATTTCTAACTACCCTTGTCTTTGAATGATGTTTTCTTGTATGGTTGCAACCTCAAGAATACCTGATCCTCTTCTTGAAATGTGCGCTCCGAACAATGTTGATCTACCTATTGCTTCATTCAATTCTGAGCTTAGATTATCTTTGAGATGAGCTAGCATGGTTGCATGGTTATGTAGGAGTTGATCCACTGCTTGCACCTTAGAGCATCCTGGGATACAAGAAGTAGGTGAAGGGGGGAGTTGACCATAAACTGCTTCATAGGGAGTCATATTGGGGGCGACATGATAGTTAGTATTATAACACCATTTAGCTAAAGGTAACCACTATACCCATTGATGTTGATTTTTTGAAGTGAAGCACCTAAGGTAGGTTTCTAGACATTTGTTGATGGCTTCCGCTTAACCATCAGTTTGGGGATGATAGGAAGTACTTAGTTGTATTTGGGTTCCTTGTAGCTTGAAAAGTTCCTGCCAAAAGTTACTGGTGAAGATCGGTTCACGATAAGACACAATGTAAGTGGGCATGCCATGCAATTTGAAGATCTGATCCATGAAAGATTGAGCCACCAAAGTGGGTGTAAAAGGGTGGGGTAGAGTGCAAAAATGAGCATACTTATAAATTATGTCCACAACCACCATGATGACTGACTTGTTGCCTGACTTCGGCAGACTAGTAATGAAATCCATAGAAACATCCGTATAGATTGAGGCAGGGATGGGAAATGGTTATAAAGTGCCTGGGGCTTTACTGTTTCTCCTTTGTGGTGCTGAAACACATCACATTCAACGACAAAAGTAAGAATGTTTGTTTTCATACCTGTCCAAAAGAAGGAATGACGAGTGCAAGCATAAGTCTTTTGAAACACTGCATGGCCTGTAGTGGGAGATGAGTGCAACTCTGCCAAAATGAGCGTTTTGAGGGTGGATGTTGGTGATATAACTAATATGTCCTTGTAGTGAAGATTCTCATACTTTCAAGAGTAGCCCATTATGGAATGAGGATCTGATCGCAAGTTATTAATGATTTGGGAGAGCAGAGGATGTGAAAACCATTCCTTGAGAGCTTCTTCAATCCAATCTGGAATGGGAAGAGAAATTGCTTGCAGGGTGTTGTCCTTCTCAAATTGGAATGATAAAGCATCTGCTACGACATTTTCATGCCCTTTCTTGTAAATTATCTCATAATCATATCCCAGCATTTTGGCTAGCCATTTGTTTTGTTGTGGCGACGATAACTGTTGCTCCAAAAAATATTTAAGGCTTTGATTATCAGTGCGGATTTGGAAACGCAGCCCCAATAAGTATGGTCACCAGTTATCCACTGCATGTAGGATTGCCATCATCTCCTTCTCATAGGTAGATTGTCCCAGATGTTTCCCACTTATTTTTTGGCTGGTGGAGGCCAAGGGTCGGCCCTCCTGCATTAAGACAACCCTAATACCCGTACTTGAAGCATCATATTCAATCGCAAAAAACTTGGTGAAGTCGAGTAGTGCCAATACGGGAGTGGAACACATGGCCTGTTTGAGAGCTATAAACACCTATTGTGCTTCATCAATCCAGAGGAATGAATTTTTCTTGAGAAGGTGACTGAGGGGTGGGACCATAATTGCGGATAAATTTGCGATAGTAGCCAGTGAGACCTAAGAATCCTCTCAAACTCTTTAAGGTCTTTGGTTGGGGCGAATCCTGCATTGCCTGGATCTTTCTGGGATCCATCCTGACACCTTCACGCCCCACAATGTGGCCCAAATACTCAACTTCTTTCATGCCAAAAGAGAACCTGGACAATTTGACAAATAATTTATGCCTCTCGAACAGTTGCAAGAGTAGGTCTACATGTTGAAGATGTTTTTCCCAAGTGAGGTTGTAGATGAGAATGTCATCAAAGAAAACAAGGACAAATTTTCTGAGATATGGTTTGATCAAGTGATTCATGAGGCTCTGAAAAGTGGATGGGGCATTACAGATACCAAATGGCATGACCAGGAATTCATAATGGCCTTCATGATTTTAGAAAGTAGTCTTTGAAATGTCTACTTCTTTCATGCTTATTTGGTGATAGCCCAAACGAAGATATAGATTAGTAAAGAATTGAGCCCCATTTAGTTCATCCAATATATCATCAACAATCGGGATGGGGAATTTATCTTTGAGCATAAGATTGTTGAGGGAATTTATCTTTGACCATCTTTCTTGAGCACCATGATCACCGGTGATGAATAAGGATTGATGCTAGGATGAATGACACCGGATTCCAGGAGTTCCTTGATGGATTTTCAATTTCATTATTTTGGGTGAAAGGGTATCTATATGGGTGCACATTCGGTGGTTGTGCCCCTAGGACCAAAGTGATGATATGATCATGTTCCTCTGTAGAGGGTGGAAACTCATGAGGTTTGTCAAAGACTTGCGGGTGGATGTTTAAGACTTGTTGCATCTCGGGATAAATATGAAGAGTAATTGGCTCGAAGGCCTGGATGGCATTAAATTGGGCGATAACTCCATGGTAGCCATTTTTAACAACTTTTCCATTCGATGTGAGCTGATGATAGAAGGAGTACCTGCTTGGAGTCTGCGGAGGGTATGTGTGTGGTCCTTCTACTTAAAGCTCATATATAACTCCCGAAAATCCATTGTGATTGGGTCGAGTGTGTGGAGCCATTCAACACCCAAGACAATGTCACACTAACCCATGTTGATGGCAAACATGTGGGTATTTAGGTGGTAATCTCCCATCTGAAGTCTGATATTTTCACAGCGGCCTTCACATTTCATTGTCCCCCCATCAACAATCTGGACCTCGAAATTAGAGACTACTCTGACAAAACAATGCATAGCTTTTGCGACTCACTAATGGATAAAGTTGTGCATGCTATCACTATCAATCAATAATACTACAGGGTGTTGTTTAATAAAACCTCTTATTTTGAGAGTTCCGGGAGAAGAAATTCCTGCCAAAGCATGAAGTGAGATAACTGTTTCTTCTGTATTATCTGGGAGCTCATTGTCTTGCTGGTTGTCCTCATCTTACTCCTTTGGTCCCTCAAAGGGTGGGGCTTCCTCAGATGAAATTTGATCAGTAGCATCAATTTGAAAGAATTTGGGTTCCTTGCATTTATACCCCGGGGAGTATTGTCATCATAGTAGTTACACAATCCTTGCTTTCTTCTTTTAGCCATTGCTGTGGGGGACACCTTTTGAACCTTAAGTGTTTGGGTAGCACCCTTAGCCTGGGTTGGGCATCCCTTGGCTATGAAATTTGTGTTGGGTTGTGTTATATTCTTTCCACGACTATCCCATGTAGTTAATCGTGGGGTTAGAGGGGGGGTCACATGGGGTTTGAGGTGTACCTGTAACCCCACTTTATGGGGTCCGGGGTAGTGCCCTGGAAAATTTTGGTTTTGGAACCTATGTTAGGTTGGGCAGACCCACCTATGGTTTAGTGCATGATTTTCGCACATGTTTCTTGGACGCGATGGTTTTCGGTCCATGGTATTGGATGCAATGATTTTTCGGTCCATGGTGTTGGATGCTTTGGCATGTATAAATATGTATTGTAACATTGAAAGGAACATAATGAAAAATCAATCTGGTAGTCCCAATTTTGGGATCCAGGAGAAAATCTCTGTGTATATGTGTTTTACGTGTTATGCTCTCACATTGTTTATTTTATGTGTTTTAGAATTTGTATGCAGGTAATTTCTGTACGGGGTTAAAACCTACAATTTTGATGAGGTGACTAGGCTGCTAAAGCACGTTCCACTTCAACAACCTTTGTGCAAGCTTCCATCCATGTGGCTGGGTGGTGCAGCCGAACATGGGCTTGCATGGTGTCTTTGAGACCACTTGTAAAACATTCCAAGTAGAAGTCATCTCCAAGACCTATTGTGCAAAAGGCCAATTTCTCAAAGGATGTAATATAGTTGTTTATTGTGCTTGTCTGTTTGAGCTTAGTAAGATAACCCAAAAAATTAGATTCACTACTAAAGCGGTCACAAATGGCTTTTTCGAACACCTACCAAGTAACTTCCCTTGGACAGCGTTTACAATACCACTACCACCATTGCCATCTTTCTTGGTCCAAGTAAATGCCTCCCACAAATAGTTTAGTTTCATCATCTACAATGTGATTCAAAGTAAAATATTGTTCCATTTGTGCTACCCATATTGACGGATTAGAGCCATCAAATTTGTACATGTCCAGCTTGAGAGGTCGAGGGTGGGAATGTTGGTGATTTCCATGGAAGTGAAGATGATGGCTAGATTCTCCTTCATGGTCTTCATTAAAAGCATATGCCTCTGATGGTAACACCGAATTGTCCTTTACGATGGTGTCTTGTAATGTCTAGATCTACATCATTAACTTCGACAACTTTTTTTCAATGGTATCCATCTTCTCATTGGCCATAGCTTGAGCTCTAGTTTCTACCATGCATAGATCCAGGTCACTTGTCATCATTGTGAAAAATTTGGGACCACCCAAAAATTGAAGATGACAAGTGAATGGTACCACCGCACTCAATGCCTTGTCTTGATTCTTATGGGCTAAGTCTCTTATAAGTGTCTCGAGCGGCCTCAGATGCATTTTTTGTTGTTGTTCCAAATGGAGTTTTACTCCCTGCTTAACAATACTACAGTAGCCAATTTCCAGAAAAGTTAATCTTGGCTAATGTCCTACGAGAATTGCCCTCGGGTATAGGAGCCACAAGCCTCCTTGCCCAAATGGTCAAATCTGTCTGCGAAACCCTCAACTACTGAATGTGAGTTGGACTTCAGCAGCGACCGAACCCTAGCTACTAGATCTCAATGGAATTTTGGCATTAGACCCTGAACTGGTGGAGCTGATTGTTGCGGCGATGATAGAATCCCAGCTGCTAGATCTAATTGGGCAAAGATGATGATGGTGATCTTCAGAAAGATGAGGGAAACATGGTCTCAAGGAGTGTCAGGTACTACAAATCACAATAGTCAGGTGCTACAAATCACAATATACATAAGGGTCCAACAATAGTACTCGGCCCAATCTTTCAGGGCACTAACAAAGGAGGATCAACCATACCCTTAGTTGTACTACCTGACTACCCTATCGTATGCACAAGTAATCTCCCTGAGTGTTGTTCTGGGTGTACTGTAGCAGCAAGACAGCTAACGATTTATCCATGGTGAGGTTTCAAGTGAGCCTAGGGAGCTTCTGATATACCTACAGGGTACATGGAAGACAGTTCGTGCACGGTTCTGTCTAATGCACTATTACTTGAAGGGATACCCACAGGGATTACAAGGGAGTCCAAAATGTTTGACCACCTCTTGTATTTCCTGTGTGCGTGCCTCCCCAAAACTGTAGGTTTATGCACTCAACAACGGATCCCATGGTTTAAAGATGTCGAAACAAGTCTCTAGCAAAAAAAAAAAAAAAAACTGCCAAAAATGGAGCTCCCACCAACCCTGGTAAGTGCTCTAATACCATTTGTTATGTTATTGACCTACGAGAAAATGCTAGAATACCTAATATACAAATAAAGACAACCCAAAACACAGAACAAGATGAGAAATAATAGCATTTATTTTATTATTCCAAGATAAAAGCAATGTTCACTTTCCTCTTCGAGGGGGCAACCTCCAATAGAGCAGGGCTCGACTACAAAATAAGACACAACGCTCCTCAATGGGGAGTCTCTATCCTTTATATAGGATTCATACATGTAATACCATGGGTCAGTACCATGGTTCTCTTAATACCATCTATCTAATACCATGGCCAGTTTGCAACTAACTATGGTCCCTTTCTTTAAATGTGGGTCAACCACATACAATTATTAATATGGTGTTTATTGACTCTTTAACTAACTATAACTATGACTCGACCCTATTACATAAATAAGGGAGTTAGGGTTGGACCCTAACAGAAGCTTATCCCAAGTTAGTGTTTTCCGTTGGTGGAGGAGAGTGAGAAAATAAGTTATCTTAGGCTAAAGTTTTTCTCACCATATTTTGTACCATACCTATCGATTCATACTGTGTGTGATTAACTGCAAAGAATTTAGTCTTTTTCGTGGTGAAAACCCTTTGGTTGATATCCCCATTTATTTTTTTCTATATCTTCATAAGGGGATGTCCAAGGATGAGGAAGATTTCCATCAACAATAATTGGTCTATGGGGATACATTTTCCTGGTAGTCATACATAAAAATTTTCCTTGGTGTCTTGAGGATGTTCTTGGGTATAATTTTTGGTAAATTGATTCCAATAATCATCCCGAATATGAGTAGTTTCTCCACCATCTACTTCTTAAAAGTAGTGTTCATGTGCTAAATGTCTTCCTTTAATATCCATATTATAGTTAAATAAGGTCATTGCAAAGATAACTATGCAGATACACTATTTATTAAAAATCTGGTTGTTCTATTTACTAGACCATATTTTCTTACCTAAGCCCCAACCTTCTTGCAACCAGAGCCACCAAATTTTGGCTTCTAGGACAATGTTTAGATTTTCTATATCATGAAGGTCCATTCCTCCATATTTTTTGGGGAGTCATAATGTCTCCCAAGAAACCAATTCCCATTTTTTCTCTCTTCTTACTTCGCCCCATAAGAAATTTCACTAAAGGATTTTGATTTGATGACTAATTATTCTGGGTGTTGTGGGGGTGAAGAAAATATCCATGTGTAACACATGCAATACAAATTGAAGGGGCATCTTTTAGACAACTATATTAAGTGAGTGGAAATTCTAGCTATACAATTGGTTGGTAAACTTTTCAATGAGGTTAGAAAAAAATGGTACGCAAGGAATTGGGAGCTAAAGGGGTGCCTATATAGGTAGCGGGAAAGGTGATTTTATTAAATCCCATGAGATTAGTGAGATGATGCTAAATAAAAGGGGGAATATTCAAGAAGAAGATCTCATATTTTTGTGAATTTATTTCCATTCCCAAGGAAGCCATGAAATCATGTAATACTTTTCGAATGGCTTACACTTATCGAATAGTTGAAACACCCATGAACATTTATCCTTGAGAAATTGTTGGTGTGATCCTTTCTGATTAGATTTGGAGAAGCTTCCACCCTTTATGCCTCCAGTAGTAACAGGTTGATTTAGGGTCCATCCCAAACCTTTGGTTATGAGGATGAAGATAAAATGGGAAGGAGGATTTCCTTAATGAATTCCTCTAGAATTGTTGAAGGTATTAGAAAGAGAGCTATTAAATAACATAGATAATATGACAAAGGAGATAAGGGAAAGAATATAGGTGATCCAAGCTTTCGAAAAATCAAATAATACTACATTGGGGCAGAAATTTCGACAATAGAATTTGATGGAATAGATCAAATCAGAAAGAAGTGTCAGAAGTAAAATGTATTTTTTATTTTTTTTCTAAAATCCTAACATCTTTCAAATCTTTGACAAGAGTTCTTCTACTGTTGGACATCTGACACAATATCCAATATGAAAAAGCATTGTCCAATTTCTGACAAATGGAAAATAATCATTGCATAACATTCAATTCCACCATTAATGACTTTTTATGCTGACAACGCCCAATATGGGACCACTTTATGTTGATAAGTTTAACTAATTAAAATGAATATAACGTAAATATTGTAATTAAATATAATACTATTAATATATAATTTATATATATATATATATATATATATATATATAGATATATATATATATATATATATATATATATATATATTCTAATTAATTTGAAAGTTTGTAGCCTTATTTTGACGTTAATTTTTGAACAAAATAATCATTGAAAATTTGGGGACAAAAAATGTAACATAACACTCCTCAAGGATACCAAGGATACGTGGGATCGACATCAATGAATTTCGAGGATCGAAAATGTTATTTCCATTATAGAAATTGCAAGGGCTCGAGACCAAGGAGAATTCTAATAAAATCATTTATAAAGCATTGTAGAGACTATGGCCATGTTAAAGGTGGACATGCATATCATCAATTTGTAAGTTATTTATTATATGTCTTTGTATTATAGATTTTTTTGTAAATGTTTAGATGTATTGTATATTATAGATTGTATGTATTTGTATTGTAAATTGTATTATATTTCTATCATTGTTGGCTTAAGGAGGCCTAAACCAGGTTCAAAGTTATTCACGCCAACAAACAAAACCATAACTACTGGCCCTTTCGGCAACAACCTGCGTAGCGCAGGATGCAGTCTTACCCAAGGCAGCATTGGGGGATGCTACAACTAGGTTTCTTCATCCAGAGGCCTGTCTCATGGTATTCCTAAGGTTATTATAGCTTAGATCTGCCTTCGTGTAGACCTATTCCTTCCAACTAGCAGCCACTACAACTCTACCGAAATGACTTTCAGACCTTTGTGAAGGTACTTGATTGTAATTAACAGGCATAAAGGACATAGATTGAATAATTCGGCACAATAATCAATATATTCTGAAGCATTTATGACCTAGATCTGCCATCGCGTAGATATACCCTTTATGAGTAGTTAACTACAATAGATTTATTTAACAACTTCTTGAGCTCCACAAAGGAGGTTGATTATACATATTATGCATAAATATTACAGACCTATTCATTCCTTGGCAGAAATAATGCATTAAGTCACATAAAACATATTACAGAGTGAAGATACATAAAATTAAGCAGAATTAAATAAACAAGGCACACATGCATAGATTCAGCTCAAAATAATATTTATTGAGATGTAACGTTCAGATACAAACTTCTTATCCCTGTGCACCCAGTTGCAAGGGCCCATGCACTCAGCAACAGACTTACCAAGGTCTCTGCACACTTGGTTGTAGGAGCCTTCCCCTTTCGCCTAAGTACAACAAACATACTTTCCTTCCTTAACACCTTGCCATTTCACTGAATCTCTAATAGAAGTTATCCTTTTAGACTCGCTATGAATCAACTATATATAGCCTTTTCATTACAATACCATGGCCCGTGGACCTTGGGTGAGTCTCAAAACTGACCCATCACCTACCCATAGAAGGGAATAATTCCCCTTTAAATCTTACTTAGCTTCGTGCTACGCTTCTACTTTTCATGGAGACTTTACCTTCTTTAACAAAACTTTTACAAAAATTGACTTAACTCACAAAAATTGACCCAAGGGACCCCATCCCAACAGGCCCCCAACAAAAATATGGTGACTCACCCTCAATTCACTCAACTGGTTTCTCCACTTTATGGTGGAGTTCACTGAACTCCATCTTTAGAACTTCAAGGTCCACTATGCTCTGTACGGTGGCCTGCTGCACTTCTTCGACCAACTTCTCTATAGTTGGCCCCTCCATCGAAAGGCGCATGGTCCTTTATGTCTGTTGGAAATTCTTCAGTTTCTTTTGGATAGCCAGAGTAATCAGGCTGACCTCCTTTGTCCATGGTTGAATCTGAGCCTTCAAAACTTGTTCATTAAATTGCATCTCCTCAACTTTTGCCTGCAGCACCTTCATTTCTTACAGGTGCACGAAGTGCTGCACTAGTGCCAAAGTGCACGTAGTTTCCCTAATCTCATCGAATTTTAGTTTTGTCTCTCTAATCTTAGTACCTAATCTCTACATGTTTGATTCCTCCTATAGAGTGGTCCATAGCTCCATTGCATGTTCAAAGAGATCATTGCATCTCGACACTACATTCTCCAAATTAGACATGTTTTCTCTGATGGTTGTGCCACGCTACTCCCTGACCACTAGCAGAGTACTCAATTGTAGTTTCAATTGAAATTCCAAGATCTTCATCTAAAAATCAAAAGTGACGTAGCGTACCTCCTCATTAGACTATTGCACTGTAGCGGCCAATTTCTAAACCTTTGCTAACACGGCCGCATCATCTAGAGTGTGTAGCTCTGGTGCTGAATTATACGCTTGTGTAATTTCTGCTTCTAGGCTCTGGCTTCATGCTTCGAGATATTCTTTTTCCTTAAGAGTCTAAAACTTTTCAGTGAATATCTGCTCATTGTTCATTTTTACTTCACTAATCTCTAATAGTGCACGTTGTTCTCTGATTTGAAGGTCATCTGAGACCCTATGATGAAGCACGTGGAGGGTCTAAAGAGGCAGCGCAACTAAATTCATACCCACTCCCTTGATCTTTCCGAGTTGAGCATTGTCTTCCTCTGACTTGGCACGTAATGATCCTTATGGAAATGGAATGACTGTGAGGTTTCGAGTTTGTTATATCTCCATTGAACTCATGCTCTCTTGTTGGAGGCCTACCTGAACTCCACTCGCTTGGCCCACGCTCACTAGCAGTCGACCTGTCTGTATGTGTATCTCATGCAGATGTTTCAGCATGCTTTCGAGTGATTGCTGGAACTGTTTCAAGAACTATTTCCATAGTTCTTTTGTTGTATCTCGGATCTTGTCCCCGAACTCATCCAAGTACCCTTCAGTGAGGACCATTCGATCTGCGTATTCCTGCTTGTCCAATTTTTTATTTTTTCGTGGTCTGGTAGTTGCCTCCTTTTTTCACTTTGATAGCTTGAAGAGAGTGCTTTGCACGTCACCCCTGCCTCCTTCCGGCTCGGATTGTTCCTACTCTTTAATATGCTGGGAAGCCAATGCTTCAACTTCTACTATGCCCTCTTTTGCATCGCGCTCCTTATCGACAACTTCCTTAGTAGCTACTGCTTTCACAATGACTTATTTCTGATTCTACTCGGCCAAATCCCATTTTGTTGCTTGTGCTTCTTCTTTTTGTTTCTATGCAGCTGTCATCTGCATGGAAGAGCCTTCTCTGCCTTTATTGGTAGCTATGCCTAGATCTATGGGTTATCGCCACTCTGTTGGCCATGACCCAATAATCTCTTATACATTTGTCTCTGAAACTAGGTATGGAAACTTGTGCCAGAGCTTCTTAGGGTCTCGTCTTGTGCGGATGGATAGATTAAGAAATTTTGGCCTTAAATTCCATGAAGGCCCACAAGTGCCCAAACACGGTTGTAGACAACCTTGGCCTTTGACTTATCACTATGTGGAGGTCCATCTCGACTAGTATCCATAAAATGCTTGACTTCGTGATCCTCTTTGGATCCTTCCTTGCCCATAGTGAAGAGAACTTCACTACCTCTAGTAACTCCTCATCGTGAAGAGGGAACTAACTATCCTCTGGTAGTCACCACGCAATTAGTACGATCAGCAGCAGGAGCCAGGCATAGTGAAATTCATTTCTTTCCTCCTGTGCTTCACGCTAGTTTGCTAAGAATTCCTTGCAAAGATATTACACCCATTTGTACTACACCCCCTTTGTACACTATGCAGCCAACGAAATTACTGGCAATGGTACCTCATCCGCGCGACATTTTCTTATGACCTTCCTAGCTAGAATTTGAGCGGAAAACTGCACCGCTGGGTCTGCAATATAGCAGATAGAGAATCCATGTGACTTCTTCACTAATCCATATTCAGTTTTAATTTTATCAGAAAGTTACATCTCCTTACTTTTGCCTCCAAATTCCTTAGCTGGATCTGCCCCTTTATAGGGAAACTTCGTAATTCAATGGATCAAAATGTCTGTTATGGGGATGGGTTCACCTAACCACAAACACCCATCATTCACCACCATGAGCTATTGGCGCACACAGACAATATTGATAATTGATCTATGAAAGTGTGACACACACAAGATATGGTGAAACCTAGCGTGCTTGACACCTTTTACCCATTCATCAATTCCATCCTTGTGACTTTGTCTATTCATAGTAAATCTTGGCCATGTATTTGTTGGTGGCTAAATGAGGAAATTTCTCGTGGTTGGCGAGATCCTAACTCTCCAGTTTTAATACTAGGATACACACTAAGAGTGCACCTTCAAATACCACTTCTTCCAGTAGTAACGACGTAGAGATCGTGAACTTACATGAATCTAGGTCCTTGGTTACCTTCACTTTCCCTTTCCACGGAGAGATATACTTTGAGAGCCTAGTGATAGGCTCACCCTCATCAGCATCCAATTCCTCAACTCCATCGCGAAGTGCTTCTGCGTCCACATGCATGAGTTCCTTCGGCTGCTTTGCCTTGTCCTTTCCCTCCTTATTTCGAGCCTCCACAAGGTTCTTACTTGTTGACTGCCTCACTGGTATAGGTTGTGGTTTCTTCTGCTTCTCTTAAGTATCTAATTTCTTCGGCCTAGGTGACCTCGGTGCCATAGGCACAGATGGTGTAGCTTTCATTGACATAGCTTTCGGGGTCTCTTCTTAAGAGACAATAGCTTCAGAATTTACAGGCTCAACCATCTGTTCAAGGATAATTTTCTAGATATACTTAGGCAATTTCATGAATGTCAGGCTCACAATAAAATCCTCCCAAGTCTACCAATTCATAGAGCGAAAACAAGATGGCTTATAGGCAACTGTCAGAAAGAAAAGTGTTATTCAGCAGACCAAAATGCTAGATTTATAGGTGATTTTGAATTCAAATATGACCATTCCCTCCATTTTATGATCATAAATGCATCTTTGGCAGCAAATATCCAAATATTTTTGCCATAAATGTCACCTACCCACTCCTCTTAATAGGCTTTTTGCTATCCAATCATGAACAACGACTTCAACGACTACTTTTGGACCTGACTGCAAGGCACCAACCCCCATGGCACAACTCATCCATCGAACCTTCTTTTGTCATAGCTTTGTCTACTATACCCCTTGCGTCCATTGCGCAACCTCCTTACCACATTTTCTTCTTCTTCACGCAGTGTAGTTTATAGTCCCTATTACATAGTAATTTCTCACTGTCTTCACTCTAGTCTTCCTACTATGTCATGTGTCCAAGTTGTACATGCAAATGCTCTCTGATGTTGCCAAATGACCCACTTTTCTAAAGGTTCTTGCATCATCGCATCTGTTGGCCAAATAAATGCGCTGATGAGCGCTCCAAAATAGTCCACAAGCGCTGCCATCGCAGAAGTACATGTGATTCCCGCGATGGTCGAATTTCATGTGCGAGCACAACTGTCTCTTGTATTTTCCCGCGATGACATGACTAGCTACGTTATTCAATAGCGATGTCAGCGCAGAAGATCAGTTATGTACCCGCGATGATCCAGATTGGGCAAATTTGTTCCAACAGTCAGCCTTCCAGATGACTCCAAACCTAGTTGTTGGCCTTGTTTATGTCGTCCTCCTTTCTCTGGCGTGGTTTTTCCGTCATTTGTTCTACCTTACTTGGTGATAAGTTCATCCTCCCACCTTTCATGGAGACTCCTTCTCCTACTTAAGCTCTCACCATTGCTATGGGCTGCTAGTTTGGAATTCTTAGTCTTTGGAGTGTTGCTGTTAGTACTTGTGAGCTTGTTAGATAGCTGGTGTGAGTGTGACAAGTGTGGGATTGTTTGGGAGCTTGAGGAAGGTTGTGAAGTGCCTTTGACCTTGTGTAAAACTTGTGAGTGAGAGAGATTTGTGTATTGGGAGATCCATCTTCATAGAGTGAATGCTTGAAGAACATGTTGGCTAGATCCCTCTGAGAAGGCTTGTAACGTCAAGACCTTGGTTGTAAGCTTACTCTATTTCATAATTAATGCAATCAATTATGTTTTACTATATCTTGTGTGTAATGTACTAGATAGCTCATGATTTCTTCAACTTATGAGTAAATAGATCATTGTTGTTCCGGTTACGTGCTTTGTTGTATTTCCTTTGCATTGTTTCAGGCTGATTACACATTAGGAGAAGGAGGCAGAAGCTGGAGCAGCGCAACAGAACTCCATCAACCACCGGTTGAGGTAGGCCTCCAACTTGAACTATTTAAGGAAAATTATTGTTGATTTTTCCTTGTTTGTGACTAGACCCACTCTAGGGCTAGAGGGGTTGCCTCTGCCCGTAGAGGGAACACTTTCCTGCATCACAAATTGGCAACCATACTAGGGAGTTGGCCTTTGTTCTTTTCTTGTTTACTCTTGCCTTGAGTTTTTGTTTTGGTATCTTTTCGAGATTTTGGGGATTAGTGACCTGTTTTCTAAGTTTCCTGGCCTGATATGGGAAATGTATTTATTTGCTTAAAGATTGATTGTTTTTGGTTTGGGAGTTTTTGGCTCGCCTCTGGCTATTTTGAACATCATCCTGTTTTTTAATTTAACAGTCGAGCTGTCATCGCGTCACCCTTTTTGTAATATCCTGTCCATCGCGTTATTACACCTAACAGTTGCGACAGTTCTGTAAATCGGACCATCACGGAAAAGGCATGTACTTTTGCGCTGACGTTGCTTTGTTGATGCGTATTTTTCTTTATCAGCTCTTTATTGCTAGTGTATTGCTCGCACTGATTGCTGTAGAATTGAATTTTTCAATTCTGCCTCCTGAATTCGTCAGTCTTGCTAGCCCCTTGCTGTTCTCACTTGTTTGATGACTTGTTTTTCACTGTTTAAAGATTGAGGCACTCTATTGTAAGCTTTGTCAAATGAATCTTGTTTTTCTTGCTTCATGACCTAGTTTCATTGTTTCAAGTCCTTTGGATTAGTTTTGCTTGGTTGCTTGTTTGCAAGGTTTCATTTGCTGCTTGTTGTTGGTTTGATTGAGTCTTCCCCTTTGCTTACTTTTGGTTGATTGTTTAGTGATTGTTATTGGACCAATCTTGGCATTGTTTCAATTTCTCTTCACTACCCGGACATAGATTACAAATTGTTTGGATCAATCATTCTTCCACATTTGTTTGTTTCTTATTGGTTTCTTTTAACTTAAAGGCATCAAAACCAAAAAGATTGCATTTCATTTAGCATGTGAAAGTGAAAGTAAATTTGCATTTCAAGTTACATATTGAGAAGTGAATGATTAGATCTCTCATTAGTAGTATCTGTGCACTTTAGGGATTGATGTCTGCTTGGATTGAGTGACTGTTTTGTTGCCTTGGTTTTCTTGGTTTGGGAATGATCTCTCTACCCTCCCATAGGTAGGTGTTCATCGAAGAAAAAGGATATTTCATTCATTCTAGTTGCATCCTAGGCTTTGTTATATACATACGGTAAGGCCTGAAAACTGAAACATAATCCAAGATCAACTTTAAAATTAACTGAATACATCTAACAATGCATTGGAACATAACACACACATTTAGAGGTCTAGGCTAGAGACGTGCTCCGGTGTCATTAAACCTAGTCACTTTTGTTTCCACTCAAGGTTGGGTGATTCCTCCTTTTGTGACTCAATAGTGGTCTAGTATGAAATTGTGCTCCCACGTACCGTCGAGTATATGGGGAGAGCCCACTAGGTTATCATCCTTTATCCATAGGAAGTCGTGTCTGTTGCCTTACAAGTCGTAACGCACCAAACATAGCATTCGGGAAGATTGACTACCGTACAGAAAGTCCTTGGTTTTCATATGACTGCCAAGGTGTATATGCAGTTTTACGGATTTGTCTGGTAAACCTTTTGCCTAGTTCTCCAAAGTAGTCACTTTCGTTCCTTTTCAGACTCCCTAAAAGAAGAGGTCCATCTGAGCACTTGTCACTTCAAGATCATTAAATATTCAAAGGCGACTAGAGTCATATTTTGTCTTTTTCTCGACTCTTTAAAGATGAAAAGGTCAAGTTTTGTTCCTGTGTCTTAAAATTTATTCGGCCACGATTCACATCTACCTGGTTTAATCTTATTTACGTTAGCTTGAGTAGGGTTCTTTCTCATTCTCGATGGCATCATTCCCCGAGTCTACCGGCCAAGGTTTTCCCTCAGATGGAAATCCTGGTCCATTTCCTTCTTTTGGAAATGCTGGTGCTCCATATATGGCGACATTGTCGTTGCATGGGATAACCATCGGTTTGCCCGTATGGTTGTTTTCAACCTCGGTGGTCCCAAGTGTCATGACTCCTGTTCCACCGTCTCCTTCATCTGAACCAAGACATGTTGTTTCCAAGGTTGAGCCTACGCCTTCTTCCCTTGTTTCCTCCTCCTCCTCTCCTCCTTCACCTGGTGAAAGTTTCGCATTAAGTAACCAGGAGCCTAAGAAGAAGAATAAGAAGACGAAGAAGACTAAGAATTCTGATAAATCCAAGGCCACCTCTGCAGTTACCGCTCCGAGTCCATCCCAGGTTGAACCACCTTCTGCTACTCTGCGAAAGGTTAAGTTTCCTTGTAAATTATGCAAGGGTGACCATCTTCTTCATGATTGTCCTGGCATTCCTAGGATCCTAGAAGTATGGTCTCATGATCCGGTTCGTCCCTCATCGTCCTCTGAAGCTCAAGGCGATGCTATCTTAGCAACTGACGACGGTAAGAAGGAAGGGAAGATTCGATTCCCCTGTCAACTGTGTGAAGGCAATCATCCCCTTCACCTTTGTCCGCTCATGGATAAAGCTTCCGCCGTTTTGGACATTCTTACAACTTCTTCACCCCGACTCCACGTTGGTTATCAGCGGCTCTCTCCAGAACCTCTCCCTGTCGAGAAAGAGATTGACTTAGATTCTTCTCTTGTCCGTCCTCCTTCTTTCAAGCCTGGCTGTGCCCATCTTGTTCCAGACCAGCCATTGGTTGGAAAGAGTGTCAACTTGGGTTCACCACCTGTTGATCGCTCTATCTTGGAAGAGCGTCATGCTCATGTTATTCTTGTCTCATCAGATTATCCTGAGTCTGAAACTGACTCTCCTATCCCAGCTTGTCCCAAGAGTCCTTCTTCGATTCCTGGGGGGCAAGGGGGCAATCATACGATTGCCCCACCAAGTCCTTTGGCTGTCACCTTTGACTGGAGTCATTTGAATTCTTTCTGCCTTCCATCCTATGTGCCTTTCAAGATTATAGTACACGCCTATGATAAGGCCGTATCCAGCACTGTCCTGGATGAGGGTGCTTCTGCCAGTCTTATCCCTTCCACTACTTGGCAAGCTTTGAGTTCCCCACAGCTTGTGCCGGTCACACAGAATCTGTTGCCATTCGACGAAGGACCTTGTCAACCTTTGGGTATCCTCCCAAAGTTTCCTATTACTTTGGGGGGAAAAACCGTCTATATAGACGTCATGGTTGTCCAAGGTGCCAATTTCAGTCTTCTCCTTGGCCGTGACAACATTTATGCCATGGGGGCCCTCGTTTCTTCCCTTTTCCGCATGGTTTGTTTTCCACACAAAGGAAGAATAGTGACTATAGATCAATTATTGTTCTTTAGTCCCCCGGTGCCTCCTGCGCAATAGTCATCCCCTCTCGGTTCCTGCTCACAAGCGGTGCCTTCCTTGCCACAGGTTAATTATGTGGCTACCCATTCCATCTCCACCTCCACTGATCACCATGCAGCTGGTCTAGTCCACAATGTACTGGGGGCATTGGAACCCGATCTATCATTGGTGCATCATGACATGTATTCCTCCCAGAGTGCATTTCCTCCATCCCGCGAAGACCTCTTGGGAGCCATGTTCTCATGTGGCCCATGAATAGGAGTTACGAGCATAGTTCGTTCCTGTCTCAACCTTGTTAAAAAATGAAATAAGGTGCCCGAGCATAGTTCCTGATCTTGTGTCAAGCTCGTTTAAACAATGAAACAAGGGTTCCGAGCATAGTTCCTGATCTTGTGTCAAGATCGCTTCAAAAATGAAACAAGGGTTATGAGGATGGTTCTGTTACTGTGTCAACCTCATTAAAAAATGAAACAATCTCCCTTTCCAAATCGAGTCTTTGCTTAAGATTTCGTAAAATCCAAGTCGAGTCTTTCTCAAATCTCGCAAATGAACCTTCATTCCATCCACTTCGTTGAATGCAATGAAGCTTGGGGGGCATGCACCTCGATTTGCGTCGTCATGCTGGGGGCATGTGAATTTATAGCAAGCATAGTTTTTCATTTCAAGCTTGTGAAAACATGAAACCGAATCCAAGCAGAGTTCTCCACGGTTCAAGCTTGTGTAAAAATGAACCCGCACCTCATCTACACCCCGTAATTGCTGTGTGGGTGTGTTTTCATGTTTTTGGCCTAGTGTGAAGGCGTGATTGTCGTTTATTGTGTCTTTTGTTTCTTGTGCAGATGCCTGTTGCACCTTACGTTGGTTTCTGTCAAAGACCATCGCATTTTAAGGTTGTATTTACGTGTTAAATTGTTAGAGACGAATTTTGATTTCATTACATATCTGCATATTCCACAATGATTAAACATATTAACTGATGCATTAGCCAATCATGTATTAGACAGACATTTGCGTAACATGTAATCAAAACATCATACAAGAAAGCATATAAAGCACAATAATAGACCATAGGAATATATATATATATATATATATATATATATATATATATATATCGTGTGGCGCACCGAGGCACTCAAAAATAAGTGTACATGTTCAAATAGAGTATGTGTTCTCCGTACATCTAAGACACATGTCTCTCAAAAATCACCAGCAGGAAATACAAACCTAGGTGTCTACTACGGTGGGTTGTGCTCCCTATAATACACCGCTGCTCGTGCCACCCGCCTCAACAAGCGGTGCATCCTGGGTTCCACCCCTACTATGTGGATCTGGGACGCTCTAGGGACCTCCTTGATCCCCATATAATCTGGAATCCCTGCTACTAGGCCCTCAATGTTCTAGATCACTGTCTCTATTGTATCATCTTCTGGAGGAGCCAGGGCTAGTGCTGCAATGCCCTGCGTGTCCCTCCGCGCCTCTGGAGCTAGTCCGAGGGTTCTCACCAGTCCTACATCTGCATACCATATCGTTCGTCATTAGGACATGTACATGAAAAAATAAAAAAACATTATAAAAATAAAAATAAAAAAATGTGATCAAGTGTCTTACCACCGTCATCCCACTGCTCTCCAACAGGTAGCTGCATGTCACGATATCCACGGAAGTCCATGCCAACATATGGCCAATCCTCCACGAAGATCGTCTGTTGCTCCAGCCACTCTCGGAAAAATGTCCCCCATGCCATTAGTCATCCACCACCTCCTTGTGGCATGATGTGAGCCCATTGCGTGGCCCTCATCTCACGTGGCCTGGGTAAGTCCAAATCCATGTCTTGCAACTATAGTGCTGGCACCCGCTCCAGCATGAGCGGGACTAGGATGGATCCATAACCAAACTGCTTCGTCTCTCCTCGATGGCAGTTGGTAAGTTGTCTCTTCATGTTTGCCGTCACCGTCTCTATCCAGTTAAACATGGTGGGATTGAGACACTCGAGAGCCACCAGAGCTGAGTCTTTGAAGCCTCATGTTGGGATAAAAAGCCCGTTGCCCGTGTCACCATGAAAAGCATAGCATGAAAGACTACATCGTCCACTGTTGGGATTGCCACCTTCCCACTCCTTGACTTGTGTGCGCATGGGCACACTTGAGCCATTAGCATATCTAAGGAATCACCCCTGGGTCGCTGCCTTGCCAGAATGGGCCTCTCACCTCGACGAGACAGTCCAGTAAAAAAATATATGTCTGTGGAGTCAAACTTGATATCCTGGCCTCGGATGATGAATTTCCCATCTGTGGGATTCCAGGCCCTGATCAGTAGTTCTAGCAAGTCAGGTTGTGACCGCAGGTGTGGAGTTAGGAAGAATTTGAGCAATCCGCATGCCCGTAGCACGTTTTGGCACCCCGCATTGGTGAAAGCTTCTATATCGTTGTTATCATGCACACGTTCTCGCCAGACGAATGCCATTATACCCTGCAGGATGAGGAAATTTGAATTAGTACTTCGTTTGAAAATTTTGATGCGTAATTTGAAAAAAATATGAGTTTGCATTGTCATCATGTCTATTTTAAAAACAGACGCGATGGCGTGAGGTTATTAGTTCATGTTTTCTGTGGTCATCGTGGAAGTACATCACTTTTCTGCGATGATCGGAGGGCGCCTAGTGTAAAAAAAAATTGGCCATCACGGACCCGATAGGGTAAACCCACGATGACCGAGCGGCAAAACCCGGTTTTAAAATCCACCTAAGCTAGCACTTGGAACATTCAAAACACATGAAAAAAGCATCACAATGAAGCGCAGGGCAATGTGTGTCTACAGGGCAATGCGTGTCTACCTGGAATTCAGTGCTCCAATTTTCTCCACTGTAAACTGAACAGTGCTATGGTAAAAATGAATGGGTTAATTCCTTTTTATAGTGATTTTTGCAAATTAAAAGTTTACATTTTATAAATGTGGGTTTTTTCTCATAGTTTTACCATATGCAGAGTCAAAATATGTTTTCTAACTCTGTTTATTGTCCATTTTATATCGAATGGAGATATGTGTGACGTGTTTTTGTGCAGAGCTTCAGGTGGTGGAATCATGACAGTTTCATATACGCTTGATCCCGGAAAGTTGTCTTTAAGCTCTTTTCCGACTTGAAACATGAAAATATGGCCGAGTTTTCCTCTTGAATCGTTAAAAGAAACGAGAGGCGGTCGCCTTTAAGCTCTTTTTTTCAACCGTTTACACACAAAAAAGATTACCAGGCTTTTGTCGTTTCAGGTTCGTTATTGGTTGCGAAATGACGCGCTTCTAACCACTTTTTTACTTTTTCGGGTCGAAGATACTACTTACGAAAATCACTCCTCGATCGTAATGGTCGGCCGATTCTTTAGAGTATTGTTTTATACTTTTTCGGGCTCAAGAGACACAACTTTACGAAAAAGGACCCCCCTGGAGTTTTCTTTTTCCGTGTCTTTTTCAAACTCTCTAAACATGAAAAAGACTCCGAGTTTTACCTATGTGAGACTCCTTAAAACCTGACAACATTAGACTCATCACCATGATGAGACTCGAGCTTCTCCTTCCTAGAGCTCATTAAACTATTACTAGGGTGGACTCAACAATAGGTTTATCATTGATCATCTATGGCAGCTAGTCACTCTTGAACATCGACACTTTTGTTTCTTGTTGGGTTGGGACATCTGTACATCGTCATTTGGCCTTCCGCAAGTTTGGGTTATCATTCTAGCCTCATTCCATTCGATTCATGCCATATCCATCGAGCCTCTGATCCTTTGGTACCTGAATGCTGCCACACCCCCCTCCGGAGTCGTGTCGCCGACGTGTTCAAGAGTATAATCCTTCTATAGTTTACACCCTCTCCTTCTCGTCTGATACTCTGTTTCGCCATATTCCTCTTGTTCCTTATCTCGTGTCATTGATGGGGGAAACATTATGGACCTCCTGTGATGGGTCGTCTCCTGTGGACATCAGCTCATTATCCAGGAGATTGATCTAGAGATCCCATTTGGTACCTTAGAGCTTGCATGCCTCAATGGAAATGTCTTCACACCTGACGGTCGATTTTCATCATTCGTCATCGATTGGGTGATTCCATGAGTGTTCAATTTCAGCTCCTTTTTCACACTTTGTGGATTGTGCTGGACAGTACATTGAGATCCATTAACATTATTGGTGGTCTCTCTTGCGCTTGTTAATGGTTTTCATCATTGACCGGTAATCAAGCGATGTTCTATCATGCTCGACCTCAACACATCTATTCGAATGTTAGGATTTGTACTATGATCGGATGGGTTCAAGACCCCGAACTCAGATTACACATGTTCGGGCTGCGTGGATTGGTTTCATGATTACATGACTCATTGATGGATGGTTGCGACCATACCGGAGTCTTCATGGATGGCTGTGACCATACCTTTATCATCCTCATGGTCTCATTAGCTGGATCGTTGCGTCCATACCACAGACCTATTTCGTATGTCTTTTGTATGGCTGTACCCATGCCTAGACTACATGTAATTCATTATTAGAGATATCAGTTGTACTTGCGTGCAGGTTCTTCTGGATGGTGTTCCAGCTCAATCAGTTTCGTAAAGCATTTCACCCGTCCCTCTCTCTCGAGCTTCATACTTTAGGGGGCATATGTTACACAGTAATTTGTCACTGTCTTCACTCTAGTCTTCCTACTATGTCATGTGTCCAAGTTGTACATGCAAATGCTCTCTGATGTTGCCAAATGACCCACTTTTCCAAAATTTTCTGCATCATCGCGTCTATTGGCCAAATAAACACGCTAATGAGCGCTCCAAAACAGTCCACAAGCGCTACCATCACAAAAGTACACGTGATTCCCGCGATGGTCGAATTTCATTTGCCAGCGTAACTGTCTCTTGTAGTTTCCCGTGATGACATGACTAGCTACATTATTCAATAGTGATGTCAGCACGAAAGATCAGTTATGTACCCACGATGATCTAGATTGGGCGAATTTGTTCCAACAATCGACCTTCTAGATGACTCCAGACCTGGTTGTTGGCCTTGTTTATGTCGCCCTCCTTTCTCTGGCGTGGCTATTCCGTCATTTGTGCTACCTTCCTTGGAGATAAGCTCATCCTCCCACCTTTCATGGAGACTCCTTCTCCTATTTAAGCTCTCACCATTGCTATGGGCTGCTAGTTTGGAATTCTTAGTCTTTGGAGTGTTGTTGTTAGTACTTGTGAGCTTGTTAGATAGCTGGTGTGAGTGTGACAAGTGTGGGATTGTTTGGGAGCTTGAGGAAGGTTGTGAAGTGCCTTTGACCTTGTGTAAAACTTGTGAGTGAGAGAGACTTGTGTATTGGGAGATCCATCTTCATATAGTGAATGCTTGAAGAACATGCTGGCTGGATCCCTCTGAGAAGGCTTGTAAGGTCAAGACCTTGGTTGTAAGCTTACTCTATTTCATAATTAATGCAATCAATGATGTTTTCCTATATCTTGTGTGTAATGTACTAGATAGCTCATGATTTATTTACCCTATGAGTAAATAGATCATTGTTGTTCTGGTTACGTGCTTTGTCGTATTTCCTTTGCATTGTTTCAGGCTGATTACTCACTAGGAGAAGGAGACGGAAGCTGGAGCAGTGCAACAGAACTTCGTCGACCACCAGTTCAGGTAGGCCTCCAACTTGAACTATTTAAGGAAAATTGTTGTTGATTTGTCCTTGTTTGTGACTAGACCCACTCTAGGGCTAGAGGGGTTGCCTCTGTCCGCAGAGGGAACACTTTCCTGCATCACAGTCCCGCTCACCCTTGCAGCTGCTTGGAGTGCTAATACTGTCTTGCTACCATATATTCATTATGCAGGGGCAAGATCCCATGTATACAACTTCAATAGACTTCCATTGACACTACCTGGGAACAATTCACCATTTAACTTCATGAGTTGGACTGTGCCACCATCCGTGATTTCCTTGACTACATAGGGTCCCAACCAGTGCATTTGAAATTTACTCAGAAAATTTGTGAACTTTATATCATATAGCAGCACAAGATCATTCACCTTGAAGGTGTGAAACTTAATATATGTATCATGCCAGGCCTTCTCACATTCCTTTTTCACTTGCTGATGAAATCCTGCAAGAAACCATTCTTCTTCCAACTACATCAACTGCGCGATCCATTCCTCTAAGGTCTCACGATCCATCATCTCTTTCAAAACTGCAATTCACAGGGTTGGTAAAACATATTCCATGGGTATCATCGCCTTGATCCCATAGATCAACCTAAATAGAGTTTTTCCTGGCAACTTCTTGCACATTGTCCTATATGCCCATAGAACTGTTGGTATGCACACATCCCAATCTTTCCTCTTCACGTTACCAACCTTTGTTAATGCATTCTCTAGAATCTTATTGAACGATTCCACTATACCATTGGCTTGGGGGTGATAGGGCATACATTTTTTATGATACACCTAGAATTCATCGAGCATCGTGTTGATTGTTTCATTTAGAAAATGTGTACCCCTATCACTCATAAAGACCTTAAGGCACCCAAACTATGTTAAGACATATTGAAACAGGAACTTCGCAGCTGTAGAAGCAGTACAATCCTTCAATAGCTATGCTTCCACCCATCTGGTCAAGTACTCTATCACAGTAATGAAGTACTGTGTGCCTGTCTTCCTTCCTGGTGGTTGTATCAGACCGACAAAGTCAATTTCCCATTTGTCAAATACTTGTAACAAAACTTGAGGGCTTAAGGGCAATTCATCTCTTTGCGATGGCTTGCCCGTCCTTTGGAAAGCATCACATGCTTTACAAAATGCCTTCTTCCTAAAAAGGAGGGGAAACCTTAAGTGGTAGATACTCTTGTAGGGTGAAAAGAGAGTCTTTATGCACTATCGGCCACCATAAACTTGCGCTCAGATTCTTCTGCATGGTCACTCTACCTACATAGTGTCCTCCCATCACTCCTCCATGTGCTTCGACGAGGATACTAGAGCACTCAAACTCCGAAACATATTGGCAAAATATTTCATATGTTCCCATCTTATATAAATGTCCCGCTATAATAGAAAAATTAGCAGCGCTGACCACCAGTTCCTTCTTTTGTTTAGTAGTTACCCTTCCAGAGCTATTTCGTTAGTCAGAAACTAAATTATATATGTAAAATGATCATTCGCAATGTGCACATAAAATAGCTGCACATCGAGCAATCCTTCCTCAAAATTGGTTGGTTCGTCCCTTGTCTTAGTGTGGCTAAGGTGATCTGGTCCTATGTTCAACTCTGTAGGCTTCACTATTACTTCAAAGTCATACTCTTGGAATAACAACAACCAACGACATATTTTCCTCCCCAACTCAGGCTTTTTGACCAAGTAATTAAGAGTAGAGTGATATATGTACGTTGTGAAGTGTGTGCCCAACAAATAATGCCGAAACTTTTGCAGCATGTAGACCATCACCAACCCTTCCCGCTCTGTAGAGGAATAGTTATTTTCAACTTTTGACAGTTTCCTACTAGCAAATTCTATGCGGTGATCAATATAACCTTCGCGAGGCTGGCTTAATACCATGCCCAGTGCAATACATGAGGCATCTACATGCACATTGAACTCTTTCTTCCAATCTAGAAATAGTAAGATGGGCACAGTCACCATCTTGTCCTTTAACACATCTAGACTCTATTGATACTCCTCATCCCAACAAAAGGTTGCATCCTTCTTTAAGAGATTTTCCATCGGCACAATTATCTAGGCATAAGACTTGATAAACTTCCTATAGTAACCTGTGTGGCCCAAAGTTCCGTGCAACTTCTTAACATTCTTGGGAGCTTCTAAATTCACAATCACTGCTATATTCACAGGGTCCACCATCAATCCCTGCTTGCATACTACATGGCCTAGAAAAATTTCAAAAGGCACACAAAATATACATTTCTTCAAGTTCAGCACAATCTAGTATCTATGACATGTATCCAGTATAAGGCACAGACATGCAACATGGCACTTTACCAATCTGAACACAGTCTAGTCATCAAAATATACCTCCAAGAATTTATGAATAAATTCCTTAAACGTCATGATTACTACCATGGAGAACATTGCGGGTGCATTCTTTAGCTTGAATGGCATTACTATATACTGAAAGAAACCCCACTCTATCGCAACGGATGTCTTATTGTGGTCCCCTAGCATGACCTTAATCTTATGGTATCCTGAGAACCCATCAGTGAATGAATAAGCCTCCTATCCTCCAACATTCTCTAACACTTCATCTGTAAATGGTGTCTGAAATGGATCATGCACACATGTATCATTAATCTTCTTTAGATCTATGCATATCCTAATTTCATCGTGCTTCTTCTTTTCCTGAACCACCATGGGGCTCACCTAATCATATTCTTCAACTAGTTCAATAATTTTGGCCTCTAGCATCTTATCAAGCTCTTTGTGCCCCTTTTCTTTACACTTGGGATTGAGACGATAAGGTCTTTGCTTGACGGGCTTCACATTAGGTTTCAAAGTAATTTTCATAATGCCCAAGTCTCCAACAAGCCTTCAAGTCCGAGAACTTTGTTGGGAATAAATCCTGGTATTCGTGTAGTAGTTCTACCACCTTATCGATTGTATCTTCACACCAATAGTTTCCTATCTTCGCGAACTTAGGATCTGCATCAAATCCAATATTTACTTTCTAGGTTTTCAACAGTTTTGTTACATCATGATTCTCTGTCTGAGGTCCTTCAACCTCGTGTTGACCTTCATTTTGAGAATGTTGATTTTTCTTGGATCATCCTCCTCTTCTTCAACAGTCATATTGTAGCATTCCAGTGCGTGGCACAACTGTGTACTCTAGTCTAGTTGTACCCATTCCACAGGCTCTTCAAGCATTCTAAAAATAGTAGCCTTAATTTCTTGTAGCACCTCATCAATGCATTCAAATCCATACTCAAAGCTGAAAGTTAGTAAGAATATTTCTCGTAGAATATCCCATATAGTTGTTCCATGGCGTAGGTTTTTTCCCAAATACCAATTCATGGGAATAGTGCCTGACGTATAACAAAAAACATGAAGCCACTCTAGTTGAGGTTCTTCACCCAAGCTTTAGTCCACTGCGCCAGATGTTTGCATGGGTTGTCCTTCCCACTATAATTCTCATTCATTCGTGTGTTAGCATATCTAAACCTTAGCTTCATCATCTGTTTGTATTCCTTCCAGTCAACAAAAGTCTCCTTCTACGTACGCCACCATTGAGTAGGTGTAGCATGCAATGCCAATTCAAGGGCCTTGAATTGATGCTCCTCAGGTACCTCCCTTTCAAATTCATCCAAGAATATATTAACATCATTCAAACCGTCATAGTGCGAAAGCTTTCTTACCTCTGTGTATACGCATCGTAGTTATTTGGTCATCATATTGTAGCGTAGCTTAGATACTATATGCAACCAATTCTTCCAGTGCTTGAGTTTTTCATCCAAGTCTGAGGTACATAAACTATCCCTATCTCGCGTAATTCATCCATTGGCCATAGGATTGATCCAATCTTTGTCTTGCACCGTGATTTTATATCTCTAGTCCAGATCGTCATCATAATCCACAAAGTCACAGATAGACTCAATATATTGCGCTCCTTCAATAGGGTCCACTGGCAAAATAACCCTGAGCACTTTCCTCTCAAATGTCATCTTCCACTTTTTCAGGTTAACCACCACAACCATGTCAAAGGCCCAATCAATTACTAGTAGCACAGGATACAGATTGATGTCATCTAATATTTATATTACTTAAAAATCCACCACAACGATTTCTCCTTTATTATCGACTATTACCCCATGAAGGCGCCCCATAGGAATAATCTTATGTTGATTGGCCAGGTGTATTTGTATAGGAGACCATTGTAGCGCAGGTCTCCCCATCCTTTCTGAAGTTTGTTTAGGTAGCACATTTTCATCTGACCCCAGGTACAAGATTACTTGTTCCATTTCATACTCTCCTATTTGCACAATCAGCCTCATCTCGCACCTTGTCCTCTTTTTGTTCTTACCTAGCTTCCTTACAGTGCGATGTTCTGAAGGAAAATTAATCTTACCCGCACAATTGTCTATTAGCTCTTGGACTCCTTCTACTGCCTTATTATCACGTAGAAACTTCATACAGGTCTTTAGAAAAGTAGCTAACAATGAAGGATCCACATCTTGCCCTTCATTGTTCCCAGCAAATTTCTCTTGACTTCTGGATGTAGAAGCTTCAACGAAGTTCTTTTTAGCCTCCATAAAAGTTTATTTAGCCTGGTTGAGGTCAAACCTGACTTCCTTTTCAATGGCCTTATGCACCCATCCATCAGTCTCTGGTTTCTTCTCCTTTTCTTAACTTGTGGCCATACCACTGCACGTGACTATATTAACACTGTGATCTTCTTCGTGTGGTTCTGCCCTCATCATATGGATATTATGTGTAGGTTGTTGGGTCTGCATTTTCTTTTCTTGCATCTTTGCTATCAGGAACGGGAAATCATCTATCACATGATCGAATTGTCTGCAATATTGCTAATATGGATACTTTGGGTTCTGATAGTTGCACGCAAGATATCCAACTTCACCATAATTATGGCAAATAACTTGTTCATGGTCTTTGCCAACCCCTCCCCCTCTTCCTCTTCCACGGCCTCGGCAACCTCCACACATTGCACTTGCACCCTTATCCAAAGGTTGAGTTTCTACTTGTATTAGATAGGTAGAGGTTCTATCCATCATCAATTCGTAACTTTGGAAATGATGCTCATCATGACCTACGGACTTGCAGAAATTGCAAAAAAACTGATGAGGGATCTCTAGAAACTTTTGTAGTAGATGATAATTGTTTGTTGCATGTTGTCCTATAACCTGACAAATAACACACCATGGCACTTCTCCTGTGCTTGACCAAGTAGTATTTTTTGTCTTCATGGGGAAAACCCACCCCGCAATAAGATAGTTCTGATAAACCAAGCAATGGTCCTTATCGTGCCCATCGCCATTGCATTTCAAGCACCAAACATCAGTGCACACCTTAGGCTGAGCTTCCTTTCCCTTCTTCGGGCTCTATAACTCCAGGTGTAGACTTTCTAGTTGCGAGTGAATCTTTTGTACTCCAATGTTTGTATCTTGTATTGGAAAGGTTTCTAACCTCATCGCAATCTCCACAAATTCTTCTTGCATTGCTATCCTCTATTGTGATATGGTAATATTAAGTGGGGCAGCAATGAAGAAGTGTACCAATCATTTTATTGCTCATCTATGATGTTCATATTATCCTGCCAGATTAGACATTTTAGCCTCTGATCGAAATCCCATGAGGATTTATTCATGACTTACTTTATCTCCTTAAACTTTGTAATGGACTGCGCTTAAGATTTAGGCTTCTTAAACTCGCAATTCAATGCTTGCTGAGTATCTACCAACATTGTGATAGGGTGATCTTAACAGTACTTGATATACCAGGTCAATGCTCTATCTTGTAACGATAGTACTTGATATACCAGATCAGACATTTATCCTTTGATCGAAATCCCATGAGGATTTATTCATGACTAACTTTATCTCCGTAAACTCTGTAATGGACTACGCTTGAGATTTAGGCTTCTTAAAATCATAATTCAATGCTTGCTGAGTATCTTCCAACATCGTGATAGGGTGATCTCGATAGTACTTGATATACCAGGTCAACGCTTTATCCTGTAACGCTGTGACCAGATGTCATTTCTTTAGATTATCATCAATGATTTCTTGTGTTATCCACACAACATCTGCAACGAACCAAAATTGTTCAGTGTCATCGACATGTTCATTCTGTTTGTCGTGTTGAAAGGTGGAGGTGGAAGCAGAGGTGGAGGGGAAGGTATATATGTATGCGGTGGAGGTGGAGGTGGAGGCAGAGTGTATGGATGAGGTATCCACAAGATACCTTGACTTACCAATTACAACGCACTTCACGGTGTATTATAAATCATTGCTTCATCCTTACTTGATGAAGATCCCAATAATGGACTATATTCAGAGCTCGATTATTCGTTCCTTCTGAAGGGAATTCCACTTCATGTAGTCCCAAACATCAAGGTAATGGCATAACCCATTTTTCACACATCAACATCTTAATCCAAGTTTTCAAAAATCGTAAGTACTTACATCACAGTCCTTTGAAGAGCCTGTGCTCTGCTTCACTTTAATTGACAACTGTATTAATCACGAACAAAGTCACAAATGCTTCGAGTGTTCTATCAATATAGTGATTGACAACTTGCGTGATGTTGTCTTATGAAGCTTCCAAGTGCCTCACCAGCTCTGGAGTCAACACAATAGGACTCTCAAGTCTCCACATACCCTGACTGTCTACCAATCTAAATAGTGACTCATGTAATTAGCAAGGAAAGAAACAAAAAAAGTTTTCGATGTTGTCTGAGTATAGGTATCTACTCAACCATTTCTCCTTGGATAACCGTGGATTTCTATTCTCCTAAGTTGCAAAAGTGTGTTCCTTGTAATCAAGCTACTTCTCAATTTCTTTCTTGGTAGGGAACCACTTATTCAACATCACACATTCCTCATATTTATCCCGGTCCCAAAAACGGAACCATTTTTTGGCTTAAGGGGGCCTGACTTAGGTTTAGAGTTGTTCATGCCAACCAACAAAACCCTAACCGCTGGCCCTTTCGGAAAAAGCTTTTGTAGCACAGGATGCAGTCTCACCCAAAGCAATATTTGGTGATGCTAGAACAAGGATTCTGCATCAAGAGGCCTATGTGATGGTCTTCCTAAGGTTCTTATAGTTTAGATATGCCTTCGTGTAGACCTATTCCTTTCGACTAGTAGCCACTGCAACTCTACCAAAATGACCTTCATACCTTCATGAAGGTACTTGATTGTACATAACAGGCATAAAGGACATATATTCCATACTTCCACGTAATAAACAATATATTCTGAAGTGTTTATGACCTATATTTTCCTTCGCGCAAATCTACCCCTTCCGAGCAGTTAACTACAACAGATTTATTCAACAACTTCCCGAGCTCCATGAAGGAGGTGGATTATACTAATTATGCATACATATTACAGACATATTTGTTCGGTGCAGAAATAAAACATTACTTCATATAAAACAAATTACAGAGAAACGATACATAAAATTAAACATAAGTAAATAAAAAAGGCACATATGCATAGATTCGGCTCAAAACAATCTTTATTAAGATGTAACATTCAAATACAAACTTCTAATCCCTGTGCATCTAGCTGCAGGGTGATGAGCCCCAAATTTGGTAACATTTTGGGCTCATTTGGCCTAACTACCCTTGTTCAATCCTTAATTTTTCATAACTTATGCATTATTTTTAAGTATGTTTCTGTCATTTGTACAAATAAGGGTAGTCACTATTCCTAGGTGGCTAACACGTGCTCATTTCAAGATTTTTTGACACATTTTGAAGCAAACCTGAGCAGACATGGGCTAGGAGACAGCCAAGCTTGGGTTGAGGATTCATAGGGGGGTTGTCTATGGCATTAAATAGCCTCCCTCGGGATCTTCACCCCCAACTCCGAGCTCCAAAGGCCACCAAAACCGAATCTAGAAGGCAGCCAAGAAGATTTCTTGGAAGGAGATGTTCACTCACAGTTTGGGCAGCCAAGTCCCACAAATTTAGGAGGCCAACTAGGGCCTCGTAGTGTATAAATGTTAAGGCTTCAGCCTTCGAAAAAGACTTTTGGAAAAACTCTTGCATATTCTACACTACGTGCTGCTAGCTCGGTTTTGTTCTTTTGTAGCCATTATTGGCATAACTCTTGACTTATGATTATTTTTTTGATAATGGGAAGCAGTCAGATTTGATATTAGCTCTGAGTTTTTATAGGAGCCATAGCTCTCAGGGTTGGGCCCAACCTGAGAACCTAGGGCCTCCTTATTTGTATTGTTATCTTTCCTTTCAACACTATGATATTTCTTTTATGCATTTGAAACGAAGATTGTTGAGCTAGATTTAGTTGCATTGGTTAAGTACGTCATTGTTGAGGAATAGAATTTCTTCAAATGTGTAAAATAGCTTGATAAGATAAGGATTGATAAAAGCTCCAGAAAAGGGTTGCCTGCACTCTCAGTTTCACCTCTCCCTTATTGGATCAGGGGCTGGAATTGTGGAACCAGTGCTACTCAACAAAAACACTAGTTTGATTGACCATGTAATCGTTGGTGTAATGTTTTTCATTTGTAGAAGTTAGTCATGCGTTCAAACCTTCTTAGATGTTTCTTTGATTAAGTGTTGTACATGGTTCTCTTTGGAAATAAAGCTGTTGTTCATTTGTTTCGTTGACAGTTTGGATAGATTAGCTAAGATTTTGATTGTATGCAGGGTTTGGTTGATTCAGTTAAGTGCACACCATGCAGGGCATATCCATCTTTCTCTCATCCACCTAAGCTTCATCCAGGCCAGCTGCTCCATCTCCTAGTTAGCTTCTTCATCTCACAACTACTCTTCTGTCCACGTAACCCTACCTTCTTGCTCTTCCATTGCCTTAGCCTTCCTTAAGACAAGTTAGCTCTCCACACCCTCTCATCACTTCATCCATCAGTCATTGGGTCATCTCAGACCCCTACCCTACCTCCCTATCCATTCATGCATCCTCTTTCACTCACCCATCTTCCAAAATCCAATGTCAGAACATCCTGTAGAAATTTCTGAACATCCTGTAGAAATCCCTGAAACATCTTGTAGAACCCCTGTAGACTTCCTTTAGAAGCTCACAAGTGAGGTTGCTGGATAGCCAAACTTGGTGAAACTCTCTGGAAGGGTGTTAGGGACTCCTTAGACCCTCTTTGAACCTTCCCAACCATTCCCAAGCATTTCTCCTCCTTGATCCACCCCTGCACAGTAAGAAGCTAGTTAAAAGTACATGTATGATAATTTTGATAACGTAATCAAAAATACAAGAAGATGTGTTCTTTAGATAGAGATAGCATAGGCATGTGCACTTCACCTTTGTAGAAGTAATGGCACCTTTTTCAATAGTTTGCATCCTCTCCTTTGCATCAGTAGGACTAGCTGGTAGAATTAGGGTTTGCTAGGGTTTATGTTACTCTTTGACTTTCAATTTCTTTCTGCAAGTAGATCAGCTTCCTTTGAGTTAGCTTCCATCCATCAGGTACAAAGCTTCTTCTAAGAGCTCATAGAAGTTGGCTTGAACCCCTAGCAGACTTGTGCCAGCTGACCAAGTGACAGCTGCGGCAAGAGCTAGTACTTGTGCATACAGCACCGTCGCTTCCAAGTTTGTTACGAACTACCGGGTTGATAAGAGTAAAGAAGGGAGTCCCAGGAGTTGCAGCATTATTGCTGCAATACTAGAGCCCACCATCTTTTTGGCGCCGTTGCCGGGGAAGCGTCAAAGTATTGGTGATTGTTGCTTTTCTTCTATTTTTCTACACTCGCCTTCTGCTAAATAGTTTATTTCATTTCCATTCTGCAATTTCATTTCCGCAAAAGTAAAATAGATATTTCCTGCTTTCATAGATTAGCAATTTCAATTCTGCAAGCGTAGACTAGCAATTTCAATTCTGCAAGCGTAGACTAGCAATTTCAATTCTGCAAGCGTAGACTAGCATTTCATTCCTGCAATTTCATTTGAGCAACGTAGCTTAGTCCTTTCCTGCTTTCATTTCAATTCTGCATCTTCATTTCAGCAAGATAGCTAGTTGCAGTTCAATCTATTTTAGTTTTGCAGGTACAAGCAGAAAAAGCAAAAAGCAATCAACAACCTTTCCATTTCATGCCTCGTAGGAATAGAGATAAAACCGGAAAATTCTTACCCAACACCCCCACCACTTCACTGAGTCACCCTTCTCTCTTCTTTGGTGACAGTGATCCAGAAGAACCTATAGGCGAGCCTCCTGAGATATACGAAGATCCTATACCAGAAGAAGAGTTAGAAACCACTCCACCTGAAGCCATGGCTGAAGATGGAAGAGAAGATGAGAGAATAGAAGGTGCCTTTCCCATCCGAGAGACCAATGGAGATATGAAAATGAAAAACATAAGCCCCTCCACTTTACCTCACTTCCATGGATTGACTACTGAAGACCCTGATACCTTCTTGTTTGAGTTTTCTATCCTTTGTCAAACCTATGACTATACAGAAGATGAGCAAAAACTGAAACTCTTTCCCTCTACCCTCAAGGATGCAGCATTACGCTGGTTCATGGGATTACCTGGAAACAGTATCACCACTTGGGCTCAGATGCAGCAAGCTTTCAATACCAAATACCGGGACTACTGTAGGTCTAAGGAAGCCAAGGGAGAGATCTTTCGGATGACCATGGGAAATGATGAGTCTTTAGAAGATTATGAGGAAAGATTCCAACTTAGCTATAAACAGGCCAGGTGCACACTTGACCCTGAATCTCTCAAGTTGATCCTACTCCGAGGAGTCCCTGAAGAACTCCTAGATACCCTTCACATGCTAGCTGGAGGAGACATCTACCAAATACCTTACGAGGATATAAAGACTGTGTTTAGAAACCACTCTAGGGCAGCCCGGAAAAGAGGTAGGGGAAACCCCCTTTCAAATAGTGCTACTTTCTCCAAGCATGAGTTTGTTAATCAGCTAGAGGACCTCAAAAGTTAGGTGAGATAGACCATTTCCATGCAACTTGATACATTCTGAATCCAGCAAAAGAAAGAGGAAGCTGAGAGGGCTTTGGCCATCTTCTGTCCTAGGTGTACAAGGAAGCACCCTAAGAACGAGTGTCCCTTACACTCGGTGGAGGTATGCTTCGTTTGTGAGGAGGACCACCCCACAAACCAATGCCCAACCTTACCTGGGTTTAAGGCCATGTACCAAGGAACTGAGGCACCCACTGAACCTCTCTACTTCCTCAACCAAAGAAGGTTGCATGGACCTAGACCTTACCAGCAGGGGATGCAAGGGACATCCCAAGCCTATTATAGCCCCAACCAATCTGCTCCTATGCCTTCTTGGGGTCCCCCTACTCATCCTCCCTGGTCTGTGCCTCCTCTGTGGTCTTACCCACCTCAATACCATACTCAGCCCACTACTCATTCGTTTCACTCACATGTCCAGCCACAACCTCAGTGGAATGCACCTCAACCGGGGTGGAGGCCCCAGTACAACACTCCTCCCACCATTTTTCCTCCACCACCAGCTCAACCACAACCATTACCTCCTGCTCCTCTGAGACAACCCCAATGCCTACTCAACCAAACCCAAACCCCAACAACCGACAGGCCCAGTAGGTATATACTGGGGAAACAACCTGCCCTACCTATGCTGTGGATATCTGGGAGATCAACCTGCGATCCGGGAAGACTCTTCCGGATCGCCAACCTCCTCCCCTAGAGGACGAGGAAGATAAACAGGAAAGTGAACCCAAGACCACTCCACCCTTTCCTGAGAGACTAACAGTAACCACACAACCTGACCCAGAGGAGAATGAGCTTCTAGGAGAACTCAAACAGTTGTGTGTGAGAATACCACTTCTCCAAGCCATCAAAGATGTACCAATATACAACAAATTGGTTAAGGAAAAGTGTTTCAGGCACCCAGGCAGGCGAAAAAGAGATGCCTCAACCATCAATGTCATAGGACAACTGTCTGATCTTATGTTGGGGCAAGTAATCTGTCCAAAGTATTTGGATCTTGGGAGTCCTGTAGTTGATGTCCACATCAATGGCACCATCATACCCCACACTTTGATTGATTTAGGGGCTGCCATTAATGTGATGACCAGGGATACCATGCTCAAACTCAACCTTCAAGGTTCCTTAAGGAAGACCTCGACAGTCCAGCAGTTGGCAGATCACTCCACCGTGACTCCCAAAGGGATTGTGGAGGATGTCTTGGTCTCTGTTGACTCTTGGGAGTATCCTGTGGACTTCTTGGTTCTTTAGCCAAAGGCAAAGCTTACTGGATACCCCCTTATTTTGGGAAGAACTTGGCTAGCCACTGCAGATTCTTACATAAGCTGCCGAGCAGGAAACATGACCATCAAAAATGGTCCTATGTCCAAGCAGCTAGTCCTATACCCTCCTGCCCAACCTCTATTAGAGCATGACTTACCACTTTGGTTGGAAGAAGGAGAAGAGGATGAGGTGTACTCTGCACCCTTGTGCACCTTAGAGACCACCAGGGGAGGTCGTCAAACTGAGGATGATTTGATTGAGACCTTGATTCAAAATCCACCTCCCAGTGCATTGTCCTTAGAGAAATTGGTGGAAGATACTCAAGCCAACACCTTAGTGGACCTTTGTGTGACTGATCCACTCTCTCCCAGGGTCAAAAATGTGGAGTTTGGCCCCAAGAGAACGTTAAAGATCAGCTCCTCCCTATCTCCTTCCCAGGAAAAGGAGCTGTATAGTCTGTTGGCCAGTCATCTAGATGCTTTTGCTTGGACCTATAAGGAGATGAAAGGAGTCCACCCTTCGGTCTGTACCCATCACATCTACATCAAAGAAGATTGTAAACCGGTCAGGCAACCTCAGAGGAGAATGAGTCCAGCCCTTAATGACATTGTCAAAGAAGAACTGCAAAAACTATTGGATGCAGGATTCATCTGCCCCATCTCGAATAGCGAGTGGGTGTCCCCTCTGGTGTTGGTACCCAAGAAAAATGGAAAGTGGAGAATCTGTGTGGACTACCGAGAACTGAACAAAGCCACCAAGAAAGACCACTTTCCTCTGCCTTTCATAGATCAAGTGTTGGATGGACTAGCGGGGAAGAAGTTTTTCTCTTTCCTGGATGGGTTCAGCAGGTATAACCAAATACAAATCAGCCCGGGAGACCAAGATAAGACCACCTTCACTTGTCCTTGGGGTACCTTTTCTTACCGAGTCCTTCCCTTTGGGCTATGCAACGCTCCTGCCACTTTCCAAAGAGCAGTATTGAGCATCTTTTCTGAGCTGGTCCATGATTCAGTGGAAATCTATATGGATGACTTCACTCCCTATGGGTCCAACTTCCAAGAAGCATTGTCCAATCTGGGAAAAGTTCTAACCAAGTGCATTGAGATGAACCTGTCCCTTAGTCCGTAAAAATGTTAATTCTTGATGACTGAAGGGACCGTGCTAGGACATACCATTTCTCACCAAGGATTGCAGGTGGATCCTAATAAAATTGCTCTCATCAAAAAGGTTCCACCTCCTCAGAAAGTAAGAGATGTTCAGAGTTTCCTAGGCTTAGCAGGATATTATAGAAGATTTATTAAAGATTTCAGTAAGCTAGCCTCGCCACTTTTTGGCCTCTTAGCAAAAGATGTTGAGTTCAAATGGATAGACGATTGTCAAAGGGCTCTGAATGAATTAAAGGATAAGTTGGTGTCCGCCCTGATATTAAGAGGTCCAAATTGGGCCCTACCTTTCCACATCCACACTAATGCCTCGAACAAAGCCATAGGGGCAGCCTTAGGACAGGTTGAACAAAAACTCCCATATGCCATATACTTTGTCAGCAAAAACTTATCCAAGGCAATACTGAACTATACTGTAACTAAGAAAGAGTTCCTGGCTGTGGTCCATGCCCTGAACAAGTTCCGACACTACATCACTGGCTATCAAACATTTGTACATACTGACCATGCTGCAATTAGATATTTAATGAATAAACCAGATGTGAATGCTCGTATTATTAGATGGTTACTTCTATTGCAGTAGTTTGATTTGACTATCGTTGACAAACCAGGTAAAGAAAATGTTGTTGGTGACTTCTTGTCTAGATTGGATTTACCTGCAGGTGAAGATGGAACAGTGGACGACTAGATGCCAGATGAACATCTGTTTGCTATCTCAGTACTCTTCCCATGGTTTGCTGATATAGCAAACTATCTGGTCTCAGCACAGCTCCCTCCGCATCTATCTTCCAAAGAGAAAGGCAGAATTGTAAGGAAGAGTGCCTCGTTCACTTGGATCGGGGGAAACCTGTTCAAACTTGGCCCCGATCAGATCTTGGGGCATTGTGTAAGGGAGGAGGAAATATTTGACATCCTCCTGACCTGTCATGACGGGCCTTGTGGAGGACATTTTGCAGCCAAGAGGACTGCCTTCAAAATTCTACAGGCAGGCTACTATTGGCCCACGCTTCATCAAGATGTCAAGAGATATATCAGCCAATGTGACCGATTCCAAAGGATGGGGAAGCCAACCCCAAGGGACAAAATGCCTCTCCAACCTCAAGTGACTCTTGAACCATTTGAGAAGTGGGGCATGGATTTTGTGGGTCCTATCAATCCTCCTTCAAGGCAAAGTTCTTACATCATTGTGTGCACAGACTATCTGACAAAGTGGGCAGAAACCAAGTGCGTTAGCACACTCGACTAATAAGGACCCTTTAGGGGGCTCGACTGATAAGGAGAGGAACAAGGGGGCTCGACTGATAAGGAGAGGAGAGGACCCTCACCATATGAATAGGGCAGGGCAGGGTGCTTAGAGAGTGAGGCAGGGCAGTGAGAGCACAGAGGCAGGAAGGATAGAGAGTTAGGGCAGGTATAAATAGGGTGCTTTGGTAGACCCCCGCTTAGACGAGCTTTGGTTCAAATGGTCCTTCCAAAGCGTTTGTATCTACAATCAAAGTAACGACAGAAGAAAAGGTGGCTGAGTTTTTAAGAGAAAACATCTTCTACAAATTTGGCTACCCAAGAGAGCTAGTCACCAATCAAGGAAGCTAGTTCACCTCCAACTTAATTGAAGATTTTCTTGCTCATCACAAGATAAAGCATAGGAATTCCACCCCCTATCATCCTCAAGCAAATGGGCAGGTGGAAATCACCAATAGAGCATTAGAAGGGATTTTGCCTAAGGTGGTGAGAAGTAGCAGAAAGGATTGGGCAGATCGCCTGGTTGAGGCCACCTGGGCTTACAACACCACTTGGAAGACCACAACCAGTTTCACACCTTATGAACTGGTCTATGGGAAGAGAGCTTTGCTGTCAATTGAGCTCGAATACAACACATTGAGGATGGCAGCTCAGCTGGACCTAGATCTCAGCCATGCCCAGCAAGAAAGGTTATTGCAGCTGAATGGGCTAGATGAACACAGAATGCAGGCCCTTCTCCACTCAGAAGTGGTTCAGCTTCAGAGAAAGATATGGCATAACCGACACCTCAATGACAAGCAATTCCAACCGAGAGATTGGGCGCTGTTGTATGATTCCAGACACAAGGATTTCAAGGGGAAGCTAAGGACAAGATGGTTAGGGCCATATGCAGTGGAGAAGTGTAATGATAATGGGTCTGTTCTTATCTGGACCATCGATGAGGAAGCCATCCCCATGCTCATCAATGGGCATCGACTAAAGATCTACAGGAAACCTCTTTCGAGGCAAGAGTTCATCAAAACTGTGGAAAAATCAGTGCTGGTCATAGAGAAGGGTTCTGCCTCTGTTTTGGGCATACCCTGAGCATCCAAAAAAAAAATCATAATAAAAAGATCCTTGGGTGAAAACCTTTCTGAGGCTCCCAAGGCAGATGGTAGGGGTGAAAACCTCATTGAGGCGCCCCTGCTGTCTCTCTGAAAAAATTGGAATAAAAACAAAAAGACCCTTGGGTGAAAACCTCTCTGAGGCGCCCAAGGCAGATAGTAGGGGTGAAAACCTCATTGAGGCGCCCCTACTCTCTACTCAAAAAAAAAAAAAAAGAGAAAAAAAAAGAAAAAAAACCAAGGAAAAGAAAAAGAAAAAAGGCAGAAATAGAAAAATAGGCTCAAGCTTTGGAAATTAATGCAGGTTGCAGGTATTCCATGCAGGAAAGGAGGCCTCTCAACTCAAGGATAAGGGTCCCTACCATGCTACCAGGTGACCTCACCAACACTCCCTACAGAAACACTCATCTCTTCCAAGGTTTGGGCATGGTCTGGTCATAGTTTAGCCTCCTACAGGAAGCTACAGGACTTTCTACAGGAAGTTCTGTATTTCTACAGGAAACTTCCTGTAGAATCTTGGGACGGGCCAGGACCAACTGTGTAGAAGAATTTGAAGCCCGAAGTCCAATAAGGAGGCATGCAACCAATGGTTTTCTCCATCACCCACTTTTGTCGCCTCCTTCCACCACCATTGCTGCCATACGATTCAAATATCTGCGCAGTCAAACCAGAACGTTGGACTCTCAGAAGAAATCATTTTCAAATAAAAAACAAAGCATGCAGAGGCCGCTGTGCTACCTGTCAAGGAAATCCAAAGACCCTGCAACTGTAAACGTGACTCCATCGTTTCAGTATGCACCCGAGGAGGAGAAACGGCTACAGGATGTCCTATAGGAATCCTGTAGCAGTTGATCCGGCTAGAGCACACGTCATGAAGATACTTGAAACTCGTGAGCCGGCGCATGCACCATCCACAGCCAAGCAACCGATCTCGTAACCAGCAGCAGTTAGCGAAAAGGAGCTCCCGTGCCAGTGCACGAAGTGGCAGCAAGCGGATCCGTCACCCTCATCCTGAAGCATGAGAAAAATAACGTCACGACCACACAGGTAAGTGCCTCACCCTGTTTTGTCAAATTACATGAATAATGCTTTAAAATGTGTGTAAATATGAAAATGAATGGGTTGAGCAAGTCGAGTAGCCATTCAACTGGCCACCACAACCAGCCTGACTGCCTCGTCCGATTCAAAAAGCGTTGGGTGTGTCGACGAGGCAGGAAATGGACACGTGGGAAGAGTCCAGTCGGAGAGAAGTGGCGATCTAACAGGAGTGGCAGCGGTAGATATGGAGGGAATGATTCGGCGGTCAGGCAGACATGTAGTGGAATGATCACAGGTGACGTCGGCCAACGGGGACAGCTCACCCCCGTGCCACGAGTTCCGCAGAGATTCAAATCTACCGGCTAGATCGCGTATGGTGCACTACACTCATTTATTCCCAACCGCTTTGCAGCCGAGTACGCATCTGCAATTTCCTGAAGGTTGATACTCCGAGTTCTCGGCCTGTTCAAACGTCCTGTTGTTGCACAGAAGGCCCAGAACCACTGAAGCGCTCCCCAGAACTCGTGCACGACTTCTACAGGAAGCTACGCTACAGGAAGCTCAACGTTACAAAGAAATTAAACTATTCATGTCAAAGGTGGCAAGTCTGGAACGAGGTAAGCCTAAACATAGTCCTCCCATGCAATTGGTTCGAAAGGTGGTGAAGTCGACGTATCAAAGGGGTGGAAAACCATAAATTTCAGTCAGTGCATGAATTTGCAAGTGTCTTCTTATTTCTGCATGAGAATTGTTGTCGTAGTGTGTATGCGGGATTTTCTACAGGGTTTTGTTCATAATTGAGCCACTTTCAAGGCTCACCTGTAGACAGTCGTGAATTTATAAACTATGTGCATGATAGAGGCGTAACTCTGCGCTCTGTCTAAGGAAATCCCAAAGATCCATCCTTTTATACGTGCCAGCCAGCTTAGGCCAACACAGCAAGCTTTCACCATGCCAGGTGGGTTCATCAGGAAAGAGCCTACAGACTCAAAGAAGCTACGGGAGACCCCTGAGGTGGTAGACCTGTTTTCTCGTGCATGGTGGATGTCATTCTGTGACAAGCTTGAAGGTCACAATGACGAGGTTACAGAGGAATTCTTGCGATCCTTGCAGCCAAAGTCCAAAACGTTGGCTGTTGTCAACTTCAGAGGTTTGACCCTCAGACTTACCCCACAGTTCATTAGCAGGGTCACTGATCTACCGATGGGGGTACCTTGGGATAAGGAGGAGAGAAAACTAGGCCAAAAGGCTAAGAAGGAATTATTTTTTCCGGAGGAGCAATTCTCAGAAGACAAGAATGGAGTGTGAAGAACCAGCCTACAGCCGTTCTAGAGTGAGGTCAGCCTCCAAATTATGAAGTATATCACGTGCGAGGGGCGGTTCAACATCGTCTATGGATACCATTTTCGGCTGCTCACAGAACTTAGGCACCAAATGTACCTACCCTCAGAGAAAAAGTTGAGCATCCCTTACTTCCTCATGTAGTTAATGACCGAGTGTGCCACTAAGTTGAAAGAGGGGACGCCAGATCAGATAGCCCATCATGGGCTCATTAAGCTCCTCGTGGAAGATGCACTTCACATGTATACCGTCCCTCTATCCTGGGAAACCTTCCGAAATTTGACTAAGGATGATGACATCCGAGTGCTAGCTGAGGAGCTCACCCCCTCTAGCAGCGAGGAGAAGGAACCAATTCAAACAGAGAAGAAAGAGAAAGGCCAAGAAACCATGGCCAAAGCACCAAAGAAAGAGCACAAGGGAAAACAAGAGGAAAAACAAGCTGCTAAAATAGAGGATGACAAAACCACATTAACCCCCAGGGAGAAACGACTACAAAGCAGGGTGGAAAGGACTGAAAAGGTCCATTTCAGTGAGGGAACCTCTAAGGTATCCTTAGCAAAATTGAAAGAAAAATCACCCTCAGCCAAGCAAGCTAAAATAGTGCCATTTTTTTCTACAAGAAAATTGAAAACGGCTTCTACAAGAAGCCAGAAATCAGCCACTACAGGGCTTTCTACAGGAAGTCCTGAGAAAAGAACACAGAAGGAGAAGACGACCGAAATTTTTGCTCGGGAGGCAGCAGTTGTGCTGGCCACCCTAAGTACCTCTCCCAAGCCAAAGGAGAAATGCAAAAGGGAGACTCCTCTGTATTTCAAAGCGAGGAGAAGGGTGAGAATTAAAAATGGCAAGCCCCAACCTCCATCTAAAGACCCAATTACCATCGAAGACACCCCTACCTCGCCAAGGGAGAAGTCCCCCTCCAAAGTATCAGTCACTTATGAGCGGGGGAGCCCCAAGACAACTACCTGGAGGGAGAGAATGGAAAGGTTAGCGTCAAAAACCCCTCTATAGGATGCTGAAGCAGTTCTACAGGAAACTTTAGCCAAGCTCAAGGAGATCGAAAGAATGGAGGGGGAGACAGCCACATCACCACAAAGGGAAGCAGAGGTAGAACACATCATGGAGCCTAGCCCCCAGCCCAGCTTGAGCTCTTATTATAACATTTTGGAGGCTGGGAAAATTATCCCACAAAAATTCACAGTACCGCTCTTCTTTGCATTGGAAGAAGAATGAGTACGGACCCACACATGGATGAGGATAGCTAAATCTAAAGGAGTAGCAGATATAGGCCCCTTGGAGGAACAACTCGAGGAGGCCAGAAGGGAATTAGCTATGGCCAAATACTTGGGAAATTGTCAGCGAGTATTTCTACAGGAAGAGAATGAGAAGCTCAAACTGCAACTACAGGAACAGAGGAAATAAAGGGGCACAACATCAGAGGACACTACAGCAGAACCTCAAGGCAAAGAAGGAATGCAAGCTGGTCCTGAGGAACTGAACCAGCATATACAGGAAAGGGAGTTGCAAGCAAACCTAGAGATACAAGCTCTCAAACAGTAGTTGCAAGAAAAAGAGGCACAACTGGCCTGCATGGCCAGTTGGGCTATGGATGCTCTACAATGTAGGCTGCCGGTCAAATCTTATGGCCTATACCTACGGGACCAGTGGCTACAATTCCAGATTAATGCATTAGAGCAGAGGGGTATCTCCCAGATCCAAAACCCCCAGCAGTTCACAGATTTATGCAACAGCAGCTCCTCAGAGGACAAGGCCAAGCTTTCAGAGTTCTACCTCCATAATTTGGCCCTTCCTAATATAACTTCATGGGATCCCAACACAGTTGTGGGAGATATGCAGCTGATGGAATTTACCTTTTGGTTAAACCACGAAGAGAAGAGAGCGACAGAGGTCAAAGATGTTATGAACCGAGAATTACATGAACCACTGTTAATCAGAGTAGAGCCAGTGGACCCCACTGCATTGATATCTGCCCACCAACACCTAACAACCAACCCGCAGGCTTTACTAAAATATATGGATCAGCAGGCTCAGGCTATAGCACATTTTGAGGATATGGAGCGACTACTACGGGACAATTGTGTTCATGCTTGCACCCGGAGGTGGAACACATTGTCCCACAGCCTCAAAATCAGGGAGTATCACACTCCAACTAGAATGAGGGAGGGCCTAGTACGGGTACCTCTCTACAAGAAGTCCATGCAGAACCTCCAGACCAGCTGGATCAGCCTCAAGCTAAGCCCGCCTTTGCTTCTGGGATTGGTAAAAGGAAGCGTAGAAAAAGAAGAACATAAGCAATGGGAAGAGGTGGAAAAGAAGGCTGGGTTCCATGACAGTGAGGAGGATACTACTTCAGAAGCCTGGGATGTGAGAGTGGCGGTGAAAGCAATGAAGGAAGAGGAGCTGGATTAGTTGCTCAAGGATGAGCAATCATTTTAGCAGGGGGGTGATGATGAGCCCCAAATTTGGTAACATTTTGGGCTCATTTGGCCTAACTACCCTTGTTCAATCCTTCATTTTTAATAACTTATGCATTATTTTTTAGTATGTTTATGTCATTTGTACGAATAAGGGTAGTCACTATTCCTAGGTGGCTAACACGTGCTCATTTCAGGATTTTTTGACACATGTTGAAGCAAAACTGAGCAGACATGGGCTAGGAGACAGCCAAGCTTGGGTTGACGATTCGTAGGGGGGTTGTCTATGGCATTAAATAGCCTCCCTTGGGATCTTCACCCCCAACTCCGAGCTCCAAAGGCCACCAAAACCAGATCTAGAAGGCAGCCAAGCAGATTTCTTGGAAGGAGTTGTTCACTCACAGTTTGGGCAGCCAAGTCCCATAGATTTAGGAGGCCAGCTAGGGCCTCGTAGTGTATAAATGTTAAGGCTTCAGCCTTCGAAAAGGACTTTTGGAAAAACTCTTGCATATTTTGCACTACGTGCTGCTAGCTCTGTTTTGTTCTTTTGTAGCCATTATTGGCATAACTATTTACTTGATTATTTTTTTGATAATGGGAAGCAGTCAGATTTGATATCAGCTCTGAGTTTTTATAGGAGCCATAGCTCTCGGGGTTGGGCCCAACCTGAGAGCCTAGGGCCTCCTTATTTGTATTGTTATCTTTCCTTTCAGCACTATGATTTTTCTTTTATGCATTTGAAATGAAGTTTGTTGAGCTAGAATTAGTTGCGTTGGTTAAGTAGGTCATTATTGAGGAACATAATTTCTTCAGATGTGTAGAATAGCTTGATAAGATAAGGATTGATAAAGGCTCCAGAAAAGGGTTTCCTGCACTCTCAGTTTCACCTCTCCCTTATTGGATCAGGGGCTGGAATTGTGGAACCAGTGCTACTCAACAAAAACACTAGTTTGCTTGACCATGCAATCATTAGTGTAATGTTTTTCATTTGTAGAAGTTAGTCATGCATTCAGACCTTCTTAGATGTTCCTTTGATTAAGTGTTGTACATGGTTCTCTTTGGAAATAAAGCTGCTGTTCATTTGTTTCGTTGACAGTTTGGATAGATTAGCTAAGATTTCGATTGTATGCAGGGTTTGGTTGATTCAGTTAAGTGCACACCGTGCAGGGCATATCCATCTTTCTCTCATCCACCTAAGCTTCGTCCAGGCCAGTTGCTCCATATCCTAGTTAGCTTCTTCGTCTCACAAATACTCTTCTGTCCACGTAACCCTACCTTCTTACTCTTCTATTGCCTTAGCCTTCCTTAAGACAAGTTAGCTCTCCACACCCTCTCATCACTTCATCCATCAGTCACTGGGTCATCTCAGACCCATTACCCTACCTCCATATCCATTCATGCATCCTCTTTCACTCACCCATCTTCCAAAATCCAATGTCAGAACATCTTGTAGAAATTTCTGAACATCCTGTAGAAATTTCTGAAACATCCTGTAGAACCCCTGCAGACTTCCTGTAGAAGCTCACAAGTGAGGTTGCTAGATAGCCAAACTTGGTGAAACTCTCTGGAAGGGTTTTAGGGACTCCTTATACCCTCTCTGAACCTTCCCAACCATTCCCAAGCATTTCTCATCCTTGATCCACCCCTGCATAGTAAGAAGCCAGTTAAAAGTACATGTATGATAATTTTGATAACGTAATCAAAAATACAAAAAGATGTGTTCTTTAGATAGAGATAGCATAGGCATGTGCAATTCACCTTTATAGAAGTAATGGCATATTTTTCAATAGTTTGCATCCTCTCCTTTGCATCAGTAGGACTAGCTGGTAGAATTAGGGTTTGCTAGGGTTTATGTTACTCTTTGACTTTCAGTTTCTTTCTGCAAGTAGATCAGCTTCCTTTGAGTTAGCTTCCATCCATCAGGTACAAAGCTTCTTCTAAAAGTTCATAGAAGTTGGCTTGAGCCCCTAGCGGACTTGTGCCAGCTGACCAAGTGACAACTGCGGCAAGAGCTAGTACTTGTGCATATAGCACCGTCGCTTCCAAGTTTGTTACGAACTACCGGGTTGATAAGAGTAAAGAAGGGAGTCCCAGGAGTTGCAGCATTATTGCTGCAATATTGGAGCCCACCACAGGGAACCACACACTTAGTAGTGGACTTACCAAGGTCTCCACGCACTCAGCTGCAGGAGCCTTACCCTTTCACCTAAGTACAAGAAATAGACTTTTCCTACCTTAGCACCTTTCCCTTTCCTTGAATCTCTATCAAAAGTTATCCTTTTAGACTCGCTATGACTCAAATATATATAGCTTTTTCATTACAATACCATGGCCCACGGACCATGGGTGAGTCTCAAAACCGATCTATCACCTACCCATACAAGGGACTAATGACCCTTTGACTCTTATTGTTGGGCATGGGATCCCCCCAAAGAAAGTTTTGGGGCTTAAAGCCCAAGGTTTGACCAAGTCTGATGTAAAGACTCTGTGATTTGTGGGCATGGAGCGTGAAGTTGTAATTGAGTCATAGGGTTGTCCATCCTTAATTTTGTAAATGTAGTGTCGGCTTGAGAGTTCTACCCATGGTCAGTGGACCATGGGATTGTATAAATAGAGTGAGGCTCTAAGTGTAAAGGAATCTAATCAAATAGAAGAAGATAGAATATCTAATGATGAAACATTGAGTCTAAGTAGAAAGTCATGTATTTAGGTCATAGAATAGGAGAAGGCTCTGCAACTGAGTGCGTAGAGGCCTAGTAGTCCGCAGTTGACTGCATGAACCCCTACAGCTAAGAGCACATGGTAGGTTGAGTCTGTAACTGATTGAAGCATTCATAAAGAGAAGTTTTACATTATTTCTATGTATCATTTCCTATTTTATGCATTGAAGTATATTGAGCATGAATTGCAAGTTTACTATTTATTTGTTGTGTGAACTTATATGAATATGTTGAATGAGTGAATATAAGATAAAGTATATGTTTATGTGAAGCTAACTAACTGTTATAAGAAGATAAGTAAGATCTGCAATGTAAGTTGGGGAAATAGCGCAGATCGTTGCTCTAGCAGTGCGAAAGCTCCACAGCCCCTGGTTAGGGTTGTGTGAAAACAAATATAATAGGGCATGAAGGCCTTGTAGGTCAGGAAAGTGTGCGAAGTGACCTACACGAAGGTATATATAGTTGGACTAAGTCAACCCCTCCTACATCTCAAGGGTGCAAAAACCTAGTTCTAGCATCCCCCCATATTGCTTTGGGTGAGACCTCAGTTTTCACTTTGTGGACTGTTGCTGAAAGGGCCAGTAGTATAGGGATTTGTTTGGCTAAATAACTTTGCACCTGGGTTAGGCCCCATCAATCCAACAAATGGTTTTGTTGCCGGGACCAGAATTTGCATAGATATGTCTGATGTCATATCAGTGGAATGTAACTAAGAAGGAAATTGAAGGTTGGTTGGATAGGAGAATCCATGAGTTCACGGTGTAGGAGAACAAGAATCTACGACTATCAAAAGAAGAGTGATTATATTGCTATCTATACACAAACATCCACGAAAATTTCTTCACATATTTCCCTACTGAGATGTATGCATGGATCCTAAAGTTAGCAGATAACCAAGGAAGGTGGAAACTCGACAATACTATTGTGTGTACCCCAGAGTTGGTGCACTAATTGAAAGCATCAGAGGGTAAGATCACGCATGTTGTTGACCACTGGATCGATCAGATTATAGGAGGATTCATTACTAAGTTTGCAATAGATACTTCAGTAAGCTATAGCGACGCAGAGCAATGATTTCTCAAAGGATCGTGAGGTAAGTATGCAAAGTCTCTAAATACTTGGATTAAAATGTTATTGTGTGAAAAAAGGGTTATGCAATTACCTTGATGTTCGAAGCTATGCGAAGTGGAAAAACCTATAGAAACGAGGGGAGTAAGGGACCAGAGAATAGCCATTTGATTTCACCTCCGCGAGGGGACGAGGAAGAGGTCATGAAGGTCTCGCCGAGGAGTGCAATCAATTTGATACCATAGAGGATTCTGCACATACCACCCCCACCCACACCACCACTAGCTTCACTGCCTTCTTCCCCATCTTTTCCCGTACCACCTCTGCCACCACCACGAGATAATATGGCAAGCATGATAAAATTGCATGTGTTTAAGGGAGTAGGAAATGAAGATCTAGACTAGTTTTGGTTCATGATAAGGGTTGTATGGGAAGCACAGGGAGTCACAGATGATAATATAAAGAAAGCAATGCTGGTCAGCACCCTACAGGATCGCATGCTAACCTGGTATACGAATGCGGGGATCACGGATATCAAAATTGCGCTGAATAGAGAGTTTAGTAGGCTGAAGTCAGAGACGTAGTCGATCATTGGGTTCAAGGAGATCACAATGCTACCAAGAGAGACCTCTTGTGAATTGGATCAGAGACTAAAGTGCATGATTCACGAAGCTAATATGAGTTTGACGGATGGACAACACCATGAATGGTTTGTACCATCGCTAACACCACATTTGAGGAACGCATTGTCACAACAGAGGTTAACAACTCTGGCAGATGCCTTGGAGATCACGATGAGGCTACATGAGAACTCGATATAGGATCCTAACCTGGGAGTTCAGCAGATCCACGTGCAGTTGAAAAACTTATGCCTTGAGATGAAGAGTCTGAAATAGGATAGGACAGCTTGCCTGGAAGTGCACGGAGAAGTATGGTGTGTTAAATGCAAGGGTTAGGGACATGACAAGGACCGTTGCTTGGTGTTCATGAATTACCTTGCGGGAGGAGGGTCGATTTCATTATGACCAGAGGTAGAAGAAGGACCTAAGGCGATGCCTGCTTTGTGGTGCGTGATTTGTCAAATAGGAGGGAAGCATGCTATGGACAACTCCGATTTGTTACAAAAGTACACACAGAATTCACAACAGTTGTTCTATAATTTTTGTAGATCGGTTGGACACAATGAGCACACCTATAGAAGCTATGAGCTGATGATAGATAGGACTCCCACCTACAAAGTTCTGGCTGAAACACGACCCCTTGACCAGAACACAGGAGTGGCATGAACCGGATTTCAGGGGCCCAGATGAGGCCGAGGTGGAGGAGGACCTGGAAGAGGTCGTGGAAAGCTGATATGTTACAATTGTGGGGAGCCAAGACATTATGCCCATGATTGTACAAATCCAACACACCCCTCATGTCTGTATTGTAACTTGTTTGATCATGAGATGGAGAATTGTCCCACACTGATAGTTAGGCTGCACAACAAGGGAGCGCTCCAACCTCCCCCGACTCAGAACCTGCAAATGATGAGGTCTGAGCCGCACGAGGAAGAACCAAATGTGAACATTGTGCTCCGAAGTGCAATTACGATAAGAGATGATAAAGGCCAACAGCTTGGAGATAGTACTTGGGTTCACAAGGCTTCGATGAAAGAACCAGAGTTTGATTTGGAGTGCACTAAGGAAACCTTCATGGAAGCTAGGAAAAGATTTTTTGATGCCTCCACCTCGTGAAGCAAAGATATATCAAAGCTAGAAATGGATCCATCTATGCTTACAAAGTTCTTTGAAACATGCATGAAGCTACTGCACAACAGTAAGGCCATAAAGGGATTACAGGAACTCATTAATAGATGCGCTGGGACCACGCTAGGAGAGCCACACGTAGTCTAAAAGATTGGAAAGCATGCGATGAAGATAGGAAGAAAAATGAGGTTGACTCTGTAGATTGGAGAATATGGGATGGACCAATTAATTCTGGACCTAGGGTCAGACGCAAACGTTTTGCTGAAGCAGACATGGGAGTGCATGGGAAGGCCTATGCTACAGTGGTCTCCTATCTAGTTGTGAATGGCAAACCAACAAAAGATCATACCTATGGGGAGATTGTAGGGAATCACTGTGGATATTGAAGGGGAAAGCGCGCTAGCAGAATTTGAAGTGATAGAGATTTTTGATGACAGCAATCCCTACCCCACGCTCTTAGGAATTGACTGGGCCACTGACATGAATGGCGTGATTAATCTGAAGAAGCATAGGATGATTTTTGAGAAAAATCTTTGCGCATAGTTGTACCTTTAAACCCTGCGGAGGGATTGCGCTACACAGAGCCGGTGCGCGACTATGAAAGAGACGGAAATTTTGACTACATCTATAAGATAAATGCACAAGAGCAAGACTTGGTAAATCCCACCGTGGATGGACGAATCTCATGGGATCACGAAATATCCTATATGTTGGATTTAGATGAAGAAATGGAGTGATGGCAGAACCAGTTACACGAGGTAACCATGCTGAGCTGTAACATGATGACGAGATCGTTGCACTGTGTATCAACGGAAGTGAGGGATCTACCTATTTATGATGCATAAGTGAGGTAGATACTTCCTTGAATAGATTTGAAAGGGAGGTACCAGAACAACAACATTTCGAGGCTTTAAAATGGGTACTACAGGCTACGCCCACGAGGTGGTGGGGTATGTTAGTGTCGGTCTTGAGCCCTCCATCAGTGATCAAATAGCTCTTTGCATATGCATTTATAGGTGTCTCATCAGTGTCAGTTTTGCATCCCACTAGGCATGCCATAACACTGAATGGAGGAGCTGGTCTTTGTTCCCTTCTTGGCTTTGCTGGATCAGGTCATACAACAATGTAATTGAGTCATGCTTGTTCTTATTTTTTGTCTTGAGATCCCATGGTCTTAGGTCTAGGGTTTTGATTCAAAATCATTTCAAGGTAATGAGTCATGGTCAGTAAGTGCCCAGCAAGCCGGAAGGAATTTTGTACATATGTTTCATTATCATTTTCTTCAGCTACAGCTCACTTTATGCCTTGGATTTAAAAAACCCTGTTTTTAAATCCAAGGCCATGAGGAATTTGTAAAAATAAAGAAATTTTCAAAAATTTGTAAAGGTGCCAGCAACAACCCTGGTTCCTTCTCCACAGTCCATCAGATGGTCAACCTGCAAAAAGAATGAAGTCAAACGCCTCAAAGAGCTAATTTCAGGACAAAATGACTCTAAAACAGTGTTAAAGAGAAATGCAAAAGTCAAGACATTATAAAGTGGGTTTTTGAGTTAAATTTGTTTAAATATGAGCTTATAAAGGTAAATTCCCTCCTTGGAGGTCATCATTATGCATTTGAAGGCAAGAAAACGCAAGAGAAAGAGGTGAGAAGGCACGAAGGCAAATTGGCAATTTGCAGCAAATTCTGGGCTTTCTGAGGGTGCGCGACCATTCTGAGGAGGTGCGCGACCACCTGGGTGCGCGCGACCAAACGGAGGGCAAAGCGCTGTGTTAAATAACACGGGCGTGACCAAACAGAGGTGCGCGACCATTCTGAGAAGGTGCGCGACCAGAACTTCTGTTTGCCCTTAAAACTCACCCAAACGCCAAATCTCCCTCAAATTTGCTCGATTTTGTTGAGGTATGTCTCTTCCACGTGTTGTGTGATGGTTTTGTGGTTGCAAAGGAAGGTAATGGTCATGATTTTATGCAAGGAATCAATAGAGAATAAGCTAAATGACTTGATGTTTTGCAAGCAATATGCATGGACAGTTTGTTATTTTTCAAGGAAATTTTTCCCTTATGTCCCTCCTTTCATTTTCCCATGTAAATTACATATGTTAACATGTCAAACTTATTGATCTCATTTGCAAATTAATCATACCAAACCTACCCCCAATCCTATGAAACCCTAACCCCTTCTAAACCATTTCAAACCCTAATTTTTTACCATGTTATATGCTCAAAACCTAAACACTAGCATACACAGCAAAGTAAAAAGGAAAACATTGTAAAAAACAAAAAGAAAAGTGATGACAAGGCATGCACACAAGAAATTGTAAAAACAGTGAAAATTACCATTTGCATAGCCTTAGAAAAAATAAAGAAAAATGTCATCTTGCTGTATGATGTCAAAGGTTACAAGCTGTGTAAAATTCATGACAAAATTCATTAAAGGTATCAGCTGCTAGTTATCTAAAAAGAGCAGTCTTGCTGTGGTTAGAGTTTGCAGTAACATGGTATCATCTCCCTTTCCTAGAACTCTGTTTTTCCCTATCTATTCCCTATATTAAAACCCTAATTCAATTGCATTTCCCTTCATGCAAAACTCCTCATGCAATTGAATATCCCTCCCTATGATCAAATCACACAGTGAAACCCTAATTACTCATGGCAAATGAAAAAATAAGGCTGCCTCTGTTTTAAATGAATTGATGTTACAAAAATTGATTGGCAGCAGACTTTGTTGATGGGTTCCATTATCCCCCCTAAACCTAATCCCTAATATCCTCTATTTTCCCTCATTCCTATGATACAATCCCCTCTCCCTTCCACTGTAAAATGATCACAACAACCCCTTCCCTTCCTCTTACAATCAGAAACCCTAAATCCCTGTTTCCCAAAGCATCAAATGGTCATTTTGAAATTATGAAAAACAGAGTATGCTCCTCAATGACATTCAAAACAAATTGAAATGAGCTGCCTGTTACTTGTACATCATTGATGCTACCCTATTCCCCTATACCCATGACATCATTCCCTCCATCATGATGATTTTTATTGTCCTTTCCCTTCGTGCTAAAAAATCACAGTTTCCCTAAATAAGGTATTAATTTGCAAATGTTGAAAGATGGAATGACATGTTTAGCATTATGTGTTGTTTTCCTTCAGAATTCCCTGTTTATGTATATATTTTTCCCTTTCCTACATGTAAATTCCCTCCCCTAACACGTCCCTCATGATGTTTCCCCTTGAAAACAGCATACTTCACAGCATTTTGCAGGCAGGGCAGCAGTCATCTTTGCCTAATCTTGTTCCACCTTGCTCAATAACATCTTGTCAACCACTGAAACTAATGAGCAAAGTGATGACCAGTCTTCTTCTACAGAGGTTGAGACACAGCAGAGGCCTCGTAAGGGTGGCAAAGGTGGTCATCATAGAGGTTACAAGTTTGCAAGGCAAAAATGAAAATTCTCCAAAGGAAGCTGTCAGAGGCCTAGAAGAAGAAGAAAAGGACAAACCCACTCCGCATCTTGGCTGAGGCATCCCTCACTCATCATGGTACTGATCAGCCTTGATCTAGCATCAAAATCTGAAAATTTTGAGAATTTTGGAGCATTTTGCAAATTTTTGGTAAAATTACAGGTTTTTCCTAGGAACCGGTCTCACCCCGGGTGAGACCAGTTTGAAGGGCTGCTCGGAATTTTGAAAACTTGGCATTTTTGGAAAGGGCATTCAAAAAGAAAAATTACCAATACTTGGGAGAAGCCTGATTTTGAGTTTTGAGCCTCCAAAAGCTCAAAATACACCTAAAAAATGACTTTCTGCCCACTTTTTGAGTTGCAGAAAGTGATCTTGGGAGAAATGGTTTTTGAGGGGTCAAATCAACACCAAATTCAGAAATTCCACTTGGGATGGAAAGTAGACAGGCCAAGCTTTCCAATGAGCCATCTTTCACCGGATTTGGACCAGTGGAACCCACTCAAAAATAGCTGTGAAGGGGCGCGACCAGAACTTCCAGGGGCGCGACCAGAACTTCCAGATTTGCCAGAATTGCCATTTTCGGTCAAAAAACACTGTTTTGACTATGGTTGACCATTTTTACTTGTAGATGATGGATGAATGTAATATTTTCATGGCACTTTGATAGGTTTTATCTTTCTTTACTCTTCTAGAAGCTTCTTTGATGTAAATAGTGAATAATTAATGCATGGATGAGTTAGCTAAGTAATAGAGGCAAGTTGTTGGGCTGCCTATTTTCTAGTTCTTAATTTAGAATTAGTTCAAACTGCCCCTAGGAAGCTGAGCTCGACCCCTAGAGGTGGGGAAAGGAGTTAGATGGTCTAGATGGTCTATATTATGCTCTCTCCTTCTCATTTTCATGGTTGGACTCTTGTGTAAGGAAGCTTTATTGTATATTGTGCATCTATTTCTGCAATTGAAGGCAAGGAAAGCCAGGGTTTTACAGACATCTTTGAGGATTCTTGTGGATCTGATTGTTGATGGTGTGTTCTCTACATGTTCTTGTAAGTTTGTTTATGTGTTTCACATCTCTCTTATGCTTCTAAATTGGACAGATGAAGTGGTAAAGTTTGAACTCATGTTTTGACATGCTCAGCTTTTTAGTTTGTTCAATTTTAATGTTTTCTACTGTCTAGAGAGGATTCGAATTGTGTGTTTGCCCTCTTTAGCTTCTCCTCTATCATCTCTGATCATCCATCTCAGATTAAGGCATCAGCACTCATTCCTACCTTGCCCCTTAGATCCCCCTGTGAAAACTGTGCTCAATCCCCGCACCTTGAATTGCACTTCCACCAATTGCCACCAAAAACCCCAAAAATCATTAAATCAATCCCCTTATCAATTTACTAGCCTAAAATCTTTATTATTAATTGGTCAGCCTAATCATATTGAAAGATCTATCGAATCTGACCCGAGAGAGCCTTCTCATACCTCGTAGGGCTAGCTACGAGGTGAAATGGTTTGATGTAGCCTTGAGAGTTTGTCTATCTCAGCCTAGGTGAATTCCAAGCGCTAATAGGGTACACACCAAGGAATCTTTGAGCATTGGCGCAAATGTAGAAGAGTGATGTGCATGCATTTTGAAAAGCCTCAGATGTGACTAACATAAAAGTATGACAGATGGGATGATCCGTGCATGCACCTGGCCAAGTGGACAAAGGTTTATGGAGAAGAGCCACAATATGAGTGGGTGCACCTGTTTTGTCATACCCTAGATGTTATACCCATGAACTAGTATATAGATACGGAGCTCCGCCATGTGACGAGTGAATGGGATATCCTACGCGAAGGGTTCTTGTTAACCTTCACTTTTGAGGATCGTTGGTGGGATACCGTTGATGACGTGCTACAAGAGGTCAAAGCAGCTATTTTTAGGATACCACAGGAGCTGATAGAGTCGATTTAGCCTGAATGGGATACCCAGCTGAGCTGTGCACTGGAGTGATATAATGTAAATGCTAAAGAAGATGAGGATCCATGGAGAATCCACATTCCAGGAATAGAAGGCCATCGCGAGGTTCAAGTACCATTGATTGAAGACCCTAACATAACCGCGCTCGTAAAGACAAAGTAGGTGAACATTGGCATGGAGGTCAAACCTAAGTACACAATGCTCAGCGACTACTGGGATGACGCGACGATGGATAAGATCGTTGAGTGACTCCGCGAGTACCAGGACTTATTCCCGATCAAGATCACGGACTTAAAAGGAATCATCGGAGATTTACGAATGATAAGGATCACATTAAAGCTTGAAACTAAGCCAGTCAAGCAGGGGCCGTATCGCTTGAATTTGAAACACAAGGAGAAGGTCCATGTAGAACTAGACAAAATGCTTGTAGAAGGACTCATTGAGCTGGTGGAAGAACCCAATTGGGTAAGCCCTATGGTGGTGCAGGAAAAGAAGAAAAAGCGCGAGATAAGAATATGTGTGGACCTCGTAAAATTGAATGACGTGTCTGTACATGACCCATTCCCAACTCCGTTCACAGATGAAGTATTGGAAAATGTCAGTGGGCAAGAAGCATGCTCTTTCATTGATGGATTCTAAGGGTACCACTATATCAAAATCACGCCAGAAAATAGGAGCAAGACAACCTTCACGACTGAGTGGGGCTACTTTTAATACAATGTTATGTCATTTGGGTTGAAGAATGTTTCGACCATATTTTAATGCATAGTTGTTGCAGCATTCAAGGAATATATCCACAAGTTCCTGGAGGTTTATCTTGATGATTGGACTGTATTTGGATTGGTTAAGCACCATGTAGTGAGCGTACGTTTAATTTTGGATACCTGCCGAAGACACAAAATTGTGCTGAGCCTCATGAAGTGTACATTCCTCGTACCTTTTGGGATCCTGCTGGGACATGTGGTTTGCATACAAGGACTGATGGTAGACCCTGTGAAGATTGTGGTGATTTTGAATTTGGAAGCACCGCGAAGTGTGAAATAGTTGCACGCTACCCTAGGACAAACGTGCTACTGTAGGAATTTCATCAAAAGCTATTCCTAGATCACCGCACCGATGGAGAAGTTGTTGAAAAAATATGTCACGTTTTGCTGGAACGATGACTGCAAGAAAATCCTAGATGTACTAAAAGAAAAAATGGCCTCTGCATCGATCCTGGTCTTCCTGAAATGGGACGAGGAGTTTCATGTCCATGTTGATGCATCATGTATAGAACTGGGAGTGGTACTAACATAGGATTGTGGAGAAGGTTTGGATCACCCTATCATGTTTACAAGTTGCAGATTGTCTAAAGTTGAAAAGAACTATTCGACCACTAAACGCGAGGGATTGGCTGTGGTGTATGCACTCCAGAAATATCGACACTATTTGCTAGGGGGATGCTTGAAGATGTATACATATCATTCCGCACTGAAATACTTGGTCAATAAGCCTGTGTTGGGGGGCTGCATATGCAGGTAGCAATTATTGTTCCACGAATATGATTTTGAGGTCATTATGAAGCCTGGGCGACTGAACGCGGGACCGGATCACATGTCGTGAATTGAGACAGGAGAGGAACCTACTAGTTTGGAGGAAGGACTACCTAACGCACATTGCTCTGATGTGTGCATAGCAGATGGACACTTTGAAGATATAATCCACTTTCTCATGATGGGAACTACGCCGAAAGAGTACTCCGTCCAGCAGAAGAAGGAACTGGTGGTGCACGCGGCGGATCCTTTTGTCATTGAGTAGCACCTATATAAGATGGGAAATGATGAGATACTACAAAGGTATGTACCTAAATTTGAACGAAGTCATAACCTCGAGGATGCGAATGGGGGCACTACGAGAGGACACTATGCAGGGAGAGTAACCGCACAAAAGATTCTCCTCACAGAGTTGTGGTGGCCAACCCTTCATCAAGATTCAAAGACACATTACAAGGCCTGTGATGTATGTCAAAGAATAGGTAAACCATTGCGGGGGGATGAGATGCCTTTGAATCCACAAATGACATTGCAGCCCTTTGAAAAGTGGGTGATTGATTTCATAGGACCTATCAAACCTCAGGGAAAAATGGGCGTGAGATACATTATCACTATGACATATGCCTGACTTGTTGGACAGAAACACAGCTGATAAAAGATTGCACAGCTGCCACGGCCACAAAGTTTCTGTTTGAACACGTATTGACATGATTTGGATGTCTGAAGATCTTGATGAGCGATCATGGTACACATTTCCTGAACGAAATAATCAGTCCACTGACAAAAAATTTTCAGGTGTATCATCAGAAAAGCACACTGTATCACCCACAAGCCAATGGGACAGTAGAAGAATTTAAGAAAATACTAGAGACTGTGGTGACTAACGTATGCAACACACAGTGAAGTGATTGGGACCTGTGCGTACCTATAGTATTATGGGCTTATAGGACAACGTGCAAGAAACAGATGGGATAGACACCTTTCTGGCTGGTCTATGGAGTGGAAGTTGTAATGCCAATGGAATATATTGTGCTTAGTCTATGCATAGCATTGCTCACAAGTATGATGGACCACGGAGCCTTGGAGGAGAGGCTTGCACAGTTGGAGGAACTTAAAGAGGAACAATTTTTGGTTGGATTCCATTAGTAAGTATAAAAGCAGCGCGAAAAGTCCTGACACGATTGACATATTAAGTTGTGCACCTTCAAGGTAAATGATTTGGTGTTACTATATGATAGTAAGTTTGATAAATTCCCAAGAAAGTTCAGAATGCATTGGCTGGGCCCATATGCTGTTAAGGAGGTCACAAACGGAGGCGCGGCATATCGAGTATAGCTAAATGGAGAACCTTTCCAAGGAAAAGTGAATGGAAGTCGATTGAAGCCATACATGGATGGCTCAGCTATCTGACTAGCTGACAGAAGCACAGTCTTCACACTCCAAGTAGCTAAAAGAAGGTGTGGGACTATAAACAGATGTAGGGGACATAGGAATAGATACAGGGAAGTAATTTAGATATCGTGGTCTTTGGAAAACGTGTACAAGAGAACAGCAGACAGCTTCTCAGTGCATTGTCGGCCTTGCAGCAGTCCAAGAAGAATCGGGAGGTATCCGTGCGAAGATCTCCACACTGACAGAGTGACTCGAGGGCAGGTCACGATGTTTATGTTGGGGGCCTATTAGGCATGGGATCCCCCCAAGGCAAGTTTTGGGGCTTAAAGCCCAAGGTTTGACTAAGTCCAATGTAAAGACTCTATGATTTGCGGGCATGGGGCGCAAAGTTGTAATTGAGTCATAGGGTTCTCTGCCCTTACTTTTCTAAATGTAGTGTCGGCTTGAGATTTCTACCCATGGTCCATGGACCATGGTATTGTATAAATAGAGCATGGCTCTAAGTGTAAATACATCTAATCAGATAGAAGAAGATTGAATATCTAAGGATGAAACATTGAGTCTAAGTAGAAAGTCATGTCTTTGCATCGTAGAGTAGGAGAAGGATCTATAGCTAAGTACGCATAGGCCTAGTAGTCCACAACTAAGTGCATGGACCCCTGCAGCTAAGTGCGTAGGGTAGGTCGAGTTTGTAACCAATTGAAGCATTAATAAAGGAATTTTTACATTATTTATGTGTATCCTTTATTATTTTATGCATTGACGTATATTGGGTATGAATTGCAAGTTTATTATTTATTTGTTGCGCGAACTTATATGAATATGTTGAATGAGTGAATATAAGATAAATTATCTGTTTACGCAAAGATAACTAACTGTTAGAAGAAGATAAGTAAGATCTGTAGTGTAACTTGGGGAAATAGCACAGATCGTTTCTCAAAATCTCCATAGCCCCTGGTTAAGGCTGCGTGAAGACGAATACAATAGGTCGTGAACGCCTCACAGTTCAGGAAAGTGCGCAAAGTGACTTGTGTGAAGGTATTCAAAGTTGGACTAAATCAAACCCTTAGACATCTCAAGGGTGCAAAAACCTAGTTCCAGGATCCCTCCATACTACTTCGGGTGAGACCTCAGTCCCCGCTCCGTGGACTATTACCGAAAGGGCCAGTAGTACAAGGGTTTGTTTGGCTAAATAACTTTTAACCTAGGTCAGGCCCCACCAAGCCAACACTTACGCTTCACGCTCCTGTTCCACATTTCGCAAAGACTTTACATTTTTTAACAAAAAAAATTACAAAAATTGACTTAACTAACAAAATTTGACCCCAGGGGCCCCATGCTAACAATTGCAATTATATTTGAACTATATTGTCATCTTGATGTGGATAATAAATATTATTTTGTTATTTTTGTTAGGGTTGATTAAGGGGTTAGGTTGAGTTAGGGATTAATTATTTTACGGTCTCAAGGATAAGGGGTTATTGTTTGAGGGTTTAGGGGTTAGGGGTTTAAAGGCTGACGAGAATGGGGTTAAGCTGTTATGGGGTTAATTTGGACCTAGAGGATTTAGCGGTTAATCATGGGTTTTTATGGATCATTATTAATATGTTTTTAAAGTATCTTATGAAAAATATGACATTAAGAAATAATGTTACATTATAATGATGAATGTAGAATAATATCAATATGTTTTTTAATATGACCATCACTATATATTTCATAAAGCATCGCACTTCCCACATGTCAAGAAAAGTAACATCTTTATTTCAAAATCTCAACATATTCTTAAATATTGTGATAAATTGCACAAGCATCATCATTCATTTGGTGTCTTTGTTTCTTGGTCTCACCTAAGTTGTCTTTCTCTTTCTCTTTGTTGTCTTTATTTTCATTATATATTATATTTGTAAACTGTTGTTATATTGACATTTCAATATTTGCTACATATACTAATATTACTTTATTGATTGTAATTGTATAGTATGGTCTCCCTGGGGCAATGCTCGATTAGGAAGAGGTGGTTGTAGTACAAGTGCCAATTCGAGAAGATGGAGTGATTAATATTGAGGAAGAAGACAATGATGATGATTACATAGTTGAAGAATATAGGACAAACAGATTGATCCAGGAGATTTAATAATGTTGGAATGGATGATGATGACAACCGATATGATGATTTGCTTTCGATTTACTTGTACTTGAGAGGGAAATTAAACTTTTTTATTAAGGCTCAAAAATATCTCTTCTCTTTATTGTATTTTTGTTAGTCAACTTAAAGGTGGTGAATGGTTTGTCAAACACATGTGTGACATAAATCCTAAGGTATGCAATATATTTTGTGATATTTAGTACAATATACATGATAAAGAAATTATTTTTAAATTTTGTTTTTAATGTTAAGTTGATAGTGCTGGAAATCCGTCAACCAATGGGAACTACCCAATGTGAAGTCCCAGCTAGACCTCACACCGTTTGGTGTAGGAGTCCCATCCGGTATAAGGGCTCGGTTTCCATATACTTAGATATATGCTTTGGCTCTAGCTGTCACTACATGAGAGTGTTACGCTGGTATCTTCAAACAACAAGGTACATGTGCCTAATGAGTGCATAATGTAACTGTGTCAAGGTTCTCTTACTGCAAAGGGGAGGAGAGTAAAGTGAGCATATAAATGAGATATAGTAGTACCATCCAGGAAGAGACATATGCAAACCAAAAAAGGTCTTTCCAAAATCCAATGGAATATTCCACAGTAGACACAACAATTGTTAAACCAAAGTGCAAGGGAAAAAAGTTACAAACATACACCATCCAATGTAGTCCACACGAATGTGATGGTCGTTACTAGTAAAAAAAAAAAATTGTCTAATATCCTACGGAGTAGTCCACAAGGACGAGACAACAATGATAGGAAATACAAAACATCTTCAACAATATAAGTACTAAAACAACCAAAGTAGTTTAACTATCTTAGTACAGGTTAAGAAAACATGCATTACAAATGTTTAAAGAGTAGTCTTACAAACATCTACAAAACATGAGTGAAAACGTGTTGGCCTTAACATGCTTCTGAATTAAGAAAAAGTCCCAAGACAAATATGTACACCATACATCACTAGCCCCAATAGTGGGACACTGGAGCCAATCCTCACTCCTCAAAGAACAGACTACAAATTCTCATGGCTATGTGGGAGGAGCAAAGGTGAAATGTCCTTTCTCATACAATGGGAGGGGTATATATAGCCAAGGGTAATTCTTGACCCTTGTGACTCTTGGATTATTCTCATGATCGTTCAACTTCCAATGATTTTTCAACTGACATGACTCTTCAACTTCTTGCGTGTGTGCATTGGACTTCACTTTACATTACTTTGAGTTACAACAGATATGGCTCATAGTGGTGATAAGGACAAGACAACTCATGACACAACTCAACAAGACACTGCTAACATGTACTAGCTGACTATGGTGTCCATGTCAAGCTATTGCACTGTTGAGTGGTGGATGTACTCTTGGTGTTCTTTGTCTTCTCCTTCGCATGGCATAGTGTTGCAGGGTCTTCGATGGTATTGGCCTTGCATAATGGTTCAATTCATACATTCCTTTCACTTGTTTCTTGATGTGCTTGATATGTCCATCCACCGGTAAGCAATTATTCTAGCATGTGCACTCCTTCTTCATCCCGTTCGTCATCTTGCCATGATCTATCAATTTACCTATTCCTATAATTCACTCATGATGGGACGACATCAAATCCAAAACTTCCTAATATAGCATGATGCATTGTTCTCATGTTCTAGGTGACAAGGAGGGGGGACAAATCACTGAGACAATGCAGATCATAACTTAGAATGGAATGAACCTCAAGAGGACAACTTGCACTATCGGGAAAAGTTGCAGAATGACCACGGGGAGGTAGAATTTTGTAGTGAAGGACACTAGTCGTAGCTGCAAGGTGGGACCTGGAGGGGCACTTCTACATAGTTCCTAGAGGGAAGGCAGGCGAGGGATGCAGGGGACCTGTTGGGAAGTTCTTCACAGTTTTCAAGAGCAAGGCATGATAGGTATGCAAGGGACTTGTTGAGCATGACTGCATAGTTTTGGAGAACAATGCAGGACAAGCGGGAGAGGGACTTCTAGACATGACTGCACAGTTTTCAAGTGCAAGGCGTGATAGGTTGCAAGGGAACTATTGAGCATGACTGCACAGTTTTGGAGAACAACACAGGACAAGAAGCAGAGGGCATGCTATACATGACTTTTTAGGTTTGGAGAACATTGCAGGACAGGAAGTAGGGGGCCTTCTAGACATGACTACATAGCTTTGGAGAGAAGTGTAGGACAGGCAGTAGAGGGATCAGTTCGGGATGTCTACATAGTTTTTGAGAGCAGTGCAGACCTAGGTATTGGTGCAGTGCAGGTTTTTGGCAGACCAGAGCGAGGCTTGATGACTGTGCTTGAGAAACGTGTAGTTCAGTTTGGATAGGAAGGAAATTTCTGCAAATTTCTAGGAGGAAGGGGCTGCTCACCTTCGGGATAGTGCTGTGAAAATGACCTAGAGGATAGCCTCAAGTACTATGCAGTTCCAGGTAGCAGAGAAAGGTCACTGAGGGTTGAGACTGCATAGTGTAGCTCAGTCGGGGTCCGGTAGAAGAGGGTTGTCCAGTTGAGCATATTTTCAAGAGAATAGATAAGTGTTGAAAGAAAGTGAACTTGTACAGACTTGAAATTATGATCATACACTTAGCATACTTCAAAGATGAGACAACATAGACCACCAGTACAACAAGACAAAACATGCCCTCGGTGAGACTTTCTTAGAGATGAAAATGATAAGCATGACACTTGAGATATACCTTCAGACGACCATGATGACACTTGCAAGGTAGTGCTTACAACTTTCTTTGTGTGTATGACAGATGTTTACATAGTGAAGACAACCCAAACACACAAAGACAAACCTTCGAACTCACCAGAACAAGATCGCAAGAATGACAAAGCAATCAATATGCCAAAACATGACCAATGCTCAAACAAGCAAAAGGGTGAAGAGACTTCACAATACCTCATGGGTGTTGGGTTGTGTTATATTCCTTCCACAACTAGCTCCCCTAGTTAACCGGGGGATTAGAGGGGGGGCGGAGCCCCCCTTCGTTGTGCCGATTGCACAACAGGGGGGTCACAGGGAGTTTGAGGGGGGCAATTATCCCCCTCTATGGGGTCCACGGTAGTGCCCCAAGGAAATTTTTTTGGACCCTATATTAGGTAGGCATACCTACCTATGGTTTTTTGCATGGTTTTCGCATGTGGTTTTGGGCACGATGGTTTTCAGTCCATAGTATTGAATGCTTCTGCATGTATATATATATATATGTATGTATATATATATATATATATATATTGTAACATTTAAAGGAACATAATGAAAAATCAAGCTGGTAGTCCCAGTTTTGGGATCTAGGGGAAAATCTTTGTGTATATGTGTTTTATGTGTTATGTTCTCACATTGTTTATTTTTCATGTTTTAGAATTCGTATGCAGGTAATTTCTGTATGGGGTTAAAACCTACATTTGTTATCGGAGTTGTTTCGAATTCAAGGGGATGCGTTTGTTGCTGAGGGTTTTTGCTCAAGCCTATGGTAGACCCTGTTCAGTGGGAGATCTGCGGGATCGATGTTGGTGGTGAAAGAAGATGGAGAGCAGTGGAAAGAGAGAGATCGATAAATTTAATGGTTAGAGTTTTGAGTTATGGAAACTCAATATGGAGGATCTATTGGTAGATAGAGATATGTGGAACATAGTAGATCAGGGTACTTAACCAACAGGATTGTTAAATGAAGAATGGAAGAAGTTGGATCGGAAGGCAAATAGCACAATACAATTATGTGTCTCATATTCAGTATTGCTGAATGTATCATGGGAAGCTATGGTGAAGGCTTTGTGGGACAAGTTAGGGACTTTGTACCAATCTAAGTCTCTGGTGAGTAAACTGTTCCTACGAAAAAAACTGTATAACTTAAGGATGAAAGATGGAGACTTGGTGATAGATCATCTGAACACATTTAATACTGTGGTAAGTCAGTTATTATCAATTGATATTAAAATTTCATATGAAGATAAGTGCATCAGTTTGTTTTGTTCTCTACCAGATTCATGGGATAGTCTTGTTATTGCAATAGGTGCCAATGCCACTGCCTTGCAGTTTGATGAAATAGTCTCATCCTTATTGATGGAGGAGATGAGATGGAAAAATATCGAGAGCCAGAATGGTGATGCCTTGTCTGTATGAGGAAGGTCCCAGAACAAAAACAAAAATAAGTGATTGAGTGGGAGATCTAAATCTCTAGGAAAACCTGTAAAGGTGTGCTGAAAATGAGGAAAGGAAGGGCACTAAAAAAGGGACTGTAAATCTAAAGCTCCTGACAAAGGAAAGGGATCTGATGATGCTCCTTTTACAGAGGAGAAAACCACCTCACATGAAGATGGGGATGTGTACTTGGCTTCTTCAAGTACACATGTAGATCATGATGCATAGTTGATTGACTCAGGTGCATCCTTTCACTTCACTCCCCATAGAGAGTGGTTCTACGAGTATGAGAAATATGATGGTGGTGATGTCTTCTTGGGGGATGACAGTAAGACTAGAATCGTTGGTCATGGAAACTTCAAGCTGAAGTTGCAAGGTGGAAGGATTAAAACACTTTTGGGTGTTCTGCATATTCTTGCATTGGCCAGAAATTTGATTTATGTAAGCAAGCTAGATGATGTAGGTGTAAAAACAATGTTCGAGAAGGATACCTACAAGATGGTTCGGGGAGCACTGGTACTGATGCAGGGAGTTCGGATTGGAACTCTGTACAAGCTGCAAGGTAGCACTGTTGTTAATGAGTGAAACAGTTATGTGGTTACTAAAAGTGGAGCAGAAAATCTAGTGATCTCTGGAGAAAACACCATGCTATGGCATCAAAGTCTTAGACATATTGGAGAGAATGGCCTTCGATGGTAAAGGTATGGTAGAATCTATGACTAATAGCTCTATGGATTTTGATTTGTATGAAAATTGTGTATATGGGAAGAAAAATAGGGTGAGTTTCCCCTTCGGTGGTAAGAGGGAGAAACAGATATTAGAGCTTGTGCATAGTGATGTGTTTGGACCTGTGAAGATTCTATCACTAGGTAAGTCTGTGTACTATGTATCATTTATAGATGACTTCTCAAGGAATACATGGATATATTTCCTCAAGAAGAAATATGAAGTCTTTTACAGGTTTAAATAATTTAAGGCTCTAGTGGAAAACCAGATAGAGATGAAGATAAAGGTGCTGAGGACAGATAACAGTGGAGAGTTTTCCAAGAAGGAATTTGAAGAATTTTGTAAGAAGTGTGGTATAACATGGTAGAATACTACTCCATACACACCTAAGAAAAATGGAGTTGCGAAAAGAATGAACAAGATGTTTATGGAAAGGGAAAGAAGCACGCTTAATGGTGTCAGGTTAGGACAAGAATTTTTGGCAGAGGCAGTGGAGGCTGCATGTTACCTGGTCAATAGATCACCTTCATCAGCGTTGGATTGTTGGGCATGGAATCCCCCCACAGCATGGTTTGGGGCTCAAAGCCCAAGTGTTGAGTAATATTGTTGTAAAGACTCTGCGAATTGTAGGCACAGAGCATGAATTGTATGTTACAGTCATAGGGTTGTCCGCCCTAAGTTTTGAATGTAGTGTCAGCCTACCCATGGTCTGTGGATCGTGGGATCGTATAAATAGAGCAAGGATCTAAGTTGTAAATTAGTTAGTTAACCAACGGATGGAGTTTGAAAGATAGCAAAGCATAGAGCAAGAGAGTCTAAGTGTCTTGGGTCGTAGTAGTAGGAAGAGGCTCTAAAGTTGAGAGCGTAGAGGCCAAGTAGAGTCCGTAGCTGAGTGCGCAGACCCTTGCAGCTGAGTGCATAGGGCAGAGTCGAGTCTATAATCAAGGAAGAAGAATAATAAAGAGAAGTTTTACCTGAATTCCTTGTATCTGTCCTTATCTTATTACATATTTGATATCAATTGCAATTATACTATTTAGTTACTGCGCGCTTTTGTATGAATGGTGAATATTGTTAAGTATAGATGAAAGCATACATATAAGCTAAGTTAATCAACTAATATTGGGTTACTAGTAAGGATTTGGGTAATAACACTATTCGGCCCCCGAGTAGGGCTACGCGAAGGCAACATCACAGGCTGCGAGGTACTGATAAGTGCGCGTAGAAACGTGTACGCAGGGTCAAACCACGGACCACTTGGAACCCATCAGACATCCCTAGGGTGCAAAAACTTGATTCTAGCACCCTCTCATACTACTTCAGGTGATACCTCAGTCTACGCTCCGTGGACTATTGCCGAAAGGGCCAGTAGTACCAGGATTTTCTGGCTAAATCATCTCCGAATCTGGATTAGGTCTCAACAAGCCAAAAAATGGTTCCGTTGCCGAGACTGGGATCTACATAAGGGATGTCTAATGTCGTGTCACTAGAATCCAATGAAGAAATAAATTCAAGGGTGATTAGATAGAAATATTCACGAGTTCACAGCGCAGGAAAACAGGAATCAACGAGTACCAAAGGAACAGTGGTTGGAGCACTACTTATATATGGAAATCCAGGACATTTTCTCTTTATCCTTTCCTCTGGGTTTTATGAGTAGATTGTGAAGCTAGTAGACAGTCAGGGAAGGTGTAGGCTTGACAAACCAATTGTGTGGACTCTAGAATCAGTGGGCAAACTAGAAGCATCAGAAGATAACATCGTGCGCACTATGGACCATTGGCTCGATTGAATTATAGGAGGTTTTATCACTAACTTCGCGGTAGACACAACAGTCAACTACAGTAAGGTGAAACGATGCTTCCTCAAAGGACCGCGAGGTAAGTACATTAAATCTTTGAACACTTGGCCTAAGATGTTATTGTGTGAAAAGTTGGTTATGCAAATAAATTGATGTTTTGGGCTATGTGAATTGGGAGGATCTATAGAAATGAAGGTAGCGCAGAGATAGAAAATAGGCTCTTGATTTCACCTCGGCAGGAAAGTGAGGAAGAGCTTGTGAAAGTTTCTCTGAGAAGTGCAGTCAGTCTAATAAGGCAGTGAATTTTGTGCCTACCACCTCCACCTACACCACCACTGATTTCACCATCATCACCTCCATCTCCGCCCACACCACCTCCACCACCACCATAGTTCAGTATGGTGAGCGCGATAAAATTCCCGGTATTCGGGGGAGTAGGTAACGAAGACCCAGACCAATTTTGTTTCATGTTAAGGGCCGTATCGGAAGCACAAGGAGTCATGGATGACAATATAAATAAGGAAACATTGGTGAGTGCATTGCAGGATCACACACTGACGTGGTACATTAAGCATTCTAATGACCATCCAAACGCAGGGATCGCAGATATCCAGGCTGCTCTAAACAAGGAATTTAGCAGGCCAAAGTTGGAGACACAATCCATTATCGAGTTTAAGGAGATTGGGATGCTTTCAGGTGAGACTGCATGGGATCTGGATCAGAGACTAAAGAGTATGATTCGCGAAGCCAACATGACCTTGATAGATGGGCAGCACCGCGATGGTTTGTAGCATCACTAACACAACATTTAAGGATGGCGTTGTCGTAGCAGAAGTTATCCACCCAAGCCGAGGCTTTGGAGATTTCAATGAGATTACACGACACCCCAATACAAGATCCTGGCCTAGGATTCCAACAAATCCATGCAAAACTACAAAATTTGTGTCTGGAAATTTAGAGATTAAAATAGGATAGGACAACTCGGCCAGAGGCGCGTGAGGAGGTATGGTGCATAAAATCCAAAGGCCAGGGGCATGACAAGGACCATTGTCCAGTCTTCGTGAATTACTTGGTAGGAGGAGGGATGATGCCATTAATACCAGAGGCATAAGCAGGACCGAGTGCGACACCTGCATTATAGTGCGCGATTTATCAGATAGGAGGAAAACACGCTACGGATATTTTTCATCTATTATAGAAGTATACGCAGACGTCCCAACAATTGTTCTGCACTTTCTGTAGGTTGGTAGGCCGTGATGAGTGCACCTGTAGAAGTTATGAGCTAATGATGAATCAGAATCCTACCTACAGAGTTCAGACTGAAACGTGAGCCCTCGACCCAAATGTAGGAATGGTGTGCACTGGATTTCAAGGGCACAGACGAGGTCGAGGTGGAATGGGACCAGGAAAGGGTCATGGAAAACTAATTTGTTACAATTCCAGAGGGCCAAGGCATTATGTTTATGATTGTACAAATTCGACGAGAACATCATGTCTATACTATACTCAGTCTGATCATGAGGCAAAGGACTTCCCTACACTGATAATGAGGTTGCGCAAGAAAGGGATACTCCAGCCTCCCCTGACTCAAAATTTGCAAATGATGAGGTCTGAGCCGCGTGAGGAGGACCCAAATGTACACATAGTGCTCAAACGCGATACCACGACAAGAGATGACAAAGGTAAGTAGCCCGAATAAAGTGCATGGGTTCACAAGGCTCCTACAAAAGAACCTAAACTTGATTTGGAGCGCATGAAGGATACATTCATGGAAGCTAAGAAGAGCTTCAAGGAGGCCTCCACTTCAGGTAGTAAGGATCAACTAGAGCCGGAGATGGATCGTTCAGTGATCACTACCTTTCTGAATACATGTATGAAGCTGCTGCGCGACAACAAGGCTGTAAAAGCACTGCAGGAACTAATCACTAGGTGAGATGGGTCAGTAGAACCTCGTGTAGTCTGGAAGCTCTAGAAACATACATTGCGAATAGGAAGGGAAATGAGATTGACTGCACAAATCGGGGAGTATGAAATGGATCAAGTAATTCTAGATCTAGTATCAGACACATGTGCTGCCAAAAAAGACATGGGAGTGCATGGGTAGGCCCGCATTGCAATGATCCCCTATCCAATAACAGATCGTGAACCAACAGAAGAACTTACCCATGGGAATATTGCAAGGCGTAATAGTAGACATCGAAGGTGCGAGTGCGCTTGAAGATTTTGAGGTGATAGAGATTTTCGATGACAAAAATTCCTATCCTGCGCTACTCAAAATAGACTAGGCCACCGATATGAATGAAGTGATAAATATAAAGAAGTGCAAAATGAATTTTGAGAAAAAGTCACTACGCATAGTGGTGCCTTAGACCGTGCGGAAGGAGCACGCTACACAAAGCCAGTGCGTGATGATGAGAGAGATGAAAAGCTAGAATGTATCTACAAGATAACCACTTGAGAACAGGATTGGGTGAATCCTACAGTGGATGGTCGGATTTTGTGGGAGTGCAAAAGCTCCTACACATCAGATTCGGATGACGAAACAAAATGATGGCAGAACTAGTGACACGAAGTAATTATTATACTCCTATACCAATAGGTGTCATATTTCATGATTGACTTGATGAGTTCTATAATATGTTCATCCCTTTCCTTGTTGCAAAGGTTTTCCATATTATCAAGAAATAAAAAAAAATCAAAAAATGTAAAAAATGTAAAGAGGGTATGCCCTAAAAAAAAGATCAAAGGGTAAAAAAAGAATAAAATGGTCAAAAAAGTGAAAGAAATGAACCCTAAACAAAAATAGACCAGGAAAGTGTGCGAGTCCAAAATGCCACTACTTTTTATTTTCTGTAATAAGCATGTGTGTAGCTTGTTAATTTATTCCACAATTGATGAAAGGCCAAACATCTTAATCTAGGCTAGTTCATATTTGAATTTGATTTTTTAGAGATAGAGAATAAAATCTAACCAAACTGTTTAATCTTGGTAGATAAGTAGATAGGTAGAGTAAATAAAAAGGATCTCAACAGTCAAATCTGAGCCCTTGGATGTAATAAGTGTAGACTTAGGTAGGCTTACCATGAAAAGAAAAGGAAAGTTGATAAGGGTTTTCCAGTCTAAGTGCACCCAAATGAAGAAGAAAAAATGCTAGGCCAAAGTAGGCAGGGTAGGTAGATGGTGTTGCAGAATGATACTTGTGATAGATTATGTCTCTAAATGTGTTAATATTTACCTCCATCACAAGTGCTAGGCAGACATGATACTTGATGCAGCTCAAGCGAGGTAAGGTTACATAACTAACTCCCCTTCTTACTTTTCCCTAATCATTCACTAATTTCCCCTAAGTATTAAGGTCTGTGAAAAGACTTTGTGCTTAATATCACTCATAAAACCACTCCCATTTCATAAAGTTTGCCTAAGTAAAAACCCTATTTTACTTAGGAATATGCACTACCTCACATAAAAACCCCATTCCCTCTTCGAAACCTAAGTTTAAATTGTAAATTTAAATTGGCACTTATTATCATTTTATAATTCATATTAATTTTTAACATTTATTATGTAAATCCCATATAAACGTTAAACCCTTTCCCATAATATATAAATTTATTAAAAACCCCAGATATTATATATATTCTGCCCCAGTCGATTACGACCATAGCATCGTTTTAACATGGAATTAATAAGTTTATTTGAAACTTATTAAGAACATTTCCCTGCCACAAAAATGAGGTTAATTAACCATTTCGGTTAATTAATAACTACCCCCGACCCAATCAAAATAACCACGAAATGATTAAATCATTGATAAATACGCCGGGCGTACAACAATTAAACCCCCACCATGTCCTCTGCCCGTCCACCGTCCGATCTCCGCCTTCACATCCAATGGTGGAAAATGATATCGTGACCCCCCTTACCTCTGCCCGTTAACTCGCGATCACCGGCGGTTTTCCACCCGTACCAAAAGCCACACGTCACCCGTTCAGCATGCTCGCTCGTCGTCCATCCAAAACCACTCAGCCCCAAAAGCAGTGCGATCAAACCGCTTACCACCTTCTGCTGATGTCATCCGCCATCTGCTTGTTGGGCTGTGTTATATTCTTTCCACATAGTTAATAGGGGGTTTGAAGGGCACCCTTAACCCCACTTTATGGGGTCCGAGGCAGCGCCCCGGAAAATTTTGGTTTTGGACCATATGTTAGGTTGGGCAGACCCACCTATGGTTTTGTGCATCATTTTCGCACATGTTTTTTGGACGCGATGGTTTTCGGTCCATGGTATTGGATGCTTCGGCATGTATAAATATGTATTGTAACATTGAAAGGAACATAATGAAAAATCAAGCTGGTAGTCCCGGTTTTGGGATCCAGGGAAAAATCTTTGTGCATATGTGTTTTATGGGTTATGCTCTCGCATTGTTTATTTTCTTTGTTTAAGAATTCGTATGCAGGTAATTTCTGTACAGGGTTAAAACCCACATCTGGTATCACAGCTGTTTTGGCTTCAAGGGGACGCCTTTGTTGCTGAGAGGTTTCGCTCGGGCCTATGGTAGACCCTGTTCAGTGGGAGATCTGCGAGATCTATTCTGGTAGTGAAAGAAGATGGCGAGCAGTGGAAAGATAGAGATTGAGAAGTTCAATGGTCAGAATTTTGAGTTGTGGAAACTCAAGATGGAGGATCTGTTGGTGGATAAAGATCAGTGGATCGCGGTAGATCCGGGTACTAAACCATCGGGAGTGACCGATGAAGAATGGAAGAAGTTGGATCGGAAGGAAAAGAGCACAATACGATTGTGTGTCTCGGCTTTAGTATTGCTGAATGTATCAGGGGAAGCTACGGCAAAGGCTTTGTGGGTCAAGTTAGGGACTTTGTACCAATCTAAGTCTCTAGTGAATAAATTGTTCCTGCAGAAAAAGCTGTATAACCTGAGGATGAAAGATGGAGACTCAGTGATAGAGCATCTGAATGTGTTTAATACTGTGGTAAGTCAGTTATTATCTGTTGATATTAAAATTTCAGATGAAGATAAGTGCATCAGTCTGTTGTGTTCTCTACCAGATTCATGGGATAGTCTGGTTATTGCAATAGGTAGCAATGCAACTGCTTTGCAGTTTGATGAAATAGTCTCAACCTTGCTGACGGAGGAGATGAGACAGAAAAATATGGACAACCAGAATGGTAATGTCTTGTCTATATGAGGACGGTCCCAGAACAGAAACAAAAATAAGTCATCGAGTGGGAGATCTAAATCTAGAGGGAGATCTAAATCTCCAGGAAAACCTACAAAGGTAGTGTGCTGGAAATGCGGAAAGGAAGGGCACTTCAGAAGGGATTGTAAATCTAAAGCTCCTGATAAAGGAAAGGGATCTGATGATGCTCCTTCTGCAGAGGCGAAAACCACCTCAGATGAAGGTGGGGATGTGTACTTGGATTCTTCAAGTACACATGTAGATCATGAGGCATGGTTGATTGACTCAGGTGCATCCTTTCACTTCACTCCCCATAGAGAGTAGTTCTGCGAGTATGAGAAATACGATGGTGGTGATGACTTCTTAGGAGATGATAGGAAGGGTAGAATCATTGGTCGGGGAAAAGTAAAGTTGAAGTTGTAAGGTGGAAGGGTTAGAACACTTCCGGGCGTTCTACATATTCCTGCATTGGCCAGAAATCTGATTTTTGTAAGCAAGTTGGACGATGCAGGTGTAAAGACGGTGTTCGAGAAAGATACCTGCAAGATGGTTTGAGTAGCACTGGTATTAATGCGGGGAGTTCGGATTGGAACTCTGTACAAGCTGCAAGGTAGCACTGTTGTTGATGGGTGCAATAGTTCTATGGTTCGTGAAAATGGAGTAGAGAATCTAGTGGTCTCTGGAGAGAAGACCATGTTGTGGCATCAAAGGCTTGGACATATTGGGGAGAAGGGCCTTCGAATACTTCATGGTAAAGGTATGGTAGAAGGTATGAATGATAGCTCTCTGGATTTTGATTTCTATGAAAATTGTGTGTATGGGAAGCAGAATCGGGTGAGATTCCCCTCTGGTGGTAAGAGGATGAAACAGATATTAGAGCTTGTGCACAGTGATGTGTTTGGACCTATGAAGGTTCCATCACTAGGTAAGTCTGTGTACTATGTATCATTCATAGATGATTTCTCAAGGAATACATGGATATATTTCCTTAAGAAGAAATCTGAAGTCTTTGACAGGTTTAAAGAATTTAAGGCTCTAGTGGAAAATCAGACAGAGAAGAAGATAAAGGTGCTAAGGACAGATAATGGTGGAGAATTTTGCAGCAAGGAATTTGAAGAATTTTGTAAGAAGTGTGGTATAGCATGACAGAAGACTACTCCATATACACCTCAGCAAAATGGAGTCACAGAAAGAATGAACAAGACGTTGATGGAAAGGGCAAGAAGCATGCTCAGTGGTGCCGGGTTAGGACAGGAATTCTGGGCAGAGGCGGTGGATATTGCATGTTACCTGATCAACAGCTCACCTTCATCAGCGTTGGAGGATAAGACTCCACAAGAAGTATGGACTGGTAAGAAACCCTCTCTTTCACATCTAAGGGTATTTGGATGTGATGCATATGTACATGTTCCAAAAGAGAAACGAACAAAGTTGGATAGTAAATCTGAAAAGTGCATCTTTATTGGGTATAAGGATGGTTTAAAGGGTTATAAGCTTTGGAACCCAGTCACACGGAAGGTTGTGTACAGCCGAGATGTGTTGTTTAGAGAGGTAAAAGATGTTATTCAACATGAAGTCCAACCAAAGGAACCTGAGAAGATAGAGTTTGAGCCAAAGGAGGAAGAATCAGACTCTGCAGCAGAGGAGGAATCAAAAGATGAAGAGCCACAAACTTCGGCTGTGAGAAGATCAGTTCGAGAAAGAAGGCAGCCAGAAAGGTATAGTCCATCTTCTTTCAGTTCAAATTTTGCTTTGTCTGTTACTGATGATGATCCCAGAACTGTGAAGGAAGCAGTGGATTCAGAGGATGGAAAACTCTGGAAAGAGGCCATGGTCGATGAAATGGCATCTTTGCACAAAAATGAGGCTTGGGATCTGGTGGAGTTGCCGGCTGGAAGGAAACCCATTGGCAGCAAATGGGTGTTCAAGAAGAAGACAAATGCAGAAGGAAAGGTGGAGAAATACAAAGCTCGGTTGGTAGCAAAAGGTTATTCCCACGTGTCGGGAATTGATTTTGGTGATATTTTTTCTCCTGTTGCCAAGGTAACTTCTATTAGATTACTTTTATCTGTTGCTGCTGCTTTTGATTTTGAGGTAGAACAGATGGATGTGAAGACAGCATTTCTTCACGGGGATTTGGAAGAGGAAATCTACATGAAGCAACCTGAAGGCTTTGCGGTGAAGGGTAAGAAAGAACTGGTATGCAAGTTAAAGAAGTCTTTGTATGGGTTAAAACAGTCACCAAGGATGTGGTATCAGAAATTTGATGCATTTATACGGGGACTTGGCTTCACCAGAAGCAAAGCAGATCATTGTGTGTATTTTAAATTAATTGGTGACCGTGTTATTTATCTGGTCTTGTATGTGGATGATATGTTGCTGGTTGGAAATGACAAAGAAATTATCCAGGATTTGAAGACCCAATTGTCCTCCAAATTCAACATGAAAGATATTGGTGCTGCAAACTATATTTTAGGCATGGAAATTAAAAGAGATCGGGCAAAGAGGAAGCTCTGGTTAAACCAGAGGAAGTATGTCGAGACAATATTGCAGAGGTTTAATATGCAGGATAGTAAACCGGTGAAGGTTCCTATTCCTGTAGGTGTGAGGTTATCTATTGAACAGTGTCCCAAGACACAAGAAGAGGAAGAGGACATGTCTCGTGTTCCATATGCAAGTGCAGTGGGTAGCCTGTTGCATGCAATGGTCTGTACTAGACCAGACATTGCGCATGCAGTGGGAGTATTGAGCAGGTTTATGTCAAAACCTGGGAAGGAGCACTGGACAGCAGTGAAGCGGGTTTTCAGGTATTTGTGTGGCAATAGTGATTATGGTTTGTGCTACCAAGGAAGACCAGGATTGGACAGAGTGTTGGATATTCATGGCTTTGTTGATGCAGACTGGGCTGGAGATCTAGATCAGAGAAGATCTACAAGTGGGTATGTGTGTAACCTATTTTGAGGTGCAGTCAGTTGGATGAGTAAGAAACAATCTGTAGTGGCACTATCAACTACAGAGGCAGAATACATGGCAGCCACTCATGTAAGCAAGGAAGCAATTTGGTTGCAGAGATTATGTTCAAGTATGGGGTTAGTACAGGGAGCTATAAGAATAGACTGTGACAGCCAAAGTGCAATTTTCTTGGCAAAGAACCCTGCTTATCATTCAAAGGCAAAGCACATTGATGTTCAGTATCACTTTGTGAGGGATATGATAGAAGACAGAAAGGTGTTGCTGGTAAAGGTGGACACTTTGGAGAATACTGCAGATGCATTGACAAAATCTGTGAGCTCTGAGAAGTTCTCTTGGTGTAGAGAAGTAATGGGAATCTCAGGGCTGAAAAATTGACTAAGCTCTCCTGTGGCCCCCTGTGGAAAGAAAACAACAAGTGGGAGATTGTTGGGCTGTGTTATATTCTTTCCATGTAGTTAATAGGGGGTTTGAAGGGCACCCGTAACCCCACGTTATGGGGTCTGGGGCAGCACCCCGGAAAATTTTGGTTTTGGACCATATGTTAGTTTGGGCAGACCCACCTATGGTTTTGTGCATGATTTTCGCACATGTTTTTTGGACGCGATGGTTTTCGGTCCATGGTATTGGACGCGATGGTTTTCGGTCCATGGTATTGGATGCTTCAGCATGTATAAATATGTATTGTAACATTGAAAGGAACATAATGAAAAATCAAGCTGGTAGTCCCGGTTTTGGGATCCAGGGAAAAATCTCTGTGCATATGTGTTTTATTGGTTATGCTCTCGCATTGTTTATTTTCTTTGTTTAAGAATTCGTATGCAGGTAATTTCTGTACAGGGTTAAAACCTACACTGCTGACGTCATCTGCCCTCCGCTGACATCATCTGACCTTCTGCTGACGTCATCCGCCCTCTGCTGACGTCATCCACCCACTAAAATCCAAAAGAATCCCACCAAACCTTTGTTTTGTCAAATAAACGATAAAAAATCCATTTTCACTGTAAAGCTCTATACCCAACGCTCTCCTGCAAGCAACGTCTTGTTTAGTTATAAACCGGCACCTGACCAGCAAAACTACAGCATCAGCTCTGCAGCTAGCCATTCGACCTGCATTTGTATGGTTTTCTTCTTTTATGCAGGGGTCAAAATAGGTGGAAGAGTATCAGAGTAGTTAAATAGTATCTGTAAGAACAAGGCAGCCATCATAGAGTTACCGAATAAGACAATTGCCAACCGAATTATAGGGCCTGCCTCCAGCACATTCAAAAAAAAAAGGACCAGCACAACATCAGTTTATCTTTTCCCTATTTTCAAGGCTAGCTATTTCTATTTACTTGTGAAACTGCTTTTAGTCATCCTAGATATTATCTCACTCTGTTATGAGATATTTGTTGTATAATTTTCTGAATAAATACCCCCTCAATTGTAGTATTATGGGGGTGGATTCCTAGACTTTGCTGTAATATTGAATTTTCGGAATAAAGAGATGTTGGAATCAACTGTTGCATGGCTTACTGGATGAAGAATTGAAGCAGAGAACATGTCACAGACTTCTTGAATCAGCCACCGGATCAATAAGTCCTTTGTATCTTGTGTCTTAAAGTTTTGTTGTTTATTATATCATCTGTGTTTCACAATCTGAATGATAAAGAAAAGATTTAATTTCAGAGTATGCTTGATTGCACTATGTTTTCAAGTCATTGGTGCTCTCTGTGTTTTCTTCATAATTAGGATAAATAGTGAAATCTTAATTGCTCCTGTTTCCTAAATATTTCATGTTGATTATTTGCTAAATAATACTTAACTGCTCCTTATCAGTAATCATCCAATTTCCTCCTTTAAATAGGTGGAAGGACTCTTAACTTCCATTCACCCCATTTGAGCCCATTCCATCTTTTTCGAGTCTTTTATTGGTTCCCTATTTGACTACCTTTCTCTGTGAAGCCATCCTCTGTTAAGAAACCCAATCCAGAAAGCCATCTTCTTTGACTCCATTAGCCCAATGGACTGAACTACTCTGTCTTACCTCTCTACGCTATTGAATCTCACCACCCAAACTCAAACAAAACTCCTAAACTTCATAACTAGCCTAATACCTTTAAAACAAAGCTAAATCATAAAGAGAGAGCCCTCTCTAGATACAGATTGGCTAGATTCTATATCTAAAATATTGGTCTGTGGTTACCTTGACCTCCTTTCCCTTTCTTACAAATTTTGGAAAAACCTGAGTGATAACATAAATGGCGACTCAACTGGGGAATGAATAATTTGTTTGTTACTACTGTTTTTTGTATAAGCTACAGACAAAACATGAAGTTAGCTAGGTAGCCTTTGAAATGATTTTTCTTTGCAATTGTAGAAGTAAATGAATGCTACTTCAGTCTATCTCCGGTCTAACTTATGGATTGGACAGTTGGTTTCAAATACTTGATCAGTTCCTCTTTTCAAATAAGTCTTTAAGAAAATTCAAAATTCCCACATCTAAAACTTCTTAGAAGAGACTGTAAAAGTTGTATTGTCAAACCTATTTCAAGAAAGAAAAAAAAAACCAAAAACACACCTAGAAACCTGGCTTCAGAAAGGATTCATTACACCAGATCAAATCCAAATCCTAATCCCCCCCTGTGTTTGAAAATCCTAATCTGATTCCTAGGATTCTTAGAAGACAAGAGAGCTATGAAAATTCTACTAGTTCTCGACCTCTATACAGATCAAGATCCTGTCCTGTGAAGTGGATCTACCCTGAGGATGAACCTTTTGATGAGTATTTGGAAATCTCTTCATTTGTGACCTTTTAAGAATCTGGGTTAACCCACACAGTTCAAGATCCAATATTCATTAAAAATTTGCATATTGGAGTTGTTACTTCAGACCTTGACAGACATTTTCAGAACTCCATTCAATCTAAGCTTACCTATGAAAGAACACAAAACCTATCTATGATTACTACAGCTCTACAACACACATTCCCATTGTTATCCCTACTCCTCCAGTTGTCACATCTATTTTTGCAACCATGGAAAACCGATATACTCCCCTGCACTTACCTGCCAATCCAGGGGCTATGCCCCAAGACTATCAAAGTAAAATCACTTATTTTGAAGGTACTGGCACTTACACAGCTCAACAACATACCAAGAAAATGACCAACTATTTTAAAATATATGAGGTTGATGCTGATGATGTTAGAATGAAAGTATTTGTTCAAACTTTGACTGGAGATGTTAGAACCTAGTTTAGAGCCCTCCCTACCAATAATATCAATGAACCACAAGCTCTTTATCAGACCTTCTTGAATATATGGAAAAAGAAGAAAGATCCTCTCCACATTTTATCAGAAGATGAAAACCTAAGAAGAGGCATACAAGAAACTATCCAAGATTACTGTACCGGATTCAATAATGTCTACAATGCTATTCATCAAAATCTCAGACCTCCTCCAGATTTGGCCTTGATCAAATTCCCTGATGCATTTGATTCTGATATGGCATACCAACTTAGGGAAAGAGCTCCTTGAAACTTAGAAGAGATGCAAAGTATAGCTGTCAGTGTTGAGGCCAACCTGATATCTAAATGATCTAGATCCAGAGCTAAAAGGAGGACACCTTTCAAATAAGAACCTTCTGCCTTTGAATAGAAATTAGATGTTATTATTAAAGGAATGGATAGACTTGGAGATAGAGTAGAAAAAATCGAGAGAAAATGCCCTTGGGATGGTCAACCAGGCAATACTGGGAGAAATCCAAATTTTAGGAAGAACCAAAATCTAACACTGGAAAGACAGGGACTGACCAAAATATTAGGCCCCCATTTCAAGAAAATTATTCTGAAGCCTCAACTTCTAATGAACCAATAGAAGACACTCAAATTAATTTGATGGGACTCAACAATGAACAACAAGTTTTCTTGACCCAAGAGGATCAAGAAGCTCATATTCTTAAACAAGTCCAAACCCAGTCAGGTGAATCATTTGAATTTAGGGAGGGATATGATACATCCATTTATGAAGTCCACAAACAATACAATTTGAGGAGCAGAAGAATAGATGTCCCTGAAACCAATAAACATAAAGATACCAAGCAGCCTAACAAAGGTAAGATCAGTACCCCCTATACATATTCTTTCTAGATTAGGTCCTAACCCTAATAACTCAATTGTTGAAGATGTATCAAATAATCAACCAAAGAACAGACAACCTTCCACTTCTATTCCTTCTAAAGGAAAAGTAGGAGAGCCTCTAGAACTTGATTTGGAAACAACTTCAGCCCATAATTCCACTCCTGAAGAGGAGAGAAACGAAGAAAATCTAGCTATCCGAAATACAAGAACTCAAACTGAAAAACCTTTTAATCTTGAGACAGAAATAGGCAAGCTAAAGATAGTTGTTCCATTATCAAAATTAGCTAGACATGATGTCTATAGAAGTCAAATCAGTAGATCACTCAAAATTTCTGTGAATGAAGATTCAGTAAATGTTTTTGATGATCAACCTGAATTGATATTTGGCCCTGGAGTAAATGGAAAAACAACAGATGGAGAAGTTCCTCCTTTCTATGTAATTTTAAACATACATGATAAAATACTTCATAATTCCATGTTTGGTTCTGGTGCTTCCCATAACTTAATGCCTAAATCTGTAATGGAGAAACTAAACCTTGACATCACCAGGCCATATAAAGACCTTTTCTCTTTTGATTCAAGTCATTTCAAATGTTTGGGTTTAATCAAAGACTTATGTGTGTCACTCGTCTAATATCCTGCCAAAACCATCTTAATGGACATAGTAGTAGCTGATATTTCACCAAAATATGGCATGTTATTGTCTAGATCTTGGGGTGCAAAGCTTCAAGGATCTTTACAGTTAGACATGTCTGACGCTACCATTTCAGTGTTTGGTCAACCCAAGAAACTATACAAAGAAACCTTAATGAAATATGTAGTAAGTAGTCAAGAGAAACCTCAAAATTTCCCTATCTACTCAATACATTCAGATATGGATTCTTTTATCCTTTACAATGTTGAAATTGATCTCCGACATGAAATAAAAGTTTTAGTAGATAAAACAGAAGAAATAGCAAATGAAAAGTCTAGTGTTCGAATACAAGAAAATTCTGAAAATCATGAAACATCAGATAAACCAAAAGAAACTAAAAAACCAGATCTCCCTATTAAACAGATTCTTGAAACTCCAGATACTAATTATGAACATGAAATCCTTTAGTACTTATATTTTGATGGTTCTATGAATAAAACAGGAGCAAGAGCAGGATTCTAGGTGCACAATCTTGAAAACAATCATGCTGAAGGCCATGCCTATAGATTAAACTTTAGGTGCACTAATAATATGGCTGAATATGAAGCTCTATTGCTAGGTCTTAAACTGGTCAAGAAATTGGGAGCAACTAGAGTGTCAGTCCTAGGAGATTCTAATTTAATCATTCAATAGATAAAAGGGAAGTTCTTAACAAATGATCCCAGGTTAAGAGAGTACAGAGGAACAACTATAGATATCCTCAATACATTTCTAGAAACTCAACTTGCCAAAATCCTGACAAAACATAACTTGCAAGCTCATATCCTGGAAACGTTTGCCAGCACCTGTAAATTACCATTTGAACCAAATCATCAATTCACAACTGAAATTAGACACAGGCCAACCATACTTGATAATGTAAAGAACTGGCAAGTGTTTGACAATGATAATCAGATCAACAATTTTTTAACCCTAGAAGAAGAATTTCTAGCACTAACATAGATGTAGATACAATTAGTGAGTTTGATCCAACAAATCAGATAGAAACAGACATTTCAGCAGAAAATGCAACTCAAATGCTTCATCCAATGAAATTTACCAAAAAGGAAATACAGGATCTTAAAGAAATAGAAATTGATGAGATTATTGAAGGATAACCTAAAGTTATCAATTTGAAAGACAATCATTTGCCCAAAGGATTAACTCCTTTGTAATATCTCTTTGATTTCAACGATATTCCAAAAAAACCCAAGATGGAACCTCTAAAAGCAGACATTGAAGACTATAACATAGGAACTGAAGAAAATCTAAAAATGGTAAAATTATCCAAATCTTTGCCCCCTTATCAAAAACTTAAGTATGTTGAATTAATCAAAGAATTCCAGGATTGTTTTGTCTGGAGCTATGAAGACTTGAAGTCTTATGAGACCTCTGTAATTCAACATACAATACCCCTCAAGGAAAATAAAAAACCATTCAAACAAAAGCTCAGAAGAATTAACCCTGTACTACTTCCTCTAATTGAAAAAGAAATCAAACAAATACATGATGCAAGGATAATTTCTCCAATCAAATTTTCAGAGTGGGTGTCTAATTTAGTTCCTATAAGGAAGAAAACGAGAGAAATCAAATTATGTGTTGACTTAAGAAATGTAAACAAGGTTTCTTTGAAAGACAATTACCCTTTACCTAAGCTGGATCATATTTTACAAAGGGTAGTAGGTGCTTTTAGGATTTCACTTTTCGATGGGTTTTCAGGTTATAATCAGATTCTGGATCATCTTGATGACCAAGAAAAGACTGCATTTACAACACCATGGGGTACATTCAAATATGTTAAAATGCCATTCGGACTTAAGAATGCAGCGAAAACCTTTCAACGAGCAATGGACATAGCTTTTGCAAAAGAAAATCATGATTTTCTGGTTATGTATCTAGATGACCTGACTGTATTTTCTGAATCAGATCAGCAGCATTTAGATAATCTCAAACAAGTGTTTTTAAAATGCAGAAAGTATGGTATTTCGTTAAATCCTAAAAAATCTTTGTTTGGTCTAGAAGAAGGCAAACCAGAATTGATCTTGTCAGAATAGAAGCTATTCTACAAATACCCCACCCCATAAATGTCAAAGAACTTCAAGCTTTCCTAGGAAAGATTAACTTTTTAAGAAGATTCATATCTAATTTGACTGAATTAAGTAGATTGCTGAACAATATGTTAAAAAAGGATTCAAAGGTTAAATGGACAATAGAAGACAAACAAGCATTTGAAGAAATTAAAATGGCTTTGACTAGAACACCAGTCCTTACAAGTCCAAAGTTCGATAGAGACTTCATAATTTTTTCATTTGCATCAGAACACACTATAGCAGCTGTTTTACTGAAAAAAGATGATCAAGGATGTGAAAAACCCATAGCCTTTTTCAGTAAATCACTTAGAGATGCACATCTAAATCACAAAATCATGGAAAAACAGTCTTTTGCAGTTGTGAAAGCTATTAAAGACTTCAGAGTCTATATATTGTACTCCCATGTAATGGCCTATGTACCAAATGTTGTTGTCAAAGACATCCTGACTCAGGGTGGAATTGAAGGCAAACAAGGTAAATGGATAGCTAATATATTGGAGTATGATATTGAGATAAAACCTACAAAGCTTATAAAAGGAAAGGGATTGGCTAAACTCATGATTGAAACAAACTGTCAAGCCCTGGATATTAATGAACTAGATAATGAACAGGAGATGGCGACTCCACAAATCAGCCAGGCCTGTTATAGACATTTTTGTGCCTTGCAGCTCCAAGCATGAAATGTCTGTAAACCAAGGGCTCCTAAGTCCCTAAAATTGTTTTTCTAACCCCTAAAGGAACAAGGTCAACAAATCACAGCTTCTCCCAGAAGTTCTCCTCCAGAAACTGCTCAGAATAAGTCAAAACAGGATCATTTCAGCTGCTCCACTAGCCAAGTGCGTTGCATAGCACCTAAATCCACTAGCTAGGTGCGTTGCAACACACCTAAATGCACTACCAGGGTGCGTTGAGCGGGAAATGACAAATGGCAGTGTCATTCCGCGAGGTGGAGAGACAATGGAAGCTTCCAGAATCTTCTCCTATGACACTTGCCTCACTGAATTCGACCAAGGATGAGTAAGAGGCTTTCAGTCTCCAAGTGGAAGCAAGAACTGACAGAGAGAAGCCATTAATCAAATCACAAGCTCACTGATTCTCCTTGCATACATCTATATATGGATCCCTCATCCCAGAGATCCAGAGGCTGGAATTTTGCACATTGTAAGGAATTATTGTTGGTTTTGAGATACATATCAGAGAATTGGGTGATCTATGCTTTGTTGGGGGTGAAGAAGGGACTTCTTTGCTGGGAGGTTGATGCTGGGTCAGGAATCATCGGTTTTAACTCCTCCTGGATCTTCTTGTATATCAATAAAAACTATTTGAGTTTCTTCTCCATGCTTTTGTATCATTGATGCTTGTTACATTTGTATGGTTAACTTAAATCTGATCCTAAGTTATTTATGAATATAAACCCATGTCTTTATATAGTTTCCTTCTTCTGTGATCTTACAGGTACTTGATGAAGCTGGGCAAGTAAGGGAGCAGGTAGCTGGAAGCTGTCAAAGAGGAGAGAGATTGGATCAAAGGACTAGTGCAAGACACAGGTTGGTTCTTCCTATTCCTCTTTGTTTATAGTTCATAAAGGAGATACAAAAGTAGTTTTCTCTGTTTGTTTCTAAGGCAGTTGTCACACCTTAGTGGGATAGAGCAGTTCTAAATAGACACTTTTCCAGATAACAAAATGGCGACTCCGCTGGGGAATATTGTCTAATTAGTTTTTTTGTGTTTCTCTTGTTGTTTGTTTCATAAACTTATAAGTAGCAATCGAACTGCATTTGCCATAACAAATGCAAAGTAGACATCTGCTGCTTTAGTCCATTCACTGGATCTGTTTATGATTTGAACAACTGATTCATAGACTATCTGATTGCCCTTGTGATAGCTCTTAGACCCTCCTTAGATCTACCCCTGATTGTGCATTACTGATTGCTTTTACTCGGCCAAAAACCAAAGATAAAACTGCAAATTGTGACCCAGAACCCGGATAGAATTCTTGTTTCTGCCCCAGCGCAGGCACTGTGAAGAGGTTTTGCATTTCAACGCACTTCCCGAGAGGGCAACCTGCACTGCAATGCAGTTTCTCTGTGTAACAGGTGCGCTGATCAGCCTAGCCCTGTGCAGCTGAGGTTCTTTGCTTCATTCTTTCCAGTTTTGTCTTTGTATTTTGCAGCCTGTGATCAGTATATGACTGTTTCAGACCCCTTTTCCTTACTGATATTCCGCCTCATTTGTACAAAAGAATTGTAGATGTTTTTATGTGTTTGTTGAGTCGTTTACAGTTTTCCATTGCAAAAGTATAATAATCGTACTATCGTCCTTTGATTTAGATCTGTCGCAAGTGTCGATTTTGATCATAGGAGAAAGTTTATTTGTTGTTGATGGTCGATTATGCTTTTCCTTTTTCCTTTGGTTTGAATTTGTGACTTTCTAGTGTCAAAACGAGTATTTATTTCAAAATCATAAAGTGTCGTAATCATCTCTACCTTTAGATTTCGAAAATAAGCTTGTTTGTGTTTGTCGCTTGAAAGCAAATTCAGATTTGTACATCAACTTTCTTTTTAGCATCAATACTAAGAAAGTGAAAAACAAATACATGCATGTGCATTTGCATATTGACAGTTTGTTTGGCTTGACTTAGGAAAGTGCATTTACAGTGTGCTCTTTGCTCTTTGCGAAAAGATTGTGTCTTTCTTTTCCCCTAGTAGCTAGGATTTTCATTGCTGAAAACAGATAAAAGTTTGTTTATCATCTTTAGATTGCATTTTAGGAATTACATCTACATCTCGTGGTGAACCCAAAAGGAAAACTTCATAAGAAAGATCAACTTAAAATAAATTCAATGAACCTAAAAACTCTTTGGAACTTAACGCACAACATTTAGAGGTCTAGGCTAGAGACGTATTCCGGCGTCGTAAAGCCTGGTAACTGTTGTCCTCATTGATGGTTGGGTGATTCCTCCACTTTGAGACGATAAGTGCCAGTATGGACTTGTGCTCCCACGTACCGTTGAGTATATATTGGGAGACCCCTATAGGCTTAAATCCTCTATCCATAGGAAGCCGTGTCGGCCGCCCTACTGATAGCAATGCACCGAACACAGCATTCGGGAAGATTGACTTCCGTACCGTAAAAAGTATTCTGCAGTTTTTCTATTGGTTTGGTACTCTCTCTACCTAGACCTCCAGAGCAGTCCCTTTCGTTGCTTTTCAGACTCCTTAACGAAAAAGGTCCATCTGAGAACTTGTCACTTCAGGCTCATTAAAAATCGAAGGAGACTAGAGTCATCTTTTGTTTTTTCTCGACTCTTAAAAACTGAAAAAACAAGTTGTGTCAAAGCGTGTTAAAATTTATTTTAAACAGAATATTCATACCCCTTTCCTACGTTGATCTTGGGTTGAGAAAATGGAGCCTACCAACCAAGGAATTCCCCTTGGTGGAAATCCTAGTCCCTTCTCCTCTTGGGGAGATGTTGGTGCGCCCCATATGGCCACATTGTCGCTTCCAGGACTGACAATTGGTTTGCCTGTATGGCTCTTCTCAACCTCTGTCGTTCAGAACACCACCATTCCTAAACAATCGAATCAGCAATTAGACGAGTCCAGAGTTGCCCACCAGCCTTCTACTTCCTCTAATTCTTCCTCTCCTCCTTCCTCTTCGCTTGATGGAGCTGGTAAAGCTAAATCCAAGTTCCTAAGGAGAAGAATGAAAAGAAGAAGAAATAGAAGAAGAAGAAGGAGCCAAAGGCGAATGGGGGAAAATGAGTGTCGTCTAACGAAAATCCACACACTGCACCGACCAGGCCTAAATCGCCATGTGTCATTTGCAAAGGAGACCACTTTCACAGAGATTGTCCTTGCATCCCCCGGATACTAAGGGACTGGTCTCCTCGTTTGCACAACCCGATGTCGTCAACCTCTGATGATCATGTTGAAAGCACACCATCAACTAGTGAAAGTGAAGCCCCAGGACAAAAAGGGAAAGCTAGATTTCCTTGTAAACTATGTGAAGGCAATCATGCCGTCCACCATTGTCCCTTCTTAGACAAAGCTAAAAGAGTTTTGGATGATCGTCTGGTTTCACCGTTACGACTTCCTCCTGGATATAAAAAACTCTTGCCAAGTCTGTCACTAGTTGAGAATCCAGCTGGCCCGCTAAGGTGGTTGGCTGAAGCGCCTATCATTGAAGATAAACCATCTGGATCCATACCAGATGAAAGTCAAAAGGTCGAGGCGGCAGTTGACCCAGTCTTGCCTTCAGAGGTTTCATCTTCAGATGATACAGTCACTGAAGAGAACAAGGATAACACAGTCCAAATTCTCTTCATAAACACAGACTCCGACAAACATGGGGGCAATTTATCCGTTCCTTTACCGCAGGAAGGAAGTTCGTCAGAGCCATACCTAGCCATCTATTCGGTCCCACCTCCAAGCAACCTAGTTGTCTCCTTCGACTGGAATCAACTAGGCAGACCCCGTTTACCAGCGAGCATACCATTCCGAATTATCGTTCAAATATATAGAATGGTTATGGCTAGTACCATCATAGATGAGGGGGCTTCTGTGAGTATCCTTTCCTCAACTGCTTGGAAAGCGCTTGGTTCGCCATCGCTTTTGCCTGAGATGAGAAATCTAACAGGCTTTGATAAAGGAACCAGTCGACCTTTAGGGATCCTTCCCGATGTGCCCATAGCATTGAGAAGGAAGACAGTTCGCATGAACGTAATGGTAGTTCAAGGACCCTTGGATTATAACCTACTCCTTGGATGAGACTATATTTATTGCATAGGAGCGATTGTCTCCTCACTCTTTAGAGTAATGTGTTTTCCGCACGAAGGAAGAGTGGTCAAGCTCGTAGACCAACTTTTATTTCCCGGATCACGCATAGCAAATAGTCATATACCACCCCTAAATGGTCTTTTCACGCAAGAAATGTCTCAATCTCCAGTCTGTCCTCCCGATGAGCACGAGTAACTCGGAGGGATATGACTGAAACCTAGGGGGCATGCATCCTAGTATGCTTCGGCAGGAAAACTTCGGGTATAGAGTAGGTTTCCGCGAGAGAATATGCCTAGTCTGTACCCCCGTCCGTGAATGGAAGAGGGGGTTATTCTAGTACAGGATTCTCTTGTCAAAAGTTATGTGAGTTGGCGAGTACCGCCAATCACCTTTGTTTACCTCGGTAGACATCGCCGGAGAAGTGTTTTGTTTGTGCCGCGAATAGAACAATCTTTGGGTAACCTGTAAGAGGTAGTACCCTTCCTGATAAAACGAATGTTTTGTCAGCTCGAATAGAGGGTGACCTTGAAACTATGTTTTATACCTGGGGGCATGCAAACCTTTTGGAGTGCAAGCAATGGGTGACTATTTATTTTTTAAAGTTTTAGGACCTCTAACCCTTTAAACTCGTAGGATTAGTCGTCACCTAACTTGCATAAAGAAAGGATGTGGGGAAAAACTCTAAAAGTTGCCGTTTTTATATGAGACATTCTTATCATATGACTGGATTAATCGAGCAGTATTACGGCGAGGTTCAAGCTCGTTAAAAAATAAACCCGGATCGAGCAGTGTTACTGCGAGGTTCAAGCTTGTTAAAAATTATACCCGGACCGAGCAAATGTTTCCGCCCGCGTTTAAGCTCGTTAAAAAATTAACTATTCCCTGGTAAATAACCACCGTGAATGTAGTACTTCAGCCATTAAAGCCTTGGTCATGTTTGCACCGTCACCTCCACTTTTCCATTGGCCGATCATTCACCTCCATTTGATTGTTTACCCATTTTGAGGAACAACTGCGAAGAGTGATTTCACTAGCCATCCTTGTGACACTGCCGTGACTGGAAAATTCCAAACCTTACCTGGAATCAGCTGCTACCCATTTGATCACTCATTCCTCAAAAGACGAGTCTTCTTTAAGCTCTTTTCAACTGACTCGCAAAATATGAAAAGATTGCCGAGTCCTTGGCCTTCTAGCTCGTTAAAGGGACAGGAAGTGCTATCCCTCCTCTAGATTTTAATCTTTTTGGACCTGAGGGATTATTGCACAAAAAGATCGAGCGCTTGTTTTGTTCGGCTCGTTAAAGCTAATCGAAAATTCATCCCTTCTGTATTTTTTTATACTTTTTCGGACTTAAGGGATTAGATGACGACAAAGTAATTTTGGATTTATCTTTACGTACCTTTTCAGACTCTCTAAAAATGAAAAGGACCGAGTTATCTTTGTCGTTAAACTCGTTAAAAAGGTTAATAGCGACAAACTTGTCTTTAGACGAGAACGAGTTTCACTATCGCTAGGCTCGTTAAAACATAGCGATGGATTTGCCCGAAGGGAAAATTATAGAACAAGTATATGTTATCCTCCTCAAGCTTGACAAAAATAAAGAGGTACTGGTCAGCAATGACTAGGGAAAAATTGGGAAGAAAACTCAAAGAATCTTTATTGGTAGCAAGTCGCTCTTGAACATGACACTTCCACTCCATGCCCGAGTCGGGTTGGGTTGTTTCATTCACCGGTCACATCGCCATGGTCTCGCCATACCATCCACATTTGGGGTTAATGCTACCAATCCATCACATAAGTGTCGCCGACATGTTCAAGAGAAGTCATCCAGAAAGGCCACCTGTGTCCCTCCCACTACCATACATTATACTCCATTCTTTCATGACCGCCACCCTGAACCATATATCATCAGATCGTTTTCACCTCCATCAAAATCATTTGCTTCGTTCCATGTCATTGATGTGGGATTCATTAAGGCCCTCCTATGACGGATCACTTCTTGTCGACATCAACTCATTATCCAAGAAGTTGGTCTAGGAACACCCCATTCAGTACTTTGAAGCTTGCATGCCCCAATGGCAAATTTCTCACTTCCGGCGACAGGTTTACATCAATGACCTTCGACTGAAAGATTTTGCGTGGTGTTCGACGCCAAGTCCTTTATTCACACCACGTGAATTGTATTGCAGTACCTTGAGGATCATTATCATTATCGGTGATTCCTCTCGCGCTTGTTAACAATTTACATCATTGACTGGTAATCAAGCGATGTCTTTCCATGTTCGACTTCAAAACATTTCTCACATGGATCGACTTGTACTTCGAGTGAATATCGGACGAGATTGAAGACTCCGGATCTAGTTTCATCCATCCAGGCTGCGATATATATTCAGGAAAATAAAGACATTGAAATGTACAGCATTGCAGCACAGATAATCATCCTACCAAAAGGATGATGGCTCTATCAGAATCATCAGTCTACCATCAGACGATTGTCTGTCCTATGTACATGAAAATGAATTTATAAAGCTTAGCATGGGAATGCCCACCTCAGCTAGATCATGAAAATAGTATGAAGATAATGTATTGTATTGTATCTTATTACAGGTCTCCTCCCAGCATTGAAAGAACTTCGGATCCTCATAATAAAGCATTTCACTCGATAAACGGCCTCATACTTTAGGGGGCAAATGTTATAGACATTTTTGTGCCTTGCAGCTCCAAGCTTGAAATGTCTATAAACCAAGGGCTCCTAAGTCCCTAAAAGTGTTGTTCTAACCCCTAAAGGAACAAGGTCAACAAATTACAGCTTCTCCCAGAAGTTCTCCACCAGAAACTGCTCAGAATAAGTCAAAACAGGATCATTTCAGCTGCTCCACTAGCCAAGTGCATTGCATAGCACCTAAATCCACTAGCTAGGTGCGTTGCAACGCACCTAAATGCACTACCAGGGTGTGTTGAGTGGGAAATGAAAAATGGCAGTGTCATTCCGCGAGGTGGAGAGACAATGGAAGCTTCCAGAATCTTCTCCTATGACACTTGCCTCACTGAATTCGACCAAGGATGAGTAAGAGGCTTTCAGTCTCCAAGTGGAAGCAAGAACTGACAGAGAGAAGCCACTAATCAAATCACAAGCTGACTCATCCTCCTTGCATACATCTATATATGGATCCCTCATCCCAGAGATCCAGAGGCTGGAATTTTGCACATTGTAAGGAATTGTTGTTGGTTTTGAGATACATATCAGAGAATTGGGTGATCTATGCTTTGTTGGGGGTGAAGAAGGGACTTCTTTGCTGGGAGGTTGATGCTGGGTCAGGAATCATCGGTTGTAACTCCTCCTGGATCTTCTTGTATATCAATAAAAACTATTTGAGTTTCTTCTCCATGCTTCAGTATCATTGATGCTTGTTACATTTGTATGGTTAACTTAAATCTGATCCTAAGTTATTTATGAATATAAACCCATGTCTTTGTATAGTTTCCTTCTTCTGCGATCTTACAGGTACTTGGTGAAGCTGGGAAAGTAAGGGAGCAGGTAGCTGGAAGCTGCCAAAGAGGAGAGAGATTGGATCGAAGGACTAGCATAAGACACAGGTTGGTTCTTCCTATTCCTCTTTGTTTATAGTTCATAAAGGAGATACAAAAGTAGTTTTCTCTGTTTGTTTCTAAGGCAGCTGTCACACCTTAGTGGGATAGAGCAGTTCTAAATAGACACTTTTCCCGATAACAAGGCCTTCTTAGAATCACCTTGGTATGCTGATATAACTCATGTATTATTAAACCTGCAGGCCTCCAGGGTTATCCAGAACAAAGAAAAGGTTTTTAAAGATGAAAGCTTTAAAATTCTGTATTTTAGATAATGCTCTCTTTTGGAAAAATCATGAAGGTATTCTATTGAATTGTTTAATAGAAGAAGAAGCTGACAAGGTTCTCAAAGAATTTCATGCAGGGGATTGCGATGGACACCTTTACTGGAAATCAACTGCAGACAAAATCCTAAGGACTGGATTTTATTTGCCAACCTTGTTTGCTGATGTAAAGAAGTTTGTCACTGCTTGCCACAAATGCCAAATTTTTGAAGGAAAATGGAAACTGTTACCCTTACCCTTGAGACCAATTTCCACGAAAAAGCCCTTTCAACAACGAGGTTTGGAATTCATTGGAGAAATACACCCTCCCTCTTCTGGCCAACATAAATGGATCCTCACTGCCACAGGCTATTTCACCAAATGGATAGAATCCATTCCTTCTAGACAAGCCAATGATACAGTGATTATAGGATTCTTAGAAACCAACATATTGTCTAGGTTTGGCTGTCCTGAAAAGATCATGACTGATAATGCTGCTGCCTTCAAGTCCAAGAAAATGATAAATTTTTATAACAAATACCATATCACTTTAGGCCATTCCACAGCCTATTACCCTCAAGGTAATGGTCTTGCTAAGTCTTCCAATAAAAGCTTTATTAATATTATTAAGAAATTGTTGGAAGAGAACAAGAAAAAATGGCACAAAAAACTTATAAATGCACTATGGGAAGACAGACTTACTACAAAGAGATCTATTCAAACTAGCCCTTATGAGTTAGTTTACGGCATGGAGGCTATATTTCCTTCATATTTAGGAGTTCCTATAATGAAATTACTGCAAGAAGCTCAGGTGGAACCCAATGACATTCAAAGGAGAATAAATCAAACCATCCATTTGCAACAGACCAGAGAAGAAGTGCACCAAAGATCCCAAGTGTTACAAGAAAAACTCAAGAAAATATTTGATAAAAGGACCAAAGTAGAAGACTTCTACCTTGGAGACAAAGTTCTAAGATGGGATTCCAGGAGAGAAGACAAAGGAAAACATGGGAAGTTTGACTTCCTATGGAAAGGGCCATTTATCATCCAGGTATTGCAAGCGAACAATATTTACTTTCTGAAAAGCCTGGATGGTACAGAAACAGAAGAAGGACCAGTGAATGGTCGAATACTGAAACATTACTTTGATCCAGTTTTTTAATATATTCTGACTCTAACATGTACATACTATATCCTTGATAATGTCAAATTTTGTATTGGATAGTAACTTGTAGAGCTGAAGCCCAAAGAGAAGGCCCTAAGCTTCACAAGTGTGCTATCATATATACAATAAAGCAACCAGAAAAAGGAGATTTCAGAGCATAGTCTAAGTTATTCAGAAGGCCATCTAACCTGCTGTTCTTGACTTTCCACTAGGAAAAGCCATCCCCAAGTGGAGCCACTGTTATACTCCTATACCAATAGGTGTCATATTTCATGATTGACTTGATGAGCTCTATAATATGTTCATCCCTTTCCTTGTTGCAAAGGTTTTCCATATTATCAAAAAATAAAAATAAAAATAAAAAAATGTAAAAAATGTAAAGAGGGTATGCCCTAAAAGAAAAATCAAAGGGTAAAAAAAGAATAAAATGGTCAAAAAAGTGAAAGAAATGAACCCCAAACAAAAATAGACCAGGAAAGTGTGCAAGTCCAAAATGCCACTACTTTTTATTTTCTGTAATAAGCATTGTGTGCATCTTGTTAATTTATGCCACAATTGATGAATGGCCAAACAACTTAATCTTTGCTAGTTCATATTTGAATTTGTTGTTTTAGAGATAGAGAATAAAATCTGACCAAACTGTTTAATCTTGGTAGATAATTAGATAGGTAGAGTAAATAAAAAGGAGCTCAACAGTCAAATCTGAGCCCTTGGATGTAATAAGTGCAGACTTAGGTAGGCTTATCATGAAAAGAAAAGAAAAGTTGATAAGTGTTTGCCAGTCTAAGTGCACCCAAATGAAGAAGCAAAAATGTTAGGCCAAAGTAGGCAGGGTAGGTAGATGGTGTTGCATAATGATACTTGTGATAGATTATGTCTCTAAATGTGTTAATCTTTATCTCTATCGCAAGTGCCAGGCGGACATGATACTTGATGCAGCTCAAGCGAGGCAAGGTTACATAACTAACTCCCCTTCTTACTTTTCCCTAATCATTCACTAATTTCCCCTAAGTATTAAGGTCTGTGAAAAGACTAAGTGCTTAATATCACTCATAAAACCACTCCTTCCATTTCATAAAGTTTTCCTAAGTAAAAACCCTATTTTACTTAGGAAGATGCACTACCTCACATAAAAACCCCATTCCCACTTCAAAACCTAAGTTTAAATTGTAAATTTAACTTGGCGCTTATTATCATTTCATAATTCATATTAATTTTTAACATTTATTATGTAAATCCCATATAAACGTTAAACCCTTCCCGTAATATATAAATATATTAAAAACCCTAGATATTATATATATCCCGCCCCGGTCGATTACGACCATAGCACCGTTTTAACATGGAATTAATAAGTTTATTTGAAACTTATTAAGAACCTTTCCCTGCCATGAAAACGAGGTTAATTAACCATTTGGGTTAATTAATAACTACCCCCGACCCAATCAAAATAACCCTGAAATGATTAAATCATTGATAAATACACCGGGCCCGCAGCAGTTAAACCCCCGCCATGTCCTCTGCCCATCCGCCATCCGATCTCCGCCTTCACATCCAATGGTGGAAAACGATATCGCGACCCCCCTTACCTCCACCCATTAACTCGCGATCGCCGGTGGTTTTCCACCCGTACCAAAAGCCACGCATTGCCCATTCAGCATGCTCACTCGCCCTCCGTCCAAAACCACTCAGCCCCAAAAGCGGTGCGATCAAACCACTTACCACCTTCTACTGATGTCATCCACCCTCTACTAATGTCATCTGCCCTCCACTGACGTCATTCATCCTCCGCTGACATCATCTGACCTTCTACTGACATCATCTACCCTCCGCTAATGTCATCCGCCCACTAAAATCCAAAAAAATCCCACCAAACCTTCGTTTTGTCAAATAAACGATAAAAAAATCCATTTTCGCTGTAAAGCTCTCCGCCCTGCGCTCTCCTGCAAGCAACGTCCTGTTCAGTTACAAACCGGCACCCAACTAGCAAAACTACAGCATGAGCTCCGCAGCCGACCATTCGACCTGCATTTGTATGGTTTTCTTCTTTTACGCAGGGGTCAAAACAGGTCGAAGAGTATCAGAGCAGTTAAAGAGTATCCATAATAACATGGCAGCCGGCACAAAGTTACTGGAGAAGACAGCTGTCAGTCGAATTATAGGGCCTGCCTCCATCACATTCAACAAAAACAGGGCCAGCACAACATCAGTTTATCTTTTCCCTATTTTCAAGGCTACCTGTTTCTATTTACTTGTGAAACTATTTTTAGTCATCCTAGATATTATCTCACTCTGTTATGAAATATTTGTTGCATAAATTTCTGGATAAATACCCCCTCAATTAGAGTATTGTGGGGGTGGATTCCTAGACTTTGTTGTAATATTGAATTTTTGGAATAAAGAGTTGCTGGAATCAACTATTGCATGGCTTACTGGATGAAGAATTGAAGCAGAGGACTTAAGTCACAGATTTCTTGAATCAGCCACTGGATCAATAAGTCCTCTATATCTTGTGTCTTAAAGTTTTCTTGTTTATTATATCATCTGTGTTTCACAATTTGAATGGTAAAGAAAAGATTTAATTTCAGAATATGCTTGATTGCACTCTGTTTTCAAGTCATTATTGCTCTCTGTGTTTTCTTCAGAATTAGGATAAATAGTGAAATCTTAATTGCTCCTGTTTCCTAATTCTTTCATGTTGATTATTTTCTAAAGAATACTTAACTGCTCCTTATGAGTAATCATCCAATTTCCCTCTTTAAATAGGTTGAAGGACTCTTAACTGCCCTTCACTCCATTTGAGCCCATTCCATCCGTTTCAAGTCTTTTATTAGTTCCCTGTTTGACTACCTTGCTCTATGAAGCCATCCTCTGTTAAGAAACCCAATCTATAAAGCCATCTTCTTTGACTCCATTAGCCCAATGGACTGAACTACTCTGTATTACCTCTCTGCTCTATTGAATCTCACCACCCAAACTCAAACAAAACTCCTAAATTTCATAACTAGACTAATACCTTTAAAAAAAAATCTAAATCATAAAGAGATATCCCTCTCTGGATACAGATTGGATATATTCTGTATCTAAAAGATTGGTCTGTGGTTACCTTGGCCTCCTTTCCCTTTCTTACAACTTTTGGAAAAACCTGAGTGATAACAATAACCACACTCAATTGCAACATGATGGTAATATCATTGTGCTGCATGACAACAAAGTTAAAATATATGCCTGTGTATGATGGGTTGATGGTGGTGGATGAATTCTTGAACAAATTTGAAAGTGTAGTGCCAGAAAAACAGCGGTTTGATTTTCTAAAATAGGCACTGCGTGCGACGTCCGAGAGCTGGCGTGAATGCAAAAGGGGGTGTTATAGACATATTTGGGTACTGCAACCCCAATCATATATGTCAATAAATCAAGGGCTCTTTAACCCCTAAAAGTGTTGCTTCATACCCTAAAGTACCGTGGTCAACTGATTACATCATTTCCCAAAAGTTCCCCCTAAAAAACCACTCAGAATTCGCCAAAACAGGACCATACTGACTGCTCCACTGTCAAGATGCGATGCATACTAACTGCTACACTAGCCAGGTGTGATGCATATTGAAGAGGCCTTCTGTAGGGTGTGATGAGCGAGGATGGACAAATGTTCGAGATAGTTTGCTAAGTGGATGGTCATAGAATCTTCTAGAAACTTCTCCTATGACACTTGCCTCTCTGAATTCGCCCAGGGATGAATAAGATATCCAAGAAATCTCCAAGTGGAACCCAGAACTACAAGTGGAATGACACTAATCAAAAAACCCAAAGATGACTCGCACCTTTGAAAACATCTATAAATGGATCCCTCATCTGAGAGATATAGAGACTGGACTTTTGTAATTTGTAAGGAAGTGTTGATAGTTTGTCTTTGAGAAGAAGCATTATATTGTTGGGTGATCTTGCTTTTCATGAGGTGAAGAGGGCTTTGATGCAGGAAGGATGATGCTAGATCAGACAGCTGGGTTGTAATTCTCCCTTCTATTTTAATAAAGTTCTTTGAGTTTTCCTCCATACAATCTTGTACTTGTGAATCTTGTTATTTTTAAACGCCATTGTATGTTCAATTTATTTCTGATTTTTCATTGTTTATGATATAATAGATCGAGATGCCTTGATGGTGTTCTGTTACTTTGTTTCTACAGGTATTCTCTAAGTGGGACAAGTAGGAGAGGAGTTTCATGCTCTATCACGGGGGAGAGAAATCAAGCAAGGAGTCAAGCGGAAGATCCGGGTTGGTCCCTTTGCTTCTCTTTTATCTATCATACATAGAAGAAATCGCAAATTGCTTTGATTGTTTGTTTCTAGGATAGCTACCAATCCTAGTGGGACTAGCAGATCGAAAAGACACTAGTTTTCCCAAAACCAAAATGGCAACTCTACTGGGGAGCGAATAGTTTGTTTGTTTTTTATTGTTGTTTGTGTTATAAACTACAGACGGAGCCTGAAGTTAGCCAGATAGCCTTCGAACTGCTCTTGCTCTGTAAGTGCATAGTATATGAATGCTGCTTCAGTCAATCTCTGGTTTAGTTTATGAACTGAACATATAACTTAAAAACATTCTAAACACCCTTGTGGTAGCTCAGTAACCTCCTAAGATCATTCCTCTGTACTTTTCTCTTTACTGTCCATCATAGCTCAGCTTAAATCACTAAAATCAGCTGCAAATTTGAGCAAAAGCCCACCTTAGTTGTGCTCCCTAGCCCATCGCACTATCTATCACTGGAAGGCAGTATGCATCATACGTCCCGAGTGTAGCAGGCAAGATGCATCCCTGTTTCTGTGAAGCACGGGTGCGATGACTGAGTGATCCAATTTCTCTCCTTGAAATTTGGGTTTTTTGTCCTTGTTTTCAGCACTATTTAATTGTTTTGCTGCTTGTGAACAATATCTCATTGCTAAAGCCTCCTTGCATTACATAGATCAGCCTCCATTGATTAGGATTAGTAAATATTTTTATGTATTTTTCCATCATTTACAGTCCTTCAATAAAAAGTTGCGTAAATCAAACTGTCATTTTGGTGCAAAAAGTGTCATAACTATCATTTTGTGTCAAAAAAGAGAATTGTCATAAAGTCTTCCTTCTCCAAATAGTTGATTGAACTTTTTTTCATGTATTTGATTTGAATTGTTAATATTTGAAGTGTCGAAAGCATTTTTATATTTGAAATCGAAAAGTGTCGTTTAGTCTTCCTTATTTATACTCAGTTTTCCTTTTTGGCATTCTTCACATTAAAGGGAACGAAAAACAAATACATGCATTTGCATTTGCATTTAGAATGTGTGCGAAAAATGATTTAGGAAAAGTGCATTTAGTGTGTGCTCTTTTCTCTCTGTTTGAAAGAATCATAAACTTCTTTCCTTAGTAGCTAGGGTTTTCATTACTAAAAAGTAAACAACGATTGTTTATCATTTTAGATTGCATATTTAGGAATTTTACATCTACATCACGTGGTGAACCTTGAAAGGAAAACTTATAAACAATATCAACTCTAAAATAAATTTCAATGAACCTAACAATGCTTTGGAACCTAACACAACACATCTAGAGGTCTAGGCTAGAGACGTGTTCCAGCATTGTAAAATCTAGTAACTATTGTTTTCATTGAAAGTTGGGTGATTCCTCCTCTTTGATACAAAAAGTGCTAGCATGGACTTGCTATCCCCGTACTGTCGAGTATATATTGGGAGACCATAATAGGATTATATCCTTTATCCATAGGAAGCCGTGTTTGCCACCCTATCGATCACAATGCACTGAACATAGCATTCAAGAAGATTGACTACTGTACATAAGTCTTTGGTAATTTCTCTTTAATTTACCACCAAGGTGTATATTGCAGTTTTGCGATTGGTCTGGTAATCCCTCTGTCTAGATTTCCAGAGTAGTCACTTTTGTTCCTTTTCGACTCCTTAAAAGAAAAATTCCATCTGAGCACTTGTCACTTCAGACTCATTAAAAATTGAAGGGGACCAGAGTCATCTTTAGATTTTTTTTTACTGTTAAAAACTGAAAAAGCAAAGTTGTGTCAAAGCATCATTGAAATTTATTTAATTCAGAATATCATCCCTATTCCTTCGTTGATCTTAGGTTGAGATAATGGAGTCTACCAATCAAAGAACCCTTTTGAGGGGAATACTAGTCCTTTCTCTTCTTGGGGAGATATTGGTGCTCTATATATGGCCACATTGTCCCTTTTGGAAATCACAATTGGCCTGCCAGTATGGCTATTCTCGACCTCTGTCATTCAAAATACCGTAATTCCTCAGCAATCAAATCAACAACCAGTTAATACTAAAGTTGACCCTTTTCCTTCCTCTTCATTTATTTCTCCCTCCCCTTCTTCCTCTTCACTTGGTGAAAATAGTGATATTACTAACCAAGTGACTGAGAAGAAGAAGAAATGGAAGGAGGAGAAGAAGAAGAATTCAGTTAAGCAAGGGGGAAACCATGAATCATTTGGTGAAAATCCGCACACTAAATCTCCTAGTTATCCTTGTGTAATTTGCAGAGGAAACCATTTTCATCGAGATTGTCCTTCCCTTCCACGGATCTTGAGAGAATGGTCTCCCCGCTCGCACCGTCTGGTGTTATCAACCTCTGGTGATAATGTTGACAACATAACATCAACTAGTGAAAATGAAGTTCATGGACAGAAAGGAAAGGTCAAAATTCCATGTGGATTATGTGAAGGGGACCATCACCTTCCCCGTTGTCCTTTTTTGGATGAGGCCAAAAGAGTCTTGCGTAACCGTCCTGTTTCACCGCAGCGACTTCCATATGGATACAAGAAACTCACCTCAAGTCCTTTACCAGTTGAAAATCTGACTAACATAACTCAACCGTCGATCAAAGCACCTATCATTTAAAGTGAATCTTCTAAGTCCATACCGGAAAAAAGTCAACAGGTCGAGATAAAAGTCAACCTAGTCTTACCTTCAGAAGATATCATTCCCAAAGAGAGTGAGAATGATACTGTTCAAATTCTTTTTGTCACTTCATAGTCCGATGAACTTGGGGGAAATCCACCTGTTCCTTCACAACAGGAAGAGAATCCCCCAGTTCTCACTACTCAATGGGTTTATGCAACCGTTTATTCGGTACCCCCTCCAAGCAGTCTAGTCACTTCCCTTGATTGGAATCAACTCGCAAGATCTCGCCTTCCTTCTAATGTACCATTCTGGATAATAGTACAAGTTTACAAAATGATTGTGTCTGGCACTATCATAGATGAAGGGGCTTCAGTGAGTATCCTTTCCTCAACTGCTTGGAAAGTGCTTGGTTCGCCATCGCTTATGCCTGTTACACAAAAATTTTCGGACTTTAACAAAGGAACTAGTCGACTGTTAGGGATCCTTCCTAAGTTACTGCTCACTTTGAGAAGGAAAAACATTCACCTGAATGTGATGGTAGTCCCAGGACTATTAGATTACAATCTACTCATTGGACGTGACTATGTTTACAACATGGAAGCTATTGTTTCAACACTCTTTCAAGTGATATGTTTCCCACATGAAGGCAAAATTGTCACTGTTGACCAGCTTTCATTTCCCGGTTCAAACACAGCTTCAAGTAAAACATCATCCCTAAATGGTCCTTTTATGTCAAGAGTGTCTCTTCAACCTTCATTCCATCCACCTAATTACCGCAAGTAGTCCGGTGAATGTAACGAAGCTTATGGGGCACGCACCCTTGTCCGTTTGATGGACGAACCTAGCTGAAAAGAGATGAACTTCCCTGTAAGTTAAGTGATTCGTCTGACGTACCAGTCACCTTTTTCTAAGTGGTGGACAAATCCAAGGAAGTGTTTTTGTCTAACCGCTAACAAAAACAATCCTGCTTAACCACAGTGTTTTCCATATGGTTACCTGGAGACTCTCCTTTTCTCGATGCCTGGGGGCATGCAAACCTCTTTATGCAAGGTAAAAATGACCAACTTCATTTTTTAGCTTTTTAGCTTTTTAGCTTTTTAGTTTTCTAGTATTTCAACTTCTTAGGTTAGGTGATTGATCTGATCCACCATTCACCTTCGTATATGTTGCGGACGAAGCAAGGAAGTGTCTTGTCTAAATTGCTGACAAAACCATCCTACCTAACCTCAGTAGTTCCTTAGCCTTCTAGTTTTTTTTTAGCTTTTTTAGCTTTTTAGTTTGGTTTTTTCTAACCTAAATAAAAAGGCAATGAGCAATGTTTCCACAAGGTTTAAGCTCATTAAAAAATAAACCTGACGTTGAGCATATATTCCCCCAGAGTTCAAGCTTGTTAAAAAATGAACCCACCTTCGGTAAATAACCTTTGTGATTGCCATTCTATCTGCCTTTTGAACCTTGGTTGTGTTCCTACCATCACCTCCATTCTTTTGGCCGATCATATGATTCCACTTGATTGTTTACCTTTTTGAGGAACAACTGCGATGAGTGGTCCTGTTAGCCACCCTCTTCACATCACCATGTTTTGAAAAGTTCCAAGATTACCCGAAACTAGTTTGCTACCATAAATGCCACTCGTTCCTAAAAAAAACGAGTCCAATTTAAACTCTTTTCAGACCCACTAAATACGAAAAGATTGTCGAGCAATTGGCCTCTCCAGCTCACTAAAGCGATTGGAAGTGCCATCCCTCCTGTACATTTTAATCTTTTTTGGACCTGAGGGATTATCCCACAAAAATATCGAGCACTTGTTTTTCGGCTCGCTAAAGTTATCAAAAAAACATCCCTTTCGTATTATTTTATCCTTTTTCGGACTTAAGGGATTATGCTATGAAAAATAACAGCTGGATTTTTCTTTCCGTCCTTTTTAGAACTCTCTAAACATGAGAAGGAGCGAGTTATCCTTGTTGTTAAACTCGTTAAAACAATAGCGACAAACTTGTCCACCTTGACAAGAACGAGTTTCATTGTCGCTAGGCTCGCTAAAACATAGCGACAAGTTTTACTGAAGGGACAATTATAGAACAAGCATATCTTATCCTCCTCAAGCTTGACAAAAATAAAGGGGTACCAGTCAGTAATGACTAGGGAAAAATGGAAGAAAACTTGAAGAGTTTTATTGGTAGCAGGTCGCTCTTGAACATGAAACTTTCACTCCATCACCATGATTGACTTGGGTTGGGTTATTCCGTTCACCAGTTATATCACCATTGGTCCTCCATACCATCCATCTTTTGGGTTAACGCCACCAATCCATCTCAGTGTCACCAATATTTTCTAGAGAAGTCATTTGGAGAATTCACCATCCAGTTAATGCCTCATCCACTGCAATAATTTCACCCTCCATTTTTCATGACTGCCATTCTTAAACCTTGTATCATCAGATCGTTTTCACCTCCAGAAAATCATTTGCTTCGTTTCGTGTCATAGATGTGGGATACATTAAGGCCCTCCTATGACGAGTCACTTCTTGTCGACGTCAGCTCATTATCCAAGAAGTTGACTTAGAAACAACCCTTTTAGTACTTTGAAGCTTGCATGCCTCAATGGCAAGTTTCTCACTTTCGGTGATAGGTTGACATCAATGGCCTTTGACTGAAATATTTTGCATGTTGTTTGACATCGGATCATATATTCACACCACGTCAATTGTACTGTAGTACCTTGAGGGTCATTATCATTATCGGTGATTCCTCTCGCATCTGTTAACAGCTTACATTATTGCTTGGTAATTAGGCGATGTCTTTCAATGTTCAACTTCAGGACATCTTTTCACATGGATCGACTTGTACATCAGGTGAATATTGAACGAGTTTGAAGACCCCGGATCTAGTTTCATCCATCTGGGATACGATATGTTAGAAAATCATATATTACAGAGCAATGGAACACATAAAATATTGTAGAAATATAAACACAGAAAAAAATAAAACAAGAGAGACAAAGATATACGTGGTTCACCCAGTTTGGGCTACGTCCATGGAGAAACAACGAGTCCTTCCTTTTATATTATCCAGCAAACTGAAGAGATACAACCTACAGTAGATCCGCTGTAACACCCTCTTCGCTCTCAACCTCCTCTCTCTTTCTCACTCAGAATATAGTTTTACATAGACACAATACAATTCCCTCATATATAGTGAGGGGTCGCCTTCTAGGGCCAAAAAACCCTAAATTAAACATAAATTCTATCGTCAGATCTCCGCCTAATGAACGACCTAGATTGACTAGAAATTACTATAATTTTACAAGGAAAATTTACATCTATTCTTAGCTTCAGGGGCGCTGCCCACGAAACCCCCTGCCAGGGGGGGCTCCCTAAAGGGCGCAGCCACCCCCCTGGAGTGAATATTTTACAGGCACTGTTGCCACCCCATTTTGAACTGGGGTCCAATGTGGCGATACCTTTGAATACAGAAGATAATCAAGATCCACACCCATCAATCTCCCACTTGGAGACTGATTATAGCAACTCCACCGTTGCTTCATTTGTTGGACAATGACTCCTCTTTGGACCTAGTTGTTTCTCATCTTCTTCATCATACTTGAAGACCAATTGAAACTGAGCATATTCTCAGTTTCTCCTTGGTTACAACTTTTGTTAGCATATCTGCAGGATTCTAGCTAGTGTGTATCTTTTATAGCTTCAACTCTCCATCTTCCAACACTGATCGTATGAAATGGTACTTGAGCTGTATGTTTTTAGTCCTAGAATGAAATGCTGAGTTCTTTGCAAGATGAATGGCACTTTGGCTATCAATGTATAATGTGCCCATATCATGCTCCTTATGAAATTCACCCATAAATCTTTGTAACCAAATCATTTTTTTACTAGCCTCTGTAGCAGCAACATACTCTGCTTCTGTTGTTGAAAGTGAAATAACACTTTGGATTTTCGAAACCCAACTGACAGTTGTTCCACCTACATTAAATACATATCCTGTAGTGCTCCTCCTGTTATCTCTATCACCTGCCATATCTACATCAACATATCCCTGTAGAGAAATGTTTGAACCACCAAAGCATAATGCTTGATTTGTGGTACCTTTCAAATATCTGAGAATCCATTTCACTGCCATCCAATGTTCCTTTCCTGGGTTGTTCATGTACCTGCTTACAACTCCCATTGCATGTGCAATATCAGGCCTTGTGCAGACCATTGCATACATTAAGCTTCCAACTGCTGATGCATATGGAACTTTAGACATATAATCCATGTATTCGTGGGTCTTTGGGCACATTTCCTTACTAAGTTTAAAATGGCTAGAAAAAGGCGTACTAACTAGTTTTGCATTGTGCATATTAAATATTTTCAACACCTTTTGTATGTACTCATTTTGAGACAATGTTAGTTTGCGATTTTCCTATCTCTAGTTATTCTCATAACAAGGATTTGTTTTGCAGCTCCCAAATCCTTCATTGCAAATGAATTTTCCAATTTTCTTTTGAGCACATTTATTTCCTGCATGTTAGACCTTGCAACAAGCATGTCATCTACATACAATAACAATATAATATAGCTACCATCATTTTGCTTTTTCAGATAAACACAATGATTAGAGTGACATCTGGTATAACCTTGTGCAGACATAAACTTATCAAATTTTAGATACCACTACCTTGGAGCATGTTTTAAGGTATACAAGCTCTTCTTCAACTTGCACACTAGTTTCTCCTTCCCTTCTACTTCATATCCTTGTGGCTACTACATATATATCTCTTCCTCCAAATCCCCATGGAGAAAGGTTGTCTTTACATCTAACTACTCAAGATGCAAATCTTCAGCTACTACTAGACTTAGAATAGTTCTGATTGAAGTCATTTTAACAACGGGAGAAAATATTTCATCAAAATCAATACCTTTCTTCTGTGCAAACCCCTTCACCACAAGTCTAGCTTTGTACCTCTGTTTTCCTCCATCTTCTTCCTTCAGCTTGTAAACACATTTATTCTACAATGTAATTTTACCTGCAAGTAACCTGACTAAGTCCCAAGACTAGTTATGCATTAAGGAGTCCATCTCTTCTTCCATGGCTAGCTCCCACTTCTTCCTACTTTCAACCTGCATTGCTTCTTCACAACATTCGGTTCACCAGAATCAGTCAACAATAAATAATATAATGAAGGACAATATCATTCAAGGGGTATACTTATCCTGGTAGATATTCTAACACCACTTTTAGGTGTTTGGGGTGCCTATTGTTGTTGTGGTGGTTGTTGTTGTTGTGGTTGTTGATTATTATTATTTTCAAGCACCTTTACTTTTTCAGTGATCTCATCAAGAATTGTGTATTCCTTGTTTTCTATTTCCTGTTTCTTTTCCTGCAACTAATTCTTATACAAGACCTTTTCATTGAATATTACATCTCTGCTCCTAATGATTTTGTGATTTTCATAATCATATAACGATAACCAAAATCATTAACACCATATCCAGTAAAGGTAGATTTCTTTGATTTTGCCTCAAGCTTTGTTCTATTTTCTTTATTAATATGGACAAAGGCCTCACAACCAAAAGGCTTTAAAAAAGAGTAGTTTACCTTTTTACCTGTCCATGCTTCCTTTGGAACACCACCATCCAAGGAACTTGAAGGCCCTCTATTTATTAGATAAATAGTAGTATCTATAGCATCTGTCCAAAATTGTAAAGGCAATCCTGCATGAAATCTCATGCACTTTGCAAGCTCCATGATTGTTCTGTTCATCCTTTCTGACACACCATTTTCTTGTGGTGTTCTTGGAACTGTCTTCTCTCTGTGAATTCCATGCTTTGAACAATACCTATCAAACTCATTGCTGCAATATTCACCTCCATTCTCTGATCTGAGACACTTCAATTTATTTCCTGTCTCAATCTCAACCAAAGCTTTCCATTTCTTGAAAGTATCAAATACATCAAATTTATTCTTAATACAATAAATCCAATTTTTTCTAGTTGCATCATCAATAAAAGTAACATAATAACGAGAGCCACCGAGAGATGATACCTAAGCAGTTCCCCATACATCTGTATGCACAAGCTCTAATTTTTCGCTCTTCTTTTCTTTCCCAACTCTGAGAAATCTGACTGTCTTCTATTTTCCATAAATGCAATTCTCACAAAAGTCCAAGTCAACATTCTTCAAACCCGGCAACAAATTCCTTGAGTGAAGGATCTTCATCCCCTTCTCACTCATGTGTCTGAGCCTATGATTCCATAATGTTGCATCTGCTCCTTTGGAAGTTAAAGCATTAACAGAGTTAGAAATACCATTGCATAAATATAATGTACCAACCTTTTCACCTTTTGCTATTACTAGGGCTCCTTTAGTGACCTTCCAAGCTTTATCTGTGAAAGTTGTCACACAACCTTCACCGCCTAACTTCCCTGTTGAGATCAGATTTTTCTTCAGATCTGGAACATGCCTTACCTCCTTTAATAGCCATTGGTTTCCATTTTGCTATTTTACAAGAACCTTACCCATTCTAACAATTTTACAGGGTTTACCATCACCCAAATGGACTTGTCCAAAATCTCCTTGAACATAGTCATGAAAATATTTCTTATCAAGTGTGGCATGGAATGAGGCCCCTGAATCTACCACCCAAGAATCAGTAATATTTTCAAAAGAAAGAATCAAAGCATCTTGTATCACCTCACCTGTCACATTTTCTTCATGATTGTTTTCTTTCTGTTCATCTCCTTCTTTTCTCTTCTGAGATCTACAGTCTTTCTTTAGGTGTCCTTTCTTTCCACATTTCCAGCACACTATCCCCGATCTGGACTTGGATCTACCTTTCCTTGATTTACTGCGATATCCTGAGCTCTTTCCTCTTTCCATTTTCTTCCCCTAGACTCTTCACTCAAAGCATTACCCGATGTCTCACCGGAGCTTTTCCATTGCATTTCCTCGCTAAGGATAGCACCGACAACATCATCAAACTTTAAAGTACTAGATCCAGAAAAAGAGTTACTAATGGCCATTACTAAACCATTCCAACTTTCTAGCAATGAGCACAAGAATAGCAGAGCTCTAACTTCATCATTAAATTTTACCCCTACATAACTTAACTGACTTGTAACAATATTAAAATCATTTAAATGCTCTACAACAGATCCACCTTCCGACATCTTCATATTAAATAACCGTTTCATAAGAAATACCTTGTTTGAGGCTGAGGGTTTTTCATATAGTTTCGCCAACGCCTTAATCAAACCCTCTGTCGTTGTTTCCTTCAAAATGTTTAAGGTGAACGACGCTGCGAGTCACAACTGTACTGTTCCGAGTGCCTTTCTATCGAGAAGGCTCCATTCTTCATCTATCATACCCATCGACATCTTTATTTTTCTGCCCAATGGTAGGTACAGATCTTTTTTATATAGATAATCTTCCATCTGCATCTTCCGCAGTGAGAAGTTTTGGCCATTAAATTTCTTGACCCTAAACTTACCATCTTCCGCCATTGCTCCCACTTGAACTAGGAACCCTTCTTTCCTGCAAGTTTATCAGCCAAATAGACCTTTGGCTGTAATACCAGTTGTTAGAAATTATATATTACAGAGCAATGTAACACATAAAATATTGCAGAAATATAAACACAGAAAACGCATAAAACAAGAGAAACACAATATACGTGGTTCACCTAGTTTGGGCTACGTCCACGAAGAAACAACCAGTCCTTCCTTTTATATTATCCAGCAAAATGAAGAGATATAACCTACAGCAGATCCGCTGTAACACCCTCTTCGCTCTCAATCTCCTCTCTCTTTCTCACTTAGAATACAGATCTACATAGACGCAATAAAATTCCCTCATATATAGTGAGGGGTTGTCTTCTAGGGAAAAAAACCCTAAATTAAACATAACTTCTACTGTCAGATCTCCGCCTAATGAATGGCCTAGATTGACTAGAAATTACTCTACTTTTACAAGGCAATTTTACATCTATTCTTAGCTTCGTGGTGTTGCCCCCAAAACCCCCCACCAGGGGGGGGTTTCCCCAAAGGTTGCAGCTGCCCCCCCTTGGACCCCCCCTGCAGTGAATATTTTACAGGCGGCATTGCCGCCCCATTTCGAACTGGGGTCCAATGTGGCGATACCTTTGAATACAGAAGATAATCAGGCTCTACACCCAACACGATATATTCAGGAATATAAAGAAATAAAATGTACATAGAAGCTGCACAGATGATCATCCAAGCTAAAGGATGATGACTCTATATATAAAGAATCACCAATCTGCAACTGCAGACGATTATCTATTCTATGTACGTGAAAATGAATTTATAAAACTAAGCATGGGAATACCTGCCTCAGCTAGATCCTGAAAAAAATATGATGATGATGTATTGTATTGTATCTTATACAGGTCACCTTCCAGTTCGAATTCCTCGTATCATCATGATAAAGCATTTCACCTGACATCAAAATATTTATGACTTCATGCTTTAGGGGGAAACTGTTATAGATATATTTGGGTACTGCAATCCCAATCTTATATGTCAATAAACCAAGGGCTCTTTAATCCCTAAAAGTGTTGTTTCATACCCTAAAGGATCATGGTCAACTGATTACATCATTCCCCAAAAGTTACACCTGAAAAACCACTCAGAAGTGGCCAAAACAGGACCATACTGACTGCTCCACTATTAGGGTGCGATGCATACTGACTGCTACACTAGCCAGGTGCGGTGCATACTGAAGAGGCCTTCTGTAGGGTGCAATGTGTGAGGATGGACAAATGTCCCAAATAGTTTGCTAATTGGATGCTCATGGAATCTTCTAGAAACTTCTCCTATGACACTTGCCTCTTTGAATTCACCTGTGGATGAGTAAGATATCCAAGAAATCTCCAAGTGGAATGACACTAATCAAAAACCTAGAGATGACTCACACCTTTGCAAACATCTATAAATGGATCCCTCATCTGAGAGATCTAGAGGCTGGCATTTTGTAATTTGTAAGGAAGTGTTGATAGTTTGTATTTGAGAAGAAGCATTATATTGTTGGGTGATCATGCTTTTCATGAGGTGATGAGGGCTTTGATGCTGGGAGGATGATGCTGGATCAGACAGCTGGGTTGTAGTTCTCCCTTTAATTTTAATAAAGTTCTTTGAGTTTTCCTCCATACAATCATGTACTTGAGAATCTTGTTATTTGTAAACGCCATTGTATGTTCAATGTATTTCTGATTCTTCATTGTTTATGATATAATAGATCTAGATTCTTTGATTGTGTTCTGTTACTTTTTTTCTATAGATATTCTCTAAGCAGGACAAGTAGGAGAGGAGTTGCAAGCTCTATCAAGGGGGAAAGAAATCAAACAAGGATTCAAGTGGAAGATCCAGGTTGGTCCCTTTGCTTCTCTCTTATCTATCATACATAGAGGAAATCGCAAATTGCTTTGATTATTTGTTTTTAGGATAGCTGCCAATCCTAGTGGGACTAGCAGATTGAAAAGACACTAGTTTTCCCGGAAACAGGGGGATGCTTATATGATTTGGAAAACCTCAACTATGGATGAGAGCCAGTTATGAGGGGTGAAACAACTTACGCGCCCACCTTTCCATTTGGGTACAGGTGTATGGTACGTAACCCGCACGAACGCACACCGCGATTACAATAGGAAATTGGAACAACAAGTAGAAGCAAGCAAGACAACTGTGCAAACAACGAAGCATGATAAAACCTAGCGCACCAAAAATAATACATGGGGAAGCCTTTGACAAGGTGTGCAAAGTGCTGAACCGGGTCCACCATGTGTGATGCACCAACTGGGACCTGCATGTACCAACAGTTGTATGGGCTTATAGGACCATGTGCAAAACTCTGACTGCGCAAGGACTGTCGAAGCTGAGGCATGAAGCAGGGGCTGTAATCCCCGTGGAGCATGTGAAGACGAGTCTATAGATAACAACACCCATAGATACAATGGTCCACGTAGACCAAAATGAAGAAATCACACAGTTGCATGACATAAAACATATAAGACTTGAGGAATAAATCCAATGGGGAAACTTTAGACTTCGCGAACTTGAAAAAGACTAGGTACGGCTAAGGGAGAAAAGTGTTTTAATGGATGCAGAGGTCAAAAAGATAGAAAATGAAATAAAGGAAGCATTTCTCGTCGAAAAACCAAGGATGTCAAGGCAAGGTGCATACTGTCATACTAACAAATTGGAAAGCTATCATCATGAATTAGTTAGTCTGCTGTCATAGCTGAGACAGCATCTCGCCAAATGTGGTGACCAGGGCAGTGCAGTGCGCAATGTTGATCACTACAATGGAAGATGGGGATTCTCTACAAACCATGGTGGAGGATGAGATGAAGCCTTGCATGGGTGATGTGCCCACCTGACTAGTCGTAGGAAGGACAATCTTAGTACTCCAGGTAGTTGAAAGGGATCATGGGACTATAAAGTATTCTGCCTAGGGGCTACATGATATGAGAGATGTGTGCAGGAGCAGGATGTCACAGGGTTCGCGACCGTGCATAGAGGGCTACGCTGCCACGCGAGGTGGCTGGGAAGTGACCATTGGTGTCACTAGTCATGACGGGATGTCCAATTTGAGGCCAAATGGAGCGGGAAACGAGCATTTAAGACGTGATTTATGGGGAAAATTTAGGAAAATCTGCTGCCAAGAAAGCATTAATGGCCCGAAATTGGGGGGAATGGTTAAATTTTAATTCAAAAGTCACTATAAAACTCAAAGGGCTTGCCAGCAGACAACACTTGGTCATTTGAGCATTGAGCGGTTGAGCAGAGCACAGAGTGTTGAGAGTCGAGCGATAATAGAGCCCCTGAGTTTGCGAAAACAACATACAGTGTAGAGATGAGGATGGCCACTAAGGATGGCTTGGGAATTGAATAAGGAACCATAGGCGAGGCCGTGGAAACCCCCATGGTATAGGATGTTCCCGAAGGCGCTGGGGTTGTGACAGAAATTCCTAAGTCACCACAGACACTGAGGCCGAAGAAGGTGTTGTGGCCAGCAACAACCCCCCTTCTTATTGAGTGTTATTCCTCATACTAAATAAGTGGCGACCCTTAGTTAAAAATGTAAAAAATAAAAGTAGTGTTTAAATTTCCTTTTTTGAATAAACTTACCATCATAAGCTTAGGAAACCTCCCTTTGAAAACCTAAAAAAACCAAGTTTTATGATAAGTTAAGATAAAATCTTTCCTTAGGAAAATCGCATCGCAAAAAGATAGCGGGATGCCTCCTTACAAGCCAAAGTTCCAATATTGTCAGATCGCGATACGCTATAGTATCGCATCGCAGCCAGCAAATACAACTTACATGAAACACTTTAAAATTTTCCGATATGCAATGACGCCGATCGCAAGATCGCATTTCACAGAAAATAGGTTAACAAAGATTGGCATACATAACATTCCTGTGATCTGCGATATTGCAATTTCACGATACAGTGATAATGTGATGTCACGAGTGATCAATTTTGCGATGTTATGATTTTGCGATTTTACCATTTTGCGATGTTGCCAAGAAAATCACAAAATCGCTTCATCGCAGATCTTTCGGGCACGTTATTCAAGAAAAGTATTTCCCTAAGCTGACACCTGGTTATGCTCTTTAATGCTAATAAATGAGGTAGTTTCCAGTTATAATGGAATATGGGTTCATGCTTATCGAAAGAATCATTTCACGTAAGGTGGTATGCTTGATATGTCTGTGGCATTTAAAACTTTCCCATCACCCTTCCCTGTCATTCATTTTCTCTTCACTTATGAATTGCAGGAATGGAGAACAGAGGCTGATACAAAGCAATATGCAAGTTAAAATTGGAAATAAAAGGAAAGCCTCGAGCTTAGAAGAAAAGGAAATGGCGCCCTTATATACATACACAGCCTGTAACAGAGATGCGGGAATAACTACGTGGGAAGGCATGTATAATCTGCTCAAAGAGGAGAATCCCAGAGTAATGGAAGTTATTGCTACTGCGGGCTCAAATGGTTCTTTAGAAGTATCCCTTACAGAGCTAGCTTGCTCATTCTTACACCAGATAGCAGCAAGGCCCAAAATTCTCTCATTCACGGACATGGTTAAGTGGACACTAGACATAGTTGATATCAGAAACAAACAGTTTAAGACTCAAAGTCAAGAGTTCACAGAAGTATTATTTTTACAAAATTTGAACTTTATATCTGTTGGAAGGAAAAAGCGCAAAAGGTGAAAAATGCATCAAGGAAACCCGAATCAAGAAACAGAGGTAGTTTCCAGCCCTCATCGCGAATTGCTGAGAAAAATTGCTCGAAAATTCAAGCTGCTAATTGCCCAGTCACCTGCAAGCTCCAGAAACTGCAAGAAAATAACGATAGAGACAGTTTGGAAATAGAGAGCTCAAGAAAAGGCAAAACGAATCCAAGGGTTAACCAAGTTGAACTGGGATTATTACTGAGCATACTTGGTAAAGCCACATAGCCAGTGGATGACTGTTAACTGTATCATCAATTCGGCCAAAAAGATGGTGCTAGCTCTTCTCGATTATGTTTTCTCAGCTCAGCTAAAAGCGAAAGTCATCCAACCAACTCTTCTCAAACAGATGTTGCATGCCTACGATTTCAAGGACCAAATACAGAAGTAGTTTAATTTTAGATACAATTTTAGCTTTAATTTTGTTTTATTTTCCTGAAAAGAGGACGGTCATTTAAACCGCATCCTATATTTTTGTAATAATTTATTTTTAGAATTAGTTAGTAGTATTTAAACCCTTCTCATGCATTTAGAGAAGGGTCCTGAAATTTATCAAAACTTATCCCTAGAACATGCACTTTTGTACCCTCTAAGTAGGTTTTGATGAATGAATGGAACAAGATTTATTGATGTTTTCATTTGATATCTGCTACTGATGTTGCACTTTTGTACTCTTAGTAGATATTTGATCAAGGAGAGATAAATCGTTATCGCTTGAAGCCCATGAGTAGGACTAGTTATAAATGGTATTTCTATCTCTTAACTATTTCTGCCTTGTGTTAGAGTGATTTCCAGTTTATTTATTTATATATTAATGTATGAATGCCTGAGTTATCATTTGGCACTTTTGTACGGTGATAGCTATTTACTTATGCTTAGTGTATGAATAGCTCATTATGCGATATGTTTTGCACAATTGTTTCGTCTAACTTTTTATACGAAGTGGTTCATCTTTATTGAATTATTTTCTCATGCCAACTAAATTATCTTTATTACCAGTTGTTGTTTGAAATCATTTTAGATCGCATAGAAGAAAGATTACACCCCGGGTTAGTGTAGATTTACATATTTTTGTCATTAGAATATAATTTCCTTATTATTAGATTAGAATTAGATTAAAAGTATTCCATTTAGAAACTGTTAGAAATAGAAATATCCATCTTTCTCACACACACACTGAAATTGGGAAATTGGTCCCATATCCCCAGTCGGACCCGCTATACCAAACGGAAAAGGAATTTCCAACCAAGGTCCGGACCGGGCGAGTATCCCTCTTGTTGTAGACCTGATTTTCGGGGCTTCAACATATTTGGCGCTAGAAGGAGGGCCACCGAACTGTGAATGGCAAGCAAATCTAAATCTAAATACCATTCTGAGAATAAATCGCCCTCACCATCTCCTTTGACTTCTCCATTGCATTCAAAAACTTTAAATCCAGAGTTAGAAGTCGCTGGAGCAATAGCCGCTGCTACAAACCCTCACATTTTAGAACAATCTACTATTGAACCTCCTGAAGTTGAATCTTTGATTCACAAACTTCAGTGATTTTCTACATCTCCTGAGAAATCTGATAAATCTCAAGGCAGTGTGACTTCACAATATGATCCTCCTCATCCTCTCACCAGGTTAAAGAGCGAAAAGTTTGGTGTTCAGCCAACCAAATTACCTCTACCTTATAGGAAGAGGGCAAGGAAGTCTCCTAAAGGATCTGATAGTGAGAATCTTTCATCATCATCATCCATCTCAACCTCTTCACCGCGAAGTCAACCATCCACTCCTCCACTTCAGATCATTGTCCATCAGCTTATTACAACTTCCTCAACTCCTTCTCAAACATCTAGAGTCATAATATCCTCATCTTCTCAACCACAAGGATCATCTTCTACACTTTCCTCTGTTAGTAGTTCAGCAATGGCCCAATCTCCATGGAATAACCTAGGGGCAGTCTTAATGCCTGCACCCTTGATTCAGATACCAACCCATCTTGAAAAATGGCTGCCTAAGTTTAACCCTGAGGCAGGCATGCTAGCAGAAGAACATACAAATAACTTCATGTTGTCCATAAATCTCAATGGAGTTGTTAAAGAAGATGCTGTTGTTCGAATTTTCCCTTATACTTTGCAAGGAACAACCAGATCATGGTATTTCTCATTACCATCTGGATCTATTACTAGTTGGGACATCTTCCAAGAACAATTCCTGACCAAGTTTGGTGATGACAAGTCTACAGCGACACTGATCAACGACTTGTCTAACCTTAGGGCCGAGTCAAGAGAACCCATCAAAGATTTCAGTTTACATTTCAATAAAATCTTAAATAAAATACCTACTGCTTCTCAGCCTAGTGAAGAAGTGCGAAGTGAATGGTATATTACTGCTTTACCATCAAACTTAGCAATCTTTGTTGATAGGGCTAACAAAACAACCTCAGTTGAAAATATGAAAGAAGCAGTAGCAGTAGAGAAACGTATTATGGCCCTAGAAAAGAAAAATGTGATGGAAGAACAAAAATTTAAGAAGGTCTCTTTCAAAGAAGATCCCAAGAAAAAACAACCCAAAGATCCATCGATTTAGAAGGATTACAAAAAGTTTTAAAGACCATGTCTAACAAAATGGTCAACATTAAGAAACAAGTGGCAGAAACTTCTTCTAAAAATTCATATAGGCCTTTTAAAAGAAATCCTTCAACTGATTCCAAACCCCCTAACGCTATTTCAAATGCTGAATCAGAAGAAGAAGAAGAGGAAAACGCTACTGAAGAGCATATCAATGAAGAAGAAGTTGTAGAATTACAAGGTATGTGGGATTTCATCCTCCCAAATGAAGAATATCAAGAGGTATTCCCAGTTAGTACTCGTAGCAGAAATCAACTTGATCCTCCTCAGCCTACACCTAAGCCAAAGAGCGCAAGCTCGATGACTAAGGATAAAGTCGCAGCCAAGAAAACATCACCTAAAGCGACTCAAACCAGCCCAGTCCAAACAAACACATCTACTCCATCTAAAATGCTAATCGTTTCGAATGAAATGGAGTATAACATCATTTAAGACATGAAAAAAACTAGGGCCAATATTACTCTTTTTGAATTGAGCAAGTAAAAACATTAGCAGAAAGTACTTTTGAAAGAATTACATGCTGTGCCAGTTGCACCTTTACCAGCTGCTGTAATCTCTCAAGCTTCCCATGATATGGGAAGACCTCCAACTAATACGATAAATAAAGTTGATCCAAATGATATTGCATTAATTGGAGGAAGATCGAGATCGCATACTCCCCCATTTCTCCTTACTTACGAAATCTTCAATAAAAATGTGCATAACTGCTTAGTCGATTCTGGAGCTTCATCGAATATTTTACCAAGATCAATTTGCACAAAATTGAATGTTCAACCACAAAAATCTGTTGTGCACATAAGTCAGCTAGATCGATCGCAAGTCGAAGTGATTGGTGAATTAAATTAGGTTACCATAAGGCTGTCATCCAACCCAAAGGTATGTCAAGTTATCGACATTTTAGTTGCTGATATTCCTGAATTTTATGGCTTAATTCTTAGTAGAGATTGGTCAGAAAAACTTCATGGATACTTTGCAACTGACTGGTCACATATGTGGCTGCCTTATAATGGTAAACCAAACCAAATAAAAGTTGAACGTGAACGACATCAGAAATACATAGTAACAAAACTCGGGGGAGAAAATGAACCAGTAGCATACAATTCTAATATCATTGGCAGCTATTCAGTAGATTATTTCTTAGGAAATTTTAATGCTCATACATCACCTTACTTAGAACATTCTTTTTTGTCTCAAGTAGAAAATTTTTCTCAAATAGATAGTTCTAAATGCATTAATTTTATAGATAGTCTTGTAAATAAATCTTTGTTTTAGAAACTATTTTTTGATGGTTCTAAGTCTAACAAAGGAGCAGGAGTAGGATGTGTGTTAGTAAGCCCTGTTATCACAAAATCATGTACTGATGGCTGCTACCAGTTAGATTTCATGTAACTACTTCAGACCAGGCTTTAGACTAAGGTTAGCCTCCTTAGTCAGAGAGGGCTCTCTCACAGATTTGTGATAGGAATTATTAACAAGAAAAGATGGCTAATTCTTCAAACATTTTATGAAAACAAACTGGTTGGAACAACAAAATAACATCTCTTCCATTGGGCTCATGGAGTCAAATACTTCTGCAGTAAACTATAAACCACTCAATCATAGAAGCCAAGGCATATAATGTTTAACACTCAAAACATCTCTCAAAAAGAACCTCAACTCATAAATATACACAGGAAGTCTAAGCACTAGGTGAATTCAGAGTGATTGCATATTTAGTGAGCTGTAAAATATATAAAGGATAATGACAAAACCACACATATTCTGAGCATTGAACACATGATGAATCTTGGGAAGAAAAAGTAATCCTTATATTATTGTCAAAGTCTTTTACATGAGCTGATAAAAACTCTGTTTTTTCATAAATCTCCAACACTAATTACATCAGAGTTTCCACTATATATAGGAAAACATACTTAACTACTTCGAGTCTCCTCCTCAAGCATGAGGGGAGCTCGATGAACTATCATTAACTATCCTTATCTACTTTAAACAAACTCATTAAGTACATAAAGTATTGAGCTGTAATTACAAAGAGTCCTAATCACACTAAAACTCTAACTTCATCTCCTCGTATGCCTGATTCCTTTCTTGATCTTTGACAACTGTCTTTTGTTAGTTAGGCTCAAGATGACTGAGCTACAGGTGCAAGGAACGCTGACTTTGGATACCTGAAGGCGCTGATGGATCATTTATCATTAGGATCAAAATTCCTATTTTTATGGTGCCTGTCTCCTACCATCTTCAGAAAATCAAGCAACATGTCCCAGCTCCTTTAATATCCCAAAACTTACGAGCCTCACCATACTTCAAATGCGTTGGAAGCCTCATGGATAGCCAGGTGTATGAACCAAAAAGATATCCCTCGTATGCCATTCTGCTAAACCCTAATTTGTCATAAAGTAGCTTTTTCAAAAATTTAACTTGAGACAAAAACTTCACCTTTACCAAAAGGTCCACCTGTCATTCTCTAAATGGATATGATAGCCTTGAGTGATATCTCCTTCATTACTTTGGCGTTTCCTTCAAAAATCTGATGACCTCACCATTAAACTGCTCATTTTCCTTATAAATCAGCACCTACAGCAGTTTCGCAGTTTCGTAGCGCAAGTTTAAACATAAATTTCGCACACCTCAGAACGAATTTGAAGAAACTGAAAGCGGTTTTTGTTCCTAACATACCAAACTACAAAAACCTCTTTCAGTTTCTTCAAATTCGTTCTGAGGTGGGCGGAATTTATGTTTAAACTTGCGCTACGAAACTGCGAAACTGCTGTAGGTGCTTCTTACTAAATAGTGGTTTCAGTAACAAAATAGATCCCATTAATTATGCATTAACCAGTTTATCACAAAATCATTAGTAGAAATATAAGCATAACTACTTGATATATATTGTACTTGATGGGATTCACTTGGTGCAGGTGCATCCTTCTTCTGTTTGATCTACCATTAAGATGATCTACCATAGAGTTATAAGATTATAAACAAACTGGTTGGAACAACAAAATAACATCTCTTCCATTGGGCTCATGGAGTCAAATACTTCTGCAGTAAACTATAAACCACTCAATCATAGAAGCCAAGGCATATAATGTTTAACACTCAAAACATCTCTCAAAAAGAACCTCAACTCATAAATATACACACGAAGTCTGAGCACTAGGTGAATTCAGAGTGATTGCATATTTAGTGAGCTGTAAAATATATAAAGGATAATGACAAAACCACACATATTCTGAGCATTGAACACATGATGAATCTTGGGAAGAAAAAGTAATCCTTATATTACTGTCAAAGTCTTTTACATGAGCTGATAAAAACTCTGTTTTTTCATAAATCTCCAACCCTAATTACATCAGAGTTTCCACTATATATAGGAAAACATACTTAACTACTTCGAGTCTCCTCCTCAAGCATGAGGGGAGCTCGATGAACTATCATTAACTATCCTTATCTACTTTAAACAAACTCATTAAGTACATAAAGTATTGAGCTGTAATTACAAAGAGTCCTAATCACACTAAAACTCTAACTTCATCTCCTCGTATGCCTGATTCCTTTCTTGATCTTTGACAGCTGTCTTTTGTTAGTTAGGCTCAAGATGACTGAGCTACAGGTGCAAGGAACGCTGACTTTGGATACCTGAAGGCGCTGATGGATCATTTATCATTAGGATCAAAATTCCTATTTTTATGGTGCCTGTCTCCTACCATCTTCAGAAAATCAAGCAACATGTCCCAGCTCCTTTAATATCCCAAAACTTACGAGCCTCACCATACTTCAAATGCGTTGGAAGCCTCATGGATAGCCAGGTGTATGAACCAAAAAGATATCCCTCGTATGCCATTCTGCTAAACCCTAATTTGTCATAAAGTAGCTTTTTCAAAAATTTAACTTGAGACAAAAACTTCACCTTTACCAAAAGGTCCACCTGTCATTCTCTAAATGGCTATGATAGCCTTGAGTGATATCTCCTTCATTACTTTGGCATTTCCTTCAAAAATCTGATGACCTCACCACTAAACTGCTCATTTTCCTTATAAATCAGCACCTACAGCAGTTTCGCAGTTTCGTAGCGCAAGTTTAAACATAAATTCCGCCCACCTCAGAATGAATTTGACGAAACTGAAAGAGGTTTTTGTAGTTTGGTATGTTAGGAATAAAAGCCTCTTTCAGTTTTCAAAATTAAGTTTTCAGCTGCTCAGAATCCCTTCTGGAAATTTGCTAGTAAACGCAGAAAACAGAGTTTTTTCTGCTGAAACAGGCTGCTACAGGGGTTTCGCAGCGCGCTGCGAAACTGCTGTGTAATTTCAAAAATCACAGCTTATTGCCAAAATCCGACTGTCTTGAGTTTCTTTACCTTGGAATGTGTTAAGGGAGTGACTTCATTTGGTTTTGAATTGCCATTTTCATCAGCTAAGGGATCCTGGACATTAGGATCATTTGACTCTGGCAAGGATGAAAAGAGATCAAACTCCCGTCTAGCATTTATGTTCTTAGTTTCCTGAATATCTCTGACCTTGTGTAATGATTCAACATTTTTAGATGCCTCCAAAGATGAAATTGAAGTCAGACTTTTCTGATATACCAGAGATCTGAACTTTAAGAAGAAATGAGATACCTTTGATGGACAGTCCCTTTCAACCCCATAAAACGGATCCAATGCAAGGGATAGAAAATCATTCATAAGTAGACAAAGAAGAGATTCATAATTTTCAGAATGCACTTCTCTACATAGGAACTCATTACCTTCAGATTAATCAGACAACATGGGGGCACATCCTTTATTGCACATAATTGTAACCAATTTTAGCATCCTCTGATAATATTGACTGAACTTGTACCAAACATTCAACACCATTAGCAAGGCCAGCAAACAGATTTAAATGCTCTATGTCAACAGTAAGAACAAGCTCCTTAGGATATCTTTCTGTTCTTCCAGACATTTTTCAAATTATAAACAAGAAACGGTGGCCAGAGCCCGTTCTTCCCACTTTTGGTGTATTTCCCCAATTTCGTAGCGCAGTCAGTGCAAAATATGAACTATGCGCTACGAAACCACCTAAACATGCTGCACTGCGAAACTGCCGAAAGGATCTATGTGCTTTTGTCCTCAAGCTAGTCTGAGAAATTTTGGCATTAGAATTTTCAGTGATAACAAGCCCAGAGGGAGATAAAACCATGTTAACTTGCATACTCAAATTCAAGTGCACCAACAATACCGCAGAATACAAAGCTCTAGTCCAAGGCTTGTACAAGGCAATCAGATTAGGCGTCAAATACTTGCAAGTTTTCGGAGATTCTGAAATAATAATTATACAGGTACGCAATAATATACACTGTTTATCAGGTCATTTAAAGCATTCCCAATCTTTAGTTCAAGATCTAACTGAACATTTTATAGCATTCAATATTTCATCAATTCCCAGACTCCAGAATGCTAGGGCAGACCTCTTAGCCAACGTAGCTTCCAAGCTCATTCCTTCAGAAGATTTTAGCCTTGACCGATTTTCAATTGAGTTAATCTTTAGACCATCTATCCCTGATAACATTACCAATTGGAGGATTTTCAATGACGATCCTGATATCGTGAGTTTTCTCAGATCTGAAGGATCCTACACCAATCAAATAATTGACGAAGACCAACCTGACCAATAATTGCAACAGGATAGTACTGACAATGCTATACCTAAATCAGTAGTCAAATTAGAAGACCTTTATGATTTGAAAGATCGATTTAAAAGATCTACCAATTCAAAACTCCAAAGTTCAACTTTGAATTATGAATTAGTAAATCTAGGAACTGATGCTAAACCACAAAACATCAACCTAGGCCTTGGCCTAGCGCTTGAAGAGAAATTAGCATATATGCGTCTCTTGAAACAAAGCAAAAGTGTTTTTGCTTGGAATTACGATGAACTCAAAACATACGACACCTCCATATTCCAACATATTATCCCAATGATTGATAATGAAAAACTTGTCCAACAAAAATTTGTTGTGTGTGGAGCATGATTGTTCAAAGGTCTTTGTTTCAGCCGGATGTATACCCCAGGAAGTTTGTACACCCCTCCACGTGGGGGGGTGTGGGGGGGACTTGTCCCCCCGCGGGGGTCCGGGGGGGCCAATCCCCCCGGCTGGGGGGGTCTGGGGGCCAGCGGTCCCCCGGCGGGGGCTCGGGGGCAACGCCCCCAAAGCTAAAAACAAATGTAAAATTTCCTTGTAAAAGCATAGTAATTTCTAGTCAATTTGGGCCGTTCATTAGGCAGATGATCTGACGGTAGAACTTATGTTTAGTTTAGGGTTTTTTGCCCTAGAAGGCAACCCCTCTCTTTTTATGAGGGTATTGTATTTGAGCCTGAGATACAGATGTGTATTGCGTGAGCGAGAAACTGAGAGGTGAGACTGTGAGAGAAAACAGAGGATATTACAACGGTTTTGTTGTAGGTTGTGTCTCTTCATTTTGCTGGATAATAGAAAGGAAGGACTAGCTGTTCGAGGTCGACGTAGCCCAAACTGGGTTAACCACGTATATCTGTGTCTCTCTTGTTTTATGCGTTTTCTGTGTTTATATTTCTGCAAAATTTTATGTGTTCCATTGCTCCGTAATATATAATTTCTAACAACTGGTATCAGAGCTGAAGGTCTATTTGGCTGATAAACTCGCAGGAAAGAAGGGTTCTTGGTTCGAGTGGGAGCAATGGCGGAAGATGGTAAGTTTAGGGTCGAGAAATTTAACGGCAAAAACTTCTCATTGTTGAAGATGCAGATGGAAGATTATCTGTATCAGAAAGATCTATACCTACCATTGGGCGGAAAATCAAATATGCCGACGGGTATGACAGATGAAGAATGGAACCTTCTCGATAGAAAGGCACTCGGAACAATACGGTTGTGCCTTGCTGCGTCAGCCGCCTTCAACATTTCAAAGGAAACCACGACAGAGGGTTTGATTTAGACACTGTCGAAACTATATGAAAAACCCTCGGCCTCAAACAAGGTATTTCTTATGAAACGGTTATTTAATATGAACATGTTGGAAGGTGGATATGTTGCAGACCATTTAAATGATTTTAATACAGTTACAAGTCAGTTAAGTTCTATAGGGGTAAACTTTGATGATGAAGTTAGAGCTCTGTTATTCTTGTGCTCATTACCAGAAAGTTGGAATGGTTTGGTAATGGCCATTAGTAACTCCGTTTCTGGATCTAGTACTTTAAAGTTTGATGATGTTGTCGGTGCTATCCTTAGCGAGAAAATGCGATGGAAAAGCTCCGGTGAGACATCAGGAAATGCTTTGAGTGCAGAGTCTAGAGGAAGAAAAATGGAAAGAGGAAAGAGCTCAAGATATTGCAGTAAATCAAGGAAAGGCAAATCCAAGTCTAGATTGGGGATAGTGTGCTGGAAATGTGGAAAGAAAGGACACCTAAAGAAATACTGTAGATCTCGAAAGGGAAAAGAAGGAGATGCACAGCAAGAAAACAATCATGAAGCAAATGTGACAGGTGAGGTGTTACAAGATGCTTTGATTCTTTCTTTCGAAAATATTACTGATTCCTGGGTGGTAGATTCAGGGGCTTCATTCCATGCCACACCTGATAAGAAATACTTTCATGACTATGTTCAAGGAGATTTTGGACAAGTTCGTCTGGCTGATGATAAACCCTGTAAAATCGTTGGAATGGGTAAGGTTCTTGTAAAATAGCAGAATGGAAACCAATGGCTATTAAAGGAGGTAAGGCATGTTCCAGATCTAAAGAAAAATATGATTTCAACAGGGCAGTTAGGCGGTGAAGGTTGCGTGACAACTTTCACAGAAGCTTGGAAGGTCACCAAAGGAGCCCTGGTAATAGCAAAAGGCGAAAATGTTGGTACATTATATTTATGCAATGGTATTTCTAACTCTGTTAATGCTTTAACTTCCAAAGGAGCAGATGCAACATTATGGCATCATAGGCTCGGACACATGAGTGAAAAGGGGATGAAGATTCTTCACTCAAGGAATTTGTTGCCAGGTTTGAAAAATGTTGATTTGGACTTCTGTGAGAATTTCATTTATGGAAAATAGAAGAGAGTCAGATTTCTCAGAGTTGGGAAAGAAAAGAAGAATGAAAAATTAGAGCTTGTGCATACAGATGTATGGGGACCTGCTCAGGTATCATCTCTCGGTGGCTCTCGTTATTATGTTACTTTTATTGATGATGCAACTAGAAAAACTTGGATTTTTTTATTAAGAATAAATCTGATGTATTTGATACTTTCAAAAAATGGAAAGCTTTGGTTGAGATTGAGACAGGAAAGAAATTGAAGTGTCTTAGATCAGACAATGGAGGTGAATATTGCAGCAAAGAGTTTGATAGGTACTGTTAAGAGCATGGAATTCGTAGAGAGAAGATAGTTCCAAGAACACCACAAGAAAATGGTGTGTCAGAAAGGATGAACAGAACAATCATGGAGCGTGCAAGGTGCATGAGATTGCATGCAGGATTTCCTTTACAGTTTTGGGCAGATGCTGTAGATACTGTTTTTTATCTAATAAACAGAGGGTCTTCAAGTTCCTTGGATGGTGGTGTTCCAAAGGAAGCATGGACAGGTAAAAAGGTAAACTACTCTTTTTTAAAGCCTTTTGGTTGTGAGGCCTTTGTCCGTATTGATAAAGAAAATAGAACAAAGCTTGAGGCAAAGTCAAAGAAATGTACCTTTATTGGATATGGTGTTAATGATTTTGGTTATCACTTATATGATTACGAAAATCACAAAATCATTAGGAGCAGAGATGTAATATTCAATGAAAAGGTCTTGTATAAGAATCAGTTGCAGGAAAAGAAACAGGAAAAACAAAACAAGGAATACACAGTTCTTGATGAAATCAGTGAAAAGGTAAAGGTGCCTGAAAATAATAATAATCAACAACAGCAACCACCACAACAGAAACAAGCACCCCAAACACCTGAAAGTGGGTTTAGAAGATCTACCAGGATAATTAGACCCCCTGTACGATACTCTCCTTCATTATATTATTTATTGTTGACTGATTCTGGTGAACCTGAATGTTATGAAGAAGCAATGCAGGTTGAAAGCAGGAAGAAGTGGAAGGTAGCCATGGAAGAAGAGATGGACTCCTTAATGCATAACCAGACTTGGGATTTAGTCAGGTTTCCTGTAGGAAAAACTACATTGAATAATAAATGGGTTTACAGGCTGAAGGAAGAAGATGGAGGAAAACAGAGTTATAAAGCTAGACTTGTGGTGAAGGGGTTTGCACAGAAGAAAGGTATTGATTTTAATGATATATTTTCTCCTGTTGTTAAAATGACTTCAATCAGAACTATTTTAAGTCTTGTAGCAGCTAAAGATTTGCATCTTGAGCAGTTAGATGTAAAGACAACCTTTCTCCATGGGGATTTGGAGGAAGAGATATATATGTAGCAGCCACAAGGATATGAGGTGAAAGGGAAGGATAAACTAGTGTGCAGGTTGAAGAAGAGCTTTTATGGCTTAAAACAGGCTCCAAGGTAGTGGTATCTAAAATTTGACAAATTTATGTCTGAACAAGGTTATGCTAGATGTCACTCTGATCATTGTGTTTATTTGAAAAAGCAAAATGATGGCAGCTATATTATATTGTTATTGTATGTAGATGACATGCTTGTTGTAGGATCTAACATGCAGGAAATAAATGTGCTCAAAAGAAAATTGGCAAATTCATTTGCAATGAAGGATTTGGGAGCTGCAAAACAAATCCTTGGTATGAGAATAACTAGAGACAGGAAAAATCGTAAATTAACATTGTCTCAGAATGAGTACATACAAAAGGTGTTGAAAAGATTTAACATGCACAATGCAAAACCAGTTAGTACACCTTTTGCTAGCCATTTCAAAATTAGCAAGGAAATGTGCCCAAAGACCCAAGAAGACATGGATTATATGTCTAAAGTTCCATATGCATCAGCAGTTGGAAGCTTAATGTATGTAATGGTCTGCACAAGGCCTGATATTGCACATGCAGTGGGAGTTGTAAGCAGGTACATGAACAATCCAGGAAAGGAACATTGGATGGCAGTGAAATGGATTCTCAGATATTTGAAAGGTACCACAAATCAAGCATTATTCTTTGGTGGTGCAAACATTTCTCTACAGGGATATGTTGATGCAGATATGGTAGGTGACAGAGATAACAGGAGGAGCACTACAGGATATGTATTTATTGTTGGAGGAACAGCTGTCAGTTGGGTTTCAAAAATCCAAAGTGTTGTTGCACTTTCAACAACAGAAGAAGAGTATGTTACTGCTACAGAGGCTAGTAAAGAAATGATTTGGTTACAAAGGTTTATGGGTGAATTGGGTAAGGAGCATGATAAGGGCACGTTATACAGTGATAGCCAAAGTGCCATTCATCTTGCAAAGAACTCAGCATTTCATTCCAGGACTAAACACATACATCTCAAGTACCATTTCATACGATCAGTGTTGGAAGATGGAGAGTTGAAGCTGGAAAAGATACACACTAGCCAGAATCCTACAGATATGCTAACAAAAGTTGTAACCAGGGAGAAACTGGGAATATGCTCAGTTTCAATTGCTCTTCAAGGATGACGATGAAGATGAGAAACAATCAGGTCCAAAGAGGAGTCATTGTCCAGTAAATGAAGCAGTGGTGGAGTTTCTACAATCATTCTTCAAGTGGGAGATTGTGGTCTGTGGAGCATGATTGTTCAAAGGTCTTTGTTTCAGCCGGATGTATACCCCAGGAAGTTTGTACACCCCTCCACGTGGGGGGGTGTGGGGGGGACTTGTCCCCCCGCGGGGATCCAGGGGGGCCAATCCCCCCCAGCTAGGGGGGTCTGGGGCCCAGCAGTCCCCCGGCGGGGGCTCGGGGGCAGTGCCCTCGAAGCTAAAAACAAATTTAAAATTGCCTTGTAAAAGCATAGTAATTTCTAGTCAATCTGGGCCGTTCATTAGGCAGATGATCTAACGGTAGAACTTATGTTTAGTTTAGGGTTTTTTTCCCTAGAAGGAAACCCCTCTCTTTGTATGAGGGTATTGTATTTGAGGCTGAGATACAGATGTGTATTCTGTGAGCGAGAAACTGAGAGGTGAGACTGTGAGAGAAAACAAAGGATATTACAGCGGATTTGTTGTAGGTCGTGTCTCTTCATTTTGCTGGATAATAGAAAGGAAGGATTGGTTGTTCGAGGTGGACATAGCCCAAACTGGGTGAACCACGTATATCTGTTTCTCTCTTGTTTTATGCATTTTCTGTGTTTATATTTCCGCAATATTTTATGTGTTCCATTGCTCCGTAATATATAATTTCTAATAAAATTGAGAAAGATCCATCCTAATTTAGAAAATCAGATCAAAACTGAACTCAACAAGTTATTGAAAACCAAAATAATCTTTCCCGTTAGACATTCTAAATGGGTCTCCAATATGGTACCTATTAGAAAGAAAAACGGAGATATTAGAATCTGCATTGACTTTCGAAACCTTAATAAGGCCTGCCAAAAGGATAATTTTCCTTTACCTCCCATGGAACAAATACTGCAGGCAGTTGCGGGCTTAGAACTAATGTCATTCTTGGATGGATTCTCAGGATACAACCAAGTGCCAGTACATCCCGACGATCAATTGAAAACTACATTCAGAACTAAATGGGGCACATACGCATATCAAAAGATGCCATTTGGTTTGATTAATGCAGGCGCCACATTTCAGAGAGCTATGGACATTTCATTCAAAGGGTTAGTTAATAAGTCATTGGTAATCTATTTGGATGATATTACTATTTATTCCAAGAAACGAAACAACCATCTCAGGGATTTAAAACAAATCTTCCAACGTTGTTTAAGGTATGGAATTTCACTTAACCCAAAAAAATCCTTTTCCGCATTAAGTGAAGGAAAGCTTCTAGGATTCATAGTGTGAAAATCTGGAATTCACATTGATCCTGATAGAATCAAAGAAATTTCTGCAGTTCCCCTACCTCACAACAAGAAAGCCATGCAATCTTTCCTTGGCCAAATCAACTTTGTAAAGAGATTTGTTCCAGACTTTTCAAGAATTGTGTCTCCTTTACAAGCCATGATTAAAAAGAACGCAAACTTTAAATGGGGCCAAGATGAACATGAAGCATTCAATCTGATCAAACAAGCCATTATTAATGCTCCATCGTTAGCAACTCCAAATTTTTCCAATCCTTTTATTTTGTACACTTTTGCCTCAGATAGATCATATGCTGCGATACTCACTCAAGCAAATCAAGAGAAGGCGGAAGCCCCAATTGCTTTTTTCAGTTCCAATTTACAAGGTGCTGAATTGAATTATTCAGATGTAGAAAAACAAGCCTATGCTGTTTTTAAAGCAATTAAATACTTCAGACCTTTCTTACTCAAAACACATACCAAGATCATAGTACCATTTCCAGTGGTAAGAAATCTTCTAGTACAGAAGGATGTGGGTGAGAAAAGGGCAAATTGGATTACTGCCTTACAAGAATACGATGTAGAAATCAAACCAACAAACATTGTAAAAGGTCAAGGCTTTTGCAAACTGCTGGCAGGAGCATCGCTAATACCCGAAAATCCATCTGAAGAGGTACAAGTATACGAGGTAAACCTAAACGATGCTGAGTCATTATATTCTGATATTATTTATTATTTAAAGAATGGATATGCTCCTCCAAATCTTGATCATACCAAGAAAAGAGCTCTAAGGCTAAAAGCCAAAAAATATCAACTTGTAAATAACGTTCTTTTCAGAATAAATTATGATTTTGTTCTACTTAGATGTCTTGAGAAAGCTGAAGCTGAAAAAGTCTTGCAGGAACTCCACGACGGGCCAGCAGGCAGACACTACGTTGGAGATGCAACCTCTCATAAGATCTTACAGGCAGGCTATTACTGGCCCACATTATTCAAGGACGCACATAACTACGTAAGAAAATGCCAAGTCTGTCAAACTGCTGCTGGAAGACAAAAGAAACCATCCTTGCCACTGCAACCAGTTACCATTGAACAACCTTTCGATCAATGGGGATTGGACATAATAGGTGAGATCGTTCCTCACTCTTCTAAACAGCATAGATACATTCTCACAGTGACAAATTACTTTACCAAATGGGTAGAAGCAGTTCCACTCAAGACGGCTAATGCTAAAAATATCATTGAATTCATAGATCAGTTCATAATAACCAAGTTTGGATTGCCTTCCGCTTTAATATTTGATAATGCATCATACTTTTCTGGTAATACAATGAATGAATTCACACTCAAAAGGGGTTTCAAGCTTAAATACTCAGCCAATTATTATTCCGCAAGGGAATGAGTTAGCTGAATCCACAAATAAGAATTTAATTAGAATCGTTAAGCCAACCATTGACCAAAATCATAAAAATTGGCATAAGTCTTTAATATATGCTTTATGGGTAGATAGAATAATGCAAAAAGCCTCTATCGGCACTTCTCCCTTTAATTTGGTTTATGGGAAAGAAGTGGTTCTTCCAACACAGCTGGCAATTCCCTCTTTAGCCTTGGTTTGGTACATTGATGAAGTACCAACTTCTTTACAACTTAGGCAGCTGGAATTAATTGAATTACAAGAACAACGAGAAAGGGCTAAGATTACTCAGACTCATCATCAAGCATTGGTGAAAGCCTCTTTTGATTCCAATATGGTATCCAGAAAAGATTTTCAACTGGGGGATCTAGTTTTAAAATGGGACAAGGCTCATGAGGAAAAGGGAAAACATACAAAATTTCAAAGAATGTGGCTTGGTCCTTTTCAAATTGTAGAAATCATAGGTCCATCAACCTTCATGTTACAAGATTTAGCAGAGAAAAGAGATTCTCTACCTGTTAATGGTCAAATTCTGAAGAAATATTTTCCATAGAAGATCATTCTTCTATTTTTTTATTTTTTTTCGTAGAGTAGTTGTTTTTGCTTTTCATTATAAAACCAGTTGTGAATGGTTACAATAGGCATTTACAAAAAAAGACACCAATTCTCTTTCAAATTTTGATCTTTCGCTTGTATAAATAGCAAATCTTTTGGAAAATTGATCTTTATTATTGAAAGATACAGTTAAAAACTCTAGCCTAGATATGATACTAGTTTCAACTTCATAAAATTTGATGAAAACAACCTTTAGTGAGAAATTGTTTTATATCAGTACAATGAAAAGTATCAATAACAAAATAAATATTCTCTGTAGAACAGCTATTTCCAAAAACTCTACTATTGTCGTCCAGAGCTATCTTAAGGAAACAATGACTTCCTCCCTACTAAGGAAATCACAACTTTCAGAGGAACAATCCAAGGATACACTTTATCTTAAAGAGTGAGAGGTCTCATCACGAGCCGGATTATCATAATCACAGATATTATAACTTGCTGACTTTGCTAATACTGCGTACCACAACAGGGCCAACACTCAAGATTGTTGCAATAAAAAGGCAAGGGGTCTCATCACGAGCCAGCTTGTTCAGCAAAGTTATAAATCAGTGAATGATTGTGTCATAAATTGGCTATCAAACCAAGACATTGCTCTTTAAGAATAAAAAAGAAAATGAAAGTAGAAAGTGTGGATATGGATTCTTCTTTGGGAATTGTGGGTTTCTTTAAGCAGGATACAGGATCATTGCTGGGTAACAGGTAACCCTGTCGAGGCTATAAACGCTTGCTGGCAGCAAAGGCCCTACCTACGACAAATGAGCATATTTAAAACTGGTTTATAGAGAAGACTTGGTTTTATCTTTACAAGCCAAGTAATGACTGATGTAAATACAAGGACTACCTTGAGGCAGCAAATAGTCAAAGTTGAAAATAGTTGAAACAAAATGTCATTGACAGGTTAGAATATAATGTACTTTATCTTTCTATAATAAAGTTTAACCTTCTGGAAAATTGTATGTTTTGGAAGTTTTGAAAATTCAAAAAACAACAGAGATAACTCGTTCTTCCAAGTGAATCGCCAATTGTTGTGGCCAGCAACAAACCCCTTCTTATTGAGTGTTATTCCTAATACTAAATAAGTGGGGACCCTTAGTTAAAAATCTAAAAAATCAAAGTAGTGTTTAAATTTCCTTTTTTGAATAAACTTACCATCATAAGCTTAGGAAACTTCCCTTTGAAAACCTAAAAAAATCCAAGTTTTATGATAAGGTAAGATAAAATTTTTCCTTAGGAAAATCGCATCGCAGAAAGATAGCGGGATGCCTCCTTACAAGCCGAAGTTCCAATATTGCGAGATCACGATACGCGATAGTATCGCATTGCACCCAACAAATAAAACTTACATGAAACACTTTAAAATAAGCCGATATGCGATGACGCCGATCACAAGATCGCATTTCGTAGAAAATAGGTTAACAAAGACCGGCATTCATAACATTCCTGCGATTTGCGATATTTCAATTTTGCGATACAGCAATATAGCGATAATGCGATGTCACAAGCAATCAATTTTGCAATGTTATGATTTTGCGATTTTGCGATGTTGCGATCTACGATGTTGCGAAGCAAATCGCAAAATCACTTCATCGCAGATCTTTCGACATGTTATTCAAGAAAAGTATTTTTCATAAGCTGACACCTGGTTATGCGCTTTAATGCTAATAAGTGAGGTAGTTGCCAGTTATAATGTAATATGGGTTCATGCTTATCGAAAGAATCATTTCACGTAAGGTGGTATGCTTGATATGTCTGCGGCATTTAAAACTTTCCCATCACCCTTCCTTATTATTCATTTTCGCTTCACTTGTGAATTGTAGGAAGAGAACATAGGCCGATACAAAGCAATACGCAGGTTAAAATGGGAAAGAAAAGAAAAGCCCCGAGCTCAGAAGAAAAGGAAATGGCGCCCTTATATACAGACACAGCCTGTAAGAGAGACGTGGGAATAACTATGTGGGAAGGCATGTATAATCTTCTCGAAGAGGAGAATCCCAGAGTAATGGAAGTTACTACTACCGCGGGCTCAAATGGTTCTTCAAAAGCATACCTTACAGAGCTAGCTTGCTCATTCTTACACCGGATAGTAGCAAGGCCCAAAATTCTCTCATCCACGGACATGGTTAAGTGGACATTGGACAGAGCTGATATTAGAAACAAACAGTTTAAGACTCAAAGTCAAGAGTTCACAGAAGTATTATTTTTACAAATTTTGAACTTTATATCTGTTGGAAGGAAAAAGCGCAAAAGGAGAAAAAAACATCAAGGAAACCTGAATCAAGAAACGGAGGTAGTTTTCGATGTGCAATATCGTGCATCACTGAGAAAAATTGCTTGAAAAGGCAAGCTGCTAATTGCCCAGTCACCTGCAAGCTCTGGAAACTGCAAGACAATAACGATAGAGACAGTTTGGAAATGGAGAGCTCAAGAGAAGGCAAAAGCAATCCAAGGGTTAACCAAGTTGAACTAGGATTATTACTGGGCATACTTGGTAAAGCCACATAGCCAGTGGATGACTGTTAAGTGTATTATCAATTCGGCCGAAAAAATGCCACCAACTCTTGTCAATTCTGTTTTCTCAGCTCAGCTAAAAGCGGAAGTCAGCCAGCCGACTCTTCTCAAACAGATGCTGCATGCCTGCGATTTCAAGGACCAAATACAAAAGTAGTTTAATTTTAGATACAATTTTAGCTTTAATTCTGTTTTATTTTCCTGAAAACAGGATGGTCATTTAAAACGCATCCTATATTTTTGTAATAATTTATTTTTAGAATTAGTTAGTAGTATTTAAACCCTTCTCATGCATTTAGAGAAGGGTCTTGAAATTTATCAAAAACTTATCCCCAGAACATGCACTTCTGTACCCTCTGAGGAGGTTTTGATGAATGAATGGAACATGATTTATTGATGTTTGCATTTGATATCTGCTACTGATGTTGCACTTTTGTACTCTTAGTAGATATTTGATCAAGGAGAGATAAATTGTTATCTCTTGAAGCTCATGAGTAGGACTAGTTGTAAATGGTATTTCTATATCTTAACTATTTCTGCCTTGTGTTAGAGTGATTTCCAGTTCAGTTATTTATATATTAATGTATGAATGTCTGAGTTATCATTTGGCACTTTTGTACAGTGATAGCTATTTATTTATGCGATATGTTTTTCACAACTGTTTCGTCTAACTTTTTATACGAAGTGGTTCATCTTTATTGAATTTTTTTCTCATGGCAGCTGAATGATCTTTATTACCAGTTGTTGTTTGAAATCATTTTAGATTGCATAGAAGAAAGATTACACCCTGGGTTAGTGTAGATTTACATATTTCTATCATTAGAATATAATTTCCTTATTATTAGATTAGAATTAGATTATAATTATTCCATTTAGAAACTGTTAGAAACAGAAATATCCATCTTTCTCACACACACACTGAAATTGGGAAACTGGTCCCATATCCCCAGTCGAACCTGCTATACCAAACGGAAAAGGAACTGCCAACCAAGGTCTGGACCGGGCGGGTATCCCCCTTGTTGTAGACCCGATTTTCGAGGTGTCAACAGAAGGATAAGCAGGCAATGGGACCAGTACTCATGTCCCCGAGGAATCCACGGCACAACAAGTTATCAATCGAAGAAAAAGGGAAGGCAATCACGATTGAAACAGATGAGGAGGAAGAAGATTTGCAGGCCTTGATTATCACCGTAGAAGAAGAAGAAAAAAACATGGAGGAAGACATCCAACCGTTGTGCTCTGCAGCGAAACTGGTCGCGTATGTCCCGAAGTATTTGGATGCAACAAAGAGTTCACTCTAGACACCACTCCTCCCTAATGATATTATATTTGAGGGCTCGCACCTAGGCCACATGCCCACCATGAAATTTGAAGACTGGGACCTCACCGACAGCGAGAAGTTCCCACACTTAGAGATGGAAAATATGATGAAGCAGAATATGGAGGGGTCGGTGATAGAGTTAGAGCTGTGAAAATGGTTGCGTGGTGTGGAAAGGGCCAGGTTGCTGCACTTGTAATGGATTCCACATTTCCACCACCTGTCCATCACCATTTTCATCATTAGGTAACTGCTTTTCCTCATGCATGATGGGTATCTATGGCTAGAGGAGCCTATTCCCATCATGGTAGACCTCATCCACCTGATTACTCAGCTTCCATGTAAGGGAAAGGACCCCATGATGATAGCTAGGAAAACTAGCGATTTGGCTCTCGTAGAGGCCATGAAGGCGAAGTATAAGCTGGAGAAAAAGAAGTGGGGCTACGCCATCTCCAACATCAAGGATAAGGGGGTGAGCATAGCCACCCAACTCCTGGCTGGTAAAGTGATGAGAAAATTCCATGCTAATGAGGTACCAGCACCAGTGGTCGCGTTGGCCGAACAATGCACAAAGGGGGTCCAGTTCAACTTGGTTGAGTTCCTTTGTGAGGAGTTTTTGTTAAACTGTCGCAAAGCCCAGGAGCAAGGTAAGACCTTCCACTACGCATGGTTGCACTTAACCATCTTGCTGGCAGTGGGAGAACTGCCAGAGGATAGTTAGTTCCCAAAAATTGATCGAGACTTACCAAAGGTCGCGAAGTATGCTTTGCTCTGGACCACCAAGGACACGAAATGGATTCGTGATATAAAAATTTTCTGGGTGCTCATGGAGATGAGTATCCGAATGTGGATCAACATGAGGCCACGCCTGTCACCTACGGTGCACAATAGTTTGCAGAGTTTTGCAGACTTCAAGGCAGATATGCACAACATATACATCAGGGTGTGGAAGGATCTGGTGAAGTAGTGTTTGAAGCTACCATTTGTAACCAATGAAGATGTGATATTTGTGGTATTGGAGACATGGCCTCTTGAGTGGCGTGCCCCAGATCTGGTGGAACTGGAGAAATCAGTGGCACAGAAAAAGAAGGATGATGCCAAGCTACATGTCACCCAACTAGCCGCAAGAAAGCAAAATGAAAAAGTGGCAACTGAGGTAAGAGTAGTCTACGAAGAGGCACAGGAAGCCGCAGAGCAGAAGAAGGCCACAAAAGTAGCAGTAGCAACACAGACAACAGAGGCAACAATGGTATAGGCAGAGGAGGGCCAAGAAACATCCTCAGGGCAGGAGGCATAGGACACAGAAATATTAGAAGGAAGTGCGGACCTAGGGACCACATCCACACAACTCAAACGATCACACATCGTAGATAGATCGGGCCCAAGGAAGAAGTTCAAGGCCTCGAAGCTCGCCATTGACCCGATCACCTTAATCGAAGATGAGCTCCATGACATTAGCAAGACAGTTCACGATGTCACCAGCGAAGTGCTCCAAGAGTTTATGGCGGAGCACCAAAGTATGTTGGGGGCCCTCAGGGTGCAGCTAAAGGAGTTACAAGTGTGGCCCCGTCAGGAAGGTACCCTATCTACCTACGTCGCAGCAGGCACTTCAACATCAGAGCAGATGCTACAAGCAAGGATGGCCAACACAATAGTGTTTATAGAAGGATCATTAGTATCATCAGATGCGATGGACCGAATGACAGTTAGCATGATGAAGGCCTTGGCCTTAATATAGCTTCCCTTCCCTAGGAAACTCTTTATCAGCTACAGGATGGATTAACAGCAGAGCTACACGCTAGGGAGAATCACGCAATCCAAGTTCTTAGTGAGCAAAAGATCAATATGGAGCAGCTCAGCTTGCAGTGTGACAAGTTGGTGTCGCATAACCAAAGGTTGGTGCAGATGGTAGATGATGCTTGCCGACGCGTCCCTGAGCTGGCTATCACAGCAGATCTACTGGTGGAAGTGTGGATCCACAGTTTGGTGAGTGGAGTCTGCGATGTGAGAGATGAGACAAAAAGGGTGCAGCTAGAGCTAAATCTCTAGATCGCTAAGCTGTGGTTGAAGGCATAGCCTTCCACTCCCCCGAAAATCAAAGAACAACATGCCAGCGCTATTACATCAGGGTTGGAAGAGACTGGAGGTGCAGTGTGTGACTGTACCAACATGTTGGAATAGGCGCTTGAGGTTCTCACGATGTTGCAGGAGGACCCCAACATCCAGCAGCTGGAGACAGAGGCATGCGAACTCTAGCAACAATATGACATCATCAGAGGGACTATATAGATAGTAGTCCTTACTCAGCGGCTTGCAAGGATGCATCAAGCCAAGGCACTAAAGGAGCAAGTGGATGTGGCGCGCCATAAGGAAGCAATTCTCAAAGTGCGTGTCCAGCCATGGATTGATGAAGCCTTCACAATCACGACAGATATTTAAGGAAAACTCACACAGATTCAGGGGATGCATGCACAAATGCAGCACAGCACACCAGAAATAGAGGTATCAGAATAAAGAATGTAGCAGGTACAACAAGTAGTAGCTCAATGCACTGCAGACATTAAGACCGTTCGAGACCAACTAGAGGAACTTCACTCCAAGACTGCCGCGCTGATAAAGTGACTCGAGGTGAGTCATGATGTTTGTTTTGGGGGCCTGTTTGGCATGGAATCCCCCCACAGCATGATTTCGAGCTCAAATCCCAAGTGTTGAGTAATATTGTTGTAAAGACTCTGTGAATTGTGGGCATGAAGCGCGAATTGTATGTTAGAGTCATAAGGTTGTTTGCCCTAAGTTTTGAATGTAGTGTCATCTTACCCATGGTACACAGAACATGGGATTGCATAAATAGAGCAAGGCTCTAAGTTGTAAACCAGTTAGTTAACCAATGGATGGAGTCTGAAAGATAGCGAAGCATAGACCAAGAGAGTCTATGTGTCTTGGGTCATAGTAGTAGGAAGAGGCTCTGCAGTTGAGTGTGTAGAGGCTTAGTCGAGTCCGCAGCTGAGTGCGCAGACCCCTGAAACTAGGTACATAGGGTGGAGTCAAGTCTGTAATCAAGGAAGAAGAATAATAAAGAGAAGTTTTACTTGAATTCTGTGTTTCTTTTCTTATGTTATTTACCTGTTTGATATCAATTGCAATTATACTATTTAGTTACTACGTGCTTTTGTATGAATGGTGAATATTTTTAAGCATAAATGAAATCATACATATAAGTTAAGTTAATCAAATAATATTGGGTTACTAGTAATGATTTTGGTAATAACATTGTTCAGCCCCCTAGTAGGGTTGCACAAAGGCAGCATCACAGGCTGTGAGGTACTGATAAGTGTGCGTAGCGACGTGCGCGTAGGGTAAAACCACAAACCACTTGGAACCAATCAGACATCCCCAAGGTGTGGAAAACTGGTTCTAGCACCCTCCCATACTACTTTGGGTGAGACCTTATTCCGCACTTCGTGGACTCTTGCCAAAAGGGCCAGTATTACTGGGATTTGTTTGGCTAAATCATCTCCGAACTTGGGTTAGGCCCAAACAAGCCAACATGGAGGATAAGAATCCATAAGAGGTATGGACTGGTGAGAAACCCTCTCTTTCACATCTGAGGGTATTTGGATGTGATGCATATGTACATGTTCAAAAGGAGAAAAGAACAAAGTTGGATAGTAAATATGAAAAGTGCATCTTTATTAGGTATAAGGATGGTTTAAAGGGTTATAAACTTTGGAACCCAATAACAAGGAGGGTTGTGTACAGCTGAGATGTGGTGTTTAGAGAGGCAAAATATGTTATTAAAAATCAAGTCCAACCAAAAGAACCTGAGAAGATAGAGTTTCAGCTTAAGGAGGAAGAATCAGACTCTACAGTAGAAGAGGAATCAGAATATGAAGAGCCAAAAACTTTGGTTGTGAGAAGATCAGTTCGAGAAAGAAGGAAATGAAAAAGGTATAGTCATTCTGCTTTTTGTTCAAATTTTGTTTTATCTATTACTAATGATGATCCTGGAATTGTGAAGGAAGAAGTAGATTCAGAGGATGGAAAACTTTGGAAAGAGGCCATGGTTGATGAAATGGCATCTTTGCATAAAAATGAAGATTGGGATCTGGTGGAGTTGCTGATTGGAAGGAAACCCATTGGGAGCAAATGGATGTTCAAGAAGAAGACAAATGCAGAAGGGAAGGTGGATAAATACAAAGCAAAAGGTTGTTCCCAAGTGCTGGGAATTGATTTTGGTCATATTTTTTCTCTTGTTGCCAAGGTAGCTTCTATTAGATTACTTTTATCTATTATTTTTGCTTTTAATTTTAGGGTAGAACAAATAGATGTGAAGACAACATTTATCCATGGGGATCTGGAAGAAGAGATCTACATGAAGAAACCTGAAGGCTTTGCGGTGAAGGGTAATAAAGAACCGGTATGCAAGTTAAAGAAGTCTCTGTATGGGTTAAAACAATCACCAAGGATGTGGTATGAGAAATTTGATACATTTATACGGGGACTTGGATTCACTAGAAGCAAAGCAGATCACTATGTGTATTTTAAATTAATTGGTGACCGTATTATTTATCTGGTCTTGTATGTGGATGATATGTTGTTAGTTAGAAATGAAAAAGAAATTATCAAGTATTTGAAGACCCAAGTGTCCTCCAAATTTGTCATGAAAGATCTTGGTGCTGCAAACTATATTTTGGGCATGGAAATTAGAAGAGATCGGACAAAGAGGAAGCTTTGGTTAAACCAGAGGAAGTATGTCGAGACAATACCACAGAGGTTTAATATGAAGGATAGTAAACTGGTGAAGGTTCCTATTCCTGTAGGTGTGAATTTATCTGTTGAACAGTGTCACAAGACACAAGAAGAGAAAGAGGACATGTCCCATGTTCTATATGCAAGTGCAATCAGTATCCTAATGTATGCAATGGTATGTACTAGACAAGACATTGCACAAGTATTGGGAGAATTGAGCAAGTTTATGTCAAAACCAGGGAAGGAGCATTGGACAACAATGTAGCGGGTTTTCAGGTATTTGCATGGCACTAGTGATTATGGTTTGTGCTACCAAGGAAGACCCTGATTGGACAAAGGTTTGGATATTCATGGCTTTGTTGATGCAAACTGGGCTGGAGATATGGATCAGAGAAGATCTACAAGTGGGTATGTGTTTAACCTATTTGGAGATGCATTCAGTGGGATGAGTAAGAAACAATCTATAGTGGCATTATCAACTAAAGATGCAAAATACATGGTAGCCAGTCATGCAAGCAAGGAAGCAGTTTGGTTGCAGAGATTGTGTTCAAGTATGGGGTTAGTCCATGGAGCTATGAGGATAGACTATGACAGCCAAAGTGCAATTTTCTTGGCAAAGAACCCTGCTTATCATTAAAAGACAAAGCACATTGATGTTCAGTATCACTTTGTGAGGGATATGATAGAAGACAAAATGGTGTTGTTGGTAAAGGTGGAGATTTTGAAGAATACTACAGATGCATTGACAAAATTTGTGAGCTCTGAGAAGTTTTCTTGGTGTAGAGAAACAATGGGCGTTGCAAGGCTAGATAAATGACTAAGCTCTCTTATGGCCCCCTATTGAAAGAAAACAACAAGTGGGAGAATGTTGGGTTGTGTTATTTCTTTCCACAACTAGCCCCTATAGTTAACTGGGGGGTTAAAGGGGAGTGGAGCCCCCCTTTTGTTGCACCGATTGTGCAGCGGGGGGGTCATAGGGGGTTTGAGGGGGTTGGTAAGCCCCCTCTACACGGTCTGGGGCAGTGCCCCTGGGAAATTATTTTTGGACCCTATATTATGTGGGTAGAGCTACATATGGTTTTGTGAGTGGTTTTGCATGTGGTTTTGCGCGCGATGGTTTTCAGTCCATGGTATTGAATGCTTTGGCATGTATATATATGTATTGTAACATTGAAAGGAACATAATGAAAAATCAAGTTGGTAGTCCCAATTTTGGGATCCAAGGGAAAATCTCTGTGTATATGTGTTTTATGTGTTATTCTCTCGCATTGTCTATTTTCCTTGTTTTAAAATTAGTATCCGGGTAATTTTTATATGGGGTTAAAACCTATAATGGGTGAGCTCGAGTGTTGTCAACCATCAAAGGAAAATCCAAGGAAGGCTTTGAAATTTGTTTGCAACCCAAAATTTTGGAGGGTGTTACAGTTGCTACAACATTTGGTGACACACTAGTTGAATACCAACTTCTCTGTTTTGGTTCATTTACAGTCTAGAGACTTGGACTTTCGGGGAGTATTGATTCATTGAGTGGTTCACTTCGGCTTCCCCACTTACCCCATGGATAGACATGGTTCACCTTTTACTGAGTTAGTTGAACACAACACAAAATTCAACCATATCACAATGTTTCAAATCGGGAAGTATAGTTTTCACCTATGGTGTTGCTCCGCCACTAGCAGGCCTAGAGAGTACCCTGGCAGAGTCATGTAGGAACACAAGCATTACTCCACTGGAAGAGATCCTGGACAGTACCCTAGTGGAGTTTTCTTCTTCACCTCTTTGTGCAAGAATCCTTTCTCTTCTTGCGCCTTTGTTATTTTTTTTTAAAAGAGAATTGTGCATAGGCATTTATTTATCTTTGGGGTGGAAGAGGGATCCTGACTTATTGAGAGCAGGAGAGGTTTTTCATTCAGAAAAGCATGTAAAGCCCTCTGATTCAGGTTTTCTCATTTAGATTTCTTCTTCTCCATTTCTAGTAGTTGGATAAGCTTGAACACAGAGAGTAGAAAACTAAGTATAGGTGTGAGGTTTCCCATATTGGACATAGGTTCATGGTTCGACCAAAACTTTCCTTATTGATGGATCATATTTTCCATTAATACTTCATTGACCAAAAGTTACAACCAAGCACAAAGAAGACAAACACAAGACTAGCCAAGCACTACAGTGTCAAAAGAATCTTTGAACTTTAGCGACATACTCATCAGAAGCTAGAACGAAGGTCTAGGCACAACACTTATTCATATAAACAATGTAAACTTTGAAACGGGAACTGATACTGTTACCCATTTCGTAGAGATAGCAAAAAAATGACTTGATTTTGAAAAGGGGTGATGCAGAACACACATGTTTTTTTTAGAGCATAGTTTTTGTAACTTTAATTTTTTTCATGTGCATTACATTTTAGAATGGTAGTGATTTTCATGCTGATTTAAAAAAGTGAGTATTCTGCATCACACCCTTTTTTTAAAAGACCTGTTTTTTGACTTTAAATTTTCTAGTGTATGAAATGTAAATAATTATTTTCTAAATTTGATAGTTTTTGAAGTGGTTGTTTTCTTCATATTTTCTTGTTTTCTATTTTAATTTTAATTTTAATTGTTTTTGTAGTGGGGTTTTTATTGTTTTGCATTTTTAAATTAGAAAGTCGATAGTTTGAATTTTAGATAATCTACATATTTATACATCCTTAATTAATTTTTCAATCCACATGAAATAATTGTTTCTAAAAAACAATATTTTTTAACAATGGACATAAAAATAACCATTTTTAACATAAAAATAACAAAAAAACTACACGTTTTGATAATTTTTTGCTAGAATTAACATGTCAAAATCACAATTTTTATACAAAAATTTTAACTAAAAATGGTCAAATAATAGTTTTTTTAATGAATTTCATGTCAAAAAAATAACAATAATCACTTTTTTTTCAAAAAATAATAATTAACTTAAAAATCAATGCGAAAATCACAAATTACAAATATTGAACACATAACAACTTTAATTGATTGATTATTCTTTTCATAAAATGTCAGAGTCAAAACATTGCAAAACTTGATTTCCAAGAATAACTTAAATTTAATCAACAATGTCACGTAATCCAAACTCTTCGTCCTCTGGAGTTTCATCATTGTCTTCTTCCATAATATTTTCTGCTTCATTTTGCGCATTTTCCTCTTCTAATGGGTCTTTGATGTCTGCGAATCTCCCAATGTATGTCTTTCCAAACATACCATGTAATGGTGGTTGGGGTTCCTTTGCCTTTTTCGCCACACGTGATTCACTAAAGTCCCATTTCTTCAACCCAATTTCTTGCATTGCATCTGGAAGAAATTGAAGAGCATTAATTCTTTGCTGAATGAAATTGCATTGTAATGGATCTTTCTCAATTGCAATGCAATTTCTTCCTTTTTGAAGGCAGCATGCTAGTGTTGTACCTAATTATCAAGCACAAAAAAAATAATGAAGTAAATTAGTACAGTGACATATTAATTAAAAAAAGAACATATTGAAATTCAATTCCATATAGAAAAACCTACATGAGCCAGAAAATAAATCCAGAACCCAATCTCCTTCATTTGAACATATGTCTATAAGATAGTTAATCAATAATTGTGGTTTTTGATAAATGTTAACTATCTCTCCTTTCGTTTCTTTGTCTTCATATGTTAGTTTTCTCACAACAACATCATAAGTCAGTATTTGGCTATGACTCTTTCCGTCCACCCGATTAAAAATCATAGACATATGGCTATCATATTTTGCCCAACTATCAATATGAATGAACTCACAGTCATTTATAAATTGTTGATCTTCATTGTTAAGAAGATTTGACTTTTTCCTGTAACATGAAATAGTAAAAGTTCAGTTAACTTGTACATAAATGAATTTTTCAACATTAATCAAATATACCTATTAAACGTCTTACCATGTAAGCTGCATCCTTGAATTTGTTTTCCCCTTGAAGCTTGACAATATCATTGCCAATTGTGTGTCTGAATGAAATGTCACAAATCTCCATAATGGTGATGACGTCACTTCTACAAATCCCGCAACCACTTTATTAAAAGCTTGATAAGTATAAGGGTCACTATCATAGTAAATGTTTGGAATATTGAAACCATGGGGAATATCTGCAATAACTAGGGCATAATTCCTTTTTGGTATGAGTTTAGAAATGTCTTCACAGTCGCCTTGTATTACTTGATATTGAATAGTGTCTAGCCCATTCCAAATGAAATGATTAAGAGTTGGATCAAGTTCAACATTCTTAATACGTTGCTTCCTTAGTCTTTCAATCTTTATTTTTTCAATAAAAGTCTTAAAATTGTATGGTGCTCCATTATCTTCCTTCCTCATCTTTTATCAAATAAACAAATATATGAGTAAGTTTTAAATTAAAAATAGTACACAGATGAATAAAACTGAATGTATAAATCAAGATACCTTTTTAAATGCAAGATAAAAAGCTTTTAATGTTGATGTAGAACTTGAATCTGGATAGTTGCGTACAACATCATCCCAACTATCTTCATTCAACAATCTAACCATTTGTTCCTGAATTTTCATGTAAACTTTGTGACTGCATAGATAAAGTAACAAAAAGTTAATATAATGATATGTATAACAAATAGTACCAAGAACAACATGTTTTATTTAAAAGATAACTATAATCCTAGAAATAAATAAAAATAATTCAGCAAACTTACTTTTGAAATTCTTCAGACATTTCTTCCAATGATAATTCCCCTGACCTCACACGAGATAATATTGTTTTGAAAAAAATTTCATCTTTCACTCCTTGCATCGCCCTCCAAGGCGTGATGGTCATATCGTCTGGAAGTTGCTTCAGTTCAGGAGTTGATTTACTGTTGCTACATATCAATGGCTTAGATTTTTTGGCCCTCTGGTTTTTAATGCCAATGTCTTCCCACATGGTAAAAATCTCATCAATCAACTTCCAAACATCTCCAGTTCTAAATGCCAATTGGAAAATGTTATCAACACCTCTGAATAAATCACTATGTCTGTTGTCTTTTCCACCTTTTGAATTGGTTTTCTCTTCAATTTGATAGCCTATTTCCATACAACATTCGTTTCGAAAATCTGCAGTAACATGTATCCTATCCCCACCACATTTTTCTTGAAATTCACTATGAATAAATCTAACCCTTTGGATGAAAGTCATAGACATCCTATATTCATTATTTGAATTATGGTCCCATGCTACTAACTTTGCTTCTGTTTCATTTAAACCAGTATAAATGATACATTTCATTGTTTCAAAACGTGGGTTATTAGGATATTCCTCCATCAATTGTCTTTGAGCTTCTACAGAATGGTTCCCCCCAAGCACATAATAATTGTATTCAAAACATTTTGACTTATCAAATGCTTCTTTGTTGGGAACTTGAAGTGGATCAACAAGAAGCAGATAACTAACCACATGAGCATATGGATTGTACCTCATCAATGTCTTCAAGTTGTGAACATGCAGATGATGTGGCTTTCTGACTTGATATTGGTATTGTCCTTCACTTGCCTTATAGGTTTGTCTGACATTTAGCTGAAATGTACGACCACCATCAATTAAGTTTCTTTTTGTCAAGTTCTGTCGAATGGCATTTTGTTTTGTTTTGATAATTCCATCATCTAAATCAGCTCCTGGTGTAATGATTTCTCTACTTTCTTTTGAAGTTTCACTAGGTTCTTGACTGCTGGTAATGACTACTTCAAGATCTTCAACTTTACTTTTCTTCGTCATAACATTCTCAACACATTTATTCTTGGGCATTGTTACTTTTAGTCTTTTACGACTTTTCTCAATTCCAATGTCATCTTCAATAATGGCAACATATGCTTCACTGTCAATTTCAACTTCATCGTCCTCAAAAGTAACTTTTTTACCCTTGCTAGATTTATCCACCAGAGAACTTTTTTTCTGATTCTTTGGATGTAGTTTTGTAGCATTATCAATTACTACATTTTCCATGTTTTCCATATCTTCTTCTGACACTGAGTAAAAATGGCTGACAATTTTCATGATATCATGCTCTATGAAATGAATGCCTCCCAACCTAATTGAACAACTTTCAACAAAATTTTGCCAAACAAAATATCATATGTCAATAAAAACAAAATTAAAAAAATATAGCGAGACACTTTCAAAAACGCAAAATAAAAATACAAATAACAATACTTACAATGTTTTGTGTCATCTCGTTTATGATTTGTTTACACAACTTTGTAGATACCTCTCTCGTGTCATATAATGAATATGATAGTCGGTATTTAATCCTTTCATGTGACTTGGGAGCTTTTGTAAGTACGTAAACAACTTCAGTGTTCGGTACCGAACACATATCTATGACTCTTCCCATCACCTCCAAATTTTCATTATTATGGGGTGTATCAATATATAGATATATATTCACATTTGTGCTCTCTCTTTCTTTCACATACCAGGCCCTTGATGAAAATTTAAGCTCTTTTGAAGTTTTCCAGTCTGAAATTATCTTCTTATCACTTAAGGCACTTGAATGATTTGTAGCCATGAGCTCAGGTGGAGTTCGTTCACCAATGTTTTTCGAAGATGCACCTCTAAGAGTCTTTGGTCCAGAAAGATTCACAGAAATTTTCCTTGATGCCATTTTCCTAAAAAATAAAAACACATAAATTAGTAAATAAAAAAAAGCATATCAACTTAAATTAACAACGAAAATATACCATAAATTTGTTATTTGTATAATCAAAATGGCCCAGCCACCTCTAACGGGTGGGCGGGCGGGTCGATGGGCGGGCGGGAGCTCGGGTCAGGGACGACGAAGCTAAGTGGACTGCTGGGCAAGTGAGGGCGAGCCGCCTACCCCCTACCCATGCGCCCCCCACAACCCCCTACCCAACCGACCTGTCCCCCTACCCAGCCTCCCCCCCACGGCCCCCCTAACTCCCCCCCTCCCCCGGCCCCCCCACCTAACTCCTCTACACACCGCCCTAACTCCCCTACCCCAGCGCCCCCCCCAACTCCCCTACCCCCCGACCCCCCCACCTAACTCCCCTACACACCCCCCCTAACTCCCCTACACACCCCCCCTAACTCCCCTACCCCCCCCTGGCCCCCCCACCTAACTCCCCTACACACCCCACAGCCCCCCGCCCCTAACCCCCCCGCCAACCCACGACCCTCGACCCCTAACACCCCTGCCCTTCCCCCCCCTCACACCCCCTAACCCCTACCCCGTGCCCCCCCCCTACCCCCTACCCGTGCCCCCCCCCACTCACCCCTACCCGTGCCCCCCCCTACCCCCTACCCGTGCCCCCCCCCACTCACCCCTACCCATGCCCCCCCCCCAACCCCCCCCCCCCCTGACCCCCTAACCCCTACCCGTGCCCACCCACCTACCCCCCCCCCCCCCCCGCTAACCCCTTAACCCCTACCCCATGCGCCCCCCCCCTCCCCTCCCATCCCCCCCAGCCCACGGCCCCCCCTCCCCACCCCTTGGCCACCCCACCCTCTCCCTGCCGCTCTCCATCTCCCCCACCACTCCCCACCTACCACCGCCCATGCGGCCCTCCACCCCACCCAACCGGCGGGAATTAACCGCCCACCGGTCGGGCGGGGCGAAGGGCCGCGTGGGTGGCGCTGGCCGCGGCCGCGCCACCCGCGCAGCCCTCCACCCCACCCGACCGGCGGGCGGTCGATTCCAGGAATCGACCGCCGCCGGTTGGGCGGGGATGAGGGCCGCATGGGCAGTCGTAGATGGGGAGCGGCGGGGAGGGGGCGGGGGGGCGGGGGGTGGGGAGGGGGGGCCGGGAGGGGAGGGGAGGGGGTAGGGGGTAGGGGGGGTAGGGGTAGGGGGTGAGCGGGGAGGGGGTAGGGGGTGGGGGGGGCACGGGGGTAGGGGTAGGGAGTGGGGGGGGAGAAGGGTGGAAGGGGGGGGGTAGGGGTAGTGAGTGGGGGGGGGGGGGTGGGCGGCGGGCACGGGGTAGTGGTTAGGGGGTGGGGGGAAGGGTGGGGGGTAGGGGTTAGGGGGTGACGGGGTGCAGGCCGTGGGTAGGGGTGTTGGGCAGGGGCAGGCCCTGGGGTAGGGGTTAGGGGTAAGGTGGGGGGAGGGGGGGAGAGACCCATGGGGGGTGGGGCAGGAGGGGGGTTAGGGGGGAGGGGGAGGAGGAGGGGGTTGGGGGGAGGGGTTAGGGGGGATGGGGGGGTAGGGGGATGGACCCACAGGGCGGGGGGATGGGGTGTTAGGGGGCGTGGGCCGGGGATTGGGTTGGCCGGGGCGCGTGGGAGTTAGGTGGTGGGGGGGGTGAGGGAAGGGAGTTGAGGAGGAGGGGCGCATGGGTTGGGTAGGAAGGTGAAGAGGGCATGGGTGAGGGGGAGAGGTTGGTAATGCGTTGGGGGGAGGCTGAGAGGTGAGGGGGGAGGGTGCATGGGTTGAGGGAGGATGGCGTGGGACATGGGGGGCACGATGATGGCCTACCCACGGTTATTGGGCGATTGAGTTTGATCGGGCCCACCATGCTCAAAAAAATTATTAATTTAAAAAAAAAAAAAAAATCATTAAATTAATTTAATATGAAAATTTTGAAGGAAAAAAATTGAACTTACCTTTCAATTGCGAGAATTCTTTGTTCAATATGTTGTTGATAACAATACAGCTGCTCCACAAATTCACGAGTCTTTCAACGAACCTCAGAAAACCTAGATGTGACGTGAGTAATAGTGATAATGAAATTTAATATATAAGTGAAATTACGAAGATGTTTTTCCGTACGATTAATGTGGGATAATTTGTTTTAAAATATTATAGAGTGAATATTGTAGAATTGTTTTACAGCGGATTGAATGTGGGATTAATTTGTTTTAGAATATATTATAAAAATTTAAAAAAAATTCAGTTGTTAGTAAATATTATATACTTTAACTATTACAATAATTAATGTACAAGTTATAGTTTACAATTTTAATTTTAGTGATTTATTTCATAAAAAAATTTAGTTTGCATTTTTCAATAAATTGTAGAATAAATTAATGAAGGTAAATAAATCTAACAAACTTTTGAAGGGAAATTATTTCGCGAAAATTTTTGGAGGGAAATATTTTCGCGAAACGTTTTGGAGGGAATAATTTTGGAGGGAATATTTCATTCTTTAAGCTATATAATATCCTTAGAAGACTCCATTTGTATCATTCAACATCTCCTATTTCAAAGGGATGGATTGTTCTGATAGTGAAGTTTCGATTTATACACCATCAACATCTTCATCGCGTAACAATTCTATTCATATTGATGAATATAGTGGGAATTCTTCCACTATGAATAGAAAGTCCGTTCTTCCACTTAGTCCCCATTCTAAAGACTATGAGAGCAGCACTGATGAAAGAGGGGATGGAGAATTTCAAATTAATAAAGAGTCACAGATTCCACTTAGTCCTAATTCTAAGGACTATGAAAGCAGTGGTGATGAAGAGCATGATGGTGAAGTTCAAATGAATGGAGTGTCACGATGTCCACTTAGTCCTAATTCTGAGGACTATGAGAGTAGAAGTTTTGAAGAGCATGATGGTGAAGTTCAAAAGGATGGAGTGTCACAGGGTCCACTTAGTCCTAATTTTGAGGACTATGAGAGCAGCAGTTTTGAAGTGCATGATGGCGAATTTCAAAAGAATGGAGTGTCACGGTGTCCACTTAGTCCTAATTCTGAGGACTATGAGAGCAGCAGCGATGAAGAGCGTGGTGATGAATTTCAAAAAAATGGAGTGTCAAAGTGTCCACTTAGTCCTAATTCTAAGGACTATGAGAGCAGCAGTGATGAAGAGCGTGGTGATGATTTCAAAAGAATGGAGTGTCAAAGTGTCCACTTAGTCCTAATTCTAAGGACTATGAGAGCAGCAGTGATGAAGAGCGTGGTGATGAATTTCAAAAGAATGGAGTGTCAAAGTGTCCACTTAGTCCTAATTCTAAGGACTATGAGAGCAGCAGCAATGAAGAGCGTGGTGATGAATTTCAAAAGAATGGAGTGTCAAAGTGTCCACTTAGTCCTAACTCTAAGGACTATGAGAGCAGCAGTGGTGAAGAGCGTGGTGATGAATTTCAAAATTATGGAGTGTCAAAGTGTCCACTTAGTCCTAATTCGAAGGACTATGAGAGCAGCAGTGATGAAGCACGGGATGATGAATTTCAAAAGATTGGAGTGTCACAGTGTCCTCTTAGTCCTAATTCTAAGGACTATGAGAGCAGTAATGATGAAGGACAGGATCATGCAGTTAGTCCTAATTCTAATGATTATAAAGGTAGCGGTGACAAAGGACAGGATGTAGCATCTTCAATAAGTAAACAGTCTCATTTTCAATGTAGTCCTAATTCTATGGACTATGAGAGTAGCACTGACAATGCACATGAGGAAGAATATCCATTAAACATTGAGTCAAATTTTCCATTCAGTTCAAATTCTAAAGACTATGACAGTGGCACTGAAGAAGGGGAAGATGAAGAGTATCCTCTAAGTCAATATCTGAAAAGCAGAGCTGATGATAGTGTGGATAACATTCGTCTTAATGATGATGAAAATCCTTATAAAAATGATGATCCAATGATGGAGATGTTGCCAAGAAATATTGTATCGAGGAGTAGGAGCAGACCTTTTCGTATAAATGCAAGCTGTTCTAGTTATACAAGGGGTAGAGCAGAATATCTGACGAGAAGAAGTTCTATCAGTGCTCTCATTTCAAGTGAATGTTGCCAAAAAAATTGCTTGAAACATATGGATTTCACATTTGCATTAAAAAGCAGGAAAAGATATTTGTCAATGAATAAAAGCATGAAAAAATCATATTTAGTTGGATGCATGCAATCTACATTGTCAGGTTATGATTATCATATTAGGAATTTATTATTGTGTAGAAAAGCTTTCAAAAATTTTCATTCGATTGGGAATTTTCGTCTCTTGAGAATTCAAGAAAATTTGGAAAAGGATCCCACATTTTATTCAGAAGTACGTCATAAAAGACAGCTTGGGCCATTATCAAACACTGCAATGTCATGGATGAAAGATTTATTTTCAAAGCATGGAGAGTGTATGCCAAATAGAGAGACAATACATATTCCAGATAATTTTTCAAGACGAGAAATCTACAACTTATACAAAGAATATGCAGAAGGTGCTGAGGGACATGGCCAATTTATTACATATCAATATTTTGTGAAGATATGGAAGAAAGAATTCAATAATGTCTATATTCCTAAGAAGACAAGGATGGGGATTTGCAGTACATGTGCTTCTCTTAAATAAAAAAGGGACAAATGTGAAGGCCCAGAAAGAGGTAAGCGTTCATAGCTTTAACTTTTAAAATTGTATAGTCATCAACTATGAAACATATTTCTTAATGAATTTCTTTTATGTTGTGTAGATTTAATTGTCAAAGAACTTCAGGGGCATCGCGAACAACAAACAAATGAAAGGAAGAAGTTGTACAAGCATCGAAAGAAGTGTTATGATAATCTGAATAAATATTTGGGTTTGATAATTGATGGTATGAACCAGAAGAAAACACTTTTACCACATTTTGTTCGCACACCCAAAAATTTACACGAGGAAAATTTTATTCAGTTTCACTTGGTCGGTTGTATGGTCTTCAATGGGAAAATGTTGCCAAGGGTGTACTTCATAGCTCCAAATATTCATAATGATGCAAATTTGACCATAACCATAATTCATGATGTGATTTCTCATTGGTCTGGTAATCTTCTTGAAGTTTTGTATCTACAATTGGACAACACTTGCCGTGAAAACAAAAATCAGGTTATTTTTGGATATCTAAACATGCTTGCTGAATTGAGAATTTTTCAAAAGGTAAAGGTTGGTTTCCTTCTTGTTGGGCACACTCATGACCATATTGATCAGATGTTCAGTCGTTTTTTAGTCACATTGAGGAGGAAGGAAGTTGGGAGCTTGCCATCACTAATTGAATGTATTAAGAAATCATACATGCCAGAGCCTACGTTTGATGTGTTGGAAGAAACTGTTGACATGCGAAGGTTTATTCTGGGATCATATGGTGTGGGGAAATGCATTGAACAACTTAATGACATTAGCTTCCAACATCAATTTCGTATCAAAAAAATTGATGGGAAAACACTAATATGGGGCAAGAAGTTTTCAACTACTACAGAATGGGCACCGTCATCAGGTTTGAAATTTTGAAGTTCATTCCAGATCATCCAATATTTGCATCAAAAATATTGTTATTACAATCAGTTGGTGAAGTTCAGAATGCACGCAGACAAAATAGACATATAAATTATTCTGATTGCCTGGAAGAAATTAAAAAATGTATTAGATATACATATGAGTACATTGACATTGCTGATTCAGTTTGGTGGGAATCATTTTTCAATAATCAAAGTGATATCATTTCAACAACAACAAATGAAGATATACCTTTGAAAAATCCATTTAGTTGGCCACAAAATGTGTTGAATGAACATGAGGAAGTAAACATTGTTGAACAGCAACAAAGTCAAGGTATTATTAATTCTTCACAGGCAACGGAAAGAGAGATGTATATTGGTTCCAGAAGATCTCGTGCACAACGTGAAGCCATGGATGACCTTTACAGGGGTTCAGTACAGGATATTAAGGAGGGTTGCATGATTGCAGTGCTAGCAGATGGAGATCCCAATGGCTATCCATTTTGGGTTGCTAAAGTTATAAAGGTCTTTACAGAAAATGAGGATGTTACAGGTGTTGAAGTACATTGGTATGCCACAAATACACACCCATTCAATGGTGTGTATAAGCCAGAGATGGTAGCTGACAAAAAAAATGGCGGAAAAAGAAAAAGAAAGGGTACAAATATAAATCGTCGCCGCACAGACATATTACAATTGGAGGATGTTGACATACTTGTTTATGACTTCAATTTAACAAAGAGAGGAACTCTTTGCTTCAAGACGATAGAGATTCTGAAAAGGTTGTTACGAGAAGGAACAGTGTTGACATGGGAGTCTTCTGAAACCAGTCGTAGATCTAGAAGAAATTTGAAACCTGGAATGTTCGGCATGCATGTGGACTCAGACGGGGCACTAGTTGATGAAAGAGAAGAATATGGAACATCTTCGTCGGGATCCAGTCACTCATCTGAAGATGTGAATTCTGATGGTGTGCAAGAAAATATGAGTGATTTTGAATAATTGTTTAAGACAGTTTATATAACTGATGTATCCATCGTATCTTCAAATAAAATTAATGTTTTCCATATGGTGTTAAATGAGAAGTTATGAATCATTTTTATGTTGTTGGATTATATGTCTTAAGTATGATAAATTTTATTGTTTAAATATCTACAATGCAATATCAAATTAGAGATATAATGTATGTTTTATTTAGTATACAAATAAAGACTTTTGAATTCATATAGTGATGTAATTTTTTCATAATGTCATGGTTTCTTAATTTTATAGTTGACAATTTTTCAATTTCTTTTGTATCTAGCATGTTATGGTTGAAAACATGTTAAATTTATACTTAGGAAAGAAAAACGATATTCTACCAAAAACATTAATGTGTTTTTTCCTCATCAATAAATTTGTTTGAGACATAAAAATTTGGTTTTATTAGCATTTTTTAAAAATTTCGAAAATTGACCCTAAAAAAAAAAATCATTGTTCCAGTATCATTACTTTCATTTTGAAGCTATTATTTGCACATAAATTTCATAGTAAATTTCATATTCACTGCCATTTTTAAAACATGTTCAAAATTTACACCTAAAAAATAAAAACATCGTTCCAGTATACACACTTTTTGTTTTTAGCACTATTTTTTATGTTTTTTTGGGGTTTTTGGGCCAGAGTTCCCGCTTCAAAGTTTACATTGTTTATAGTGAAAAAAAAGGAAAACTCAACACGAAAGGGAATAAAAAGATGAGAGGAAAGGAGTACACAACAAGGAAAAAAAACTAAAAGAAAAGAAATAAAAATAGCCAGAGCAAACATGATGTAAAACTAGAATAAAAAAACCATGACGAACTACAGGTGTAAGATGAGTGCAAGGAAAGGAAAACTAAGATGCAACTAATCCTACTCCTATCCTAACAACTAAATGGTTAGGGTTATGTGAAATGAAATTTTGAGTAAAGCCACTGTAGTCGCTCCTGACCTGCGTCCATAAAGATACGGATGACTAAAACATATAAAAAGTAGTTTGCAACAAAAAATACAAAAACTTGAACAAGATGCAGATAGAAAGGAAGGTCTTTCCTGTAGGTAGAAGTATGTGTCACAACCACCCAATACACATGCTTACCTTTTTGATGGATACCCTTTCTAAAAAACCTTGGATGTTTCTTGTGGATGTTTCCTTATCTGCACTGAGTTTCTTAGCAAGCCCAAGGAAGGATTAAAATTTGTTGCCTGCAACATGGCTTTCCACGTAATATTTTTGCATCCATTCAATTTTTGGATCATAAAAGTCATGATGGTTGTTTGGAAAGCCTCATCATCTTTGAAAAGATAGATTTCTGATTCGAGAGACGATATCATGATGGGAATCTAGGAAGGAAACATAGATCCAATCATTCTCAGTAGTCATGCCAGCAGAGTGAGGACCTACCATAACCATCAATGAAGGTTGAAGTGCCTCACCTACTTTACAAAAGTCTGAAGAGAAATATGGTAAAAAATGAATATCAAAGTGTGCGAAGAAACTGTCATCAGGTGTGCTCATGGGAAAATGATAAGGCAAATGACAGCCACTCAAGATAGAAAATGACCACATGAGCTAGTTGAGAGGTTAGATTCCTAGTTTGCAATGAACAAATACAAATTCATTTCAACAATCTTGTGAATTCTCTGAACAATGGAACCAAGTTCACTATGAGCTAGAAATCACAGAACACCTCCCTGCAATTGGTAAAAAAATTGCGCAGACATCATAGTCACGATAAGAATTTAAAAGAGATGCTAACATCATGAATGCGTGAAACCAATTGGGGCATGGTGAATGGAGAGGAACTTGATTCGCCTGATAACCTGTGTGCTCATCATCACCCAAGGATATTTCTGGTGTGATGAGTAGACATATTTGCAGTGCAAGGATCACAAGAAGACCAAGGAGATGATCATGAGAGGGAAAATTTGATAAGTATGATTATGGTAAAAGACAGTGTTTGAGATGATCAATTTCACAATTCCATGATTTCATGGGCCACAGACACTCCCAACCTGAGTTTGATGTAAGAGGTTTGCATGAAGATAGAGGTGTTGTAACAAATTCATGGATTCAGTCATAAGTGAAATTTTGAAAATTTGAATGATCACACTTGGAATACCAAAATTGTCTTACACGGGAATCCACATTGATTGAGACCATGTAGATAGATGGATTATGTGTGAGAAACCAAATATTATTTGGTTTGGGGGGTTTAATAGAGTTGGGAGGTCTTGAAATAACCATCAATGGATGTTTAAGTTCCTCGACTCCCTAATACATCCCGAAAATTTCCATAATTACAGAATCACATTTTGAAACTTGAACCAGATCATGCATGGATTAAGGATGGTTGTTGTTGATGATTTCAACACTCCTCTCCAAATAGCAGCCATCTCTGTCATAGGTTTCAACAATAATCATATTTCTCAATTGAAGAGGCTCTTCTGATGGTACGTCCAAAGATAAATGAATTGGTGAGATCGCATGAGTAAGATGATTTGACGAGTTGTCTTCATGCAAAATAAGAGATAACGGGGAGTGGGAAGATTCATGTGCGATTAGAATATTTTCATCATGGACAAACTCATTTCCTTATGTCAATTGAGGAGATAGCTCATCGGGTGAAGAAGTCATAGAACGTGGAGTATCTTCGTCGCATGCAGATGTGTTGTGAATGGTAGGACATAAGGGAAAGTGAGGTGAGGAGGAAGTTTCGACATGGATGTATTCTTTGGCTGGAGCACATTATAGATTTAAGTTAGAGTCTTCATGAGAGAACAAAAGATCACATGATGTGCTTGGGAATTCATCACATCATATGGAAGCATTAGAGTGATGACTTCCCAAGGCTGGGTGTTGATTGAAGGAATTAATTGTACAGGATGTTCCACTGAGATTAGAATATTGAGAGTCATTCAAGAATGGAACCTCATTGTTTTGATGTGCACAATTTTGAATCAGAGAGGGAATATTGATAGCGTCCTAAACTTTATACTCCATTTCCTATGTGATGTCACTTCCTTGTGCCAGATCATAATTTGAGCCAGCCGCTTGAGAACCAAGAGCTACATACAACTAGTTGGTGGAACATATTGATCAAGAGACTCATTGTACAAGGAGTCATGGCTTACAGATGATGGAGGATAGTAGAGATGTAGATCAAGTTTGAGACTTGAGTTATGAATGGTGACGTCCTCCTGCGGAATGGAGGAGTGAGTCTTTGCTATAGGCTTCGTAATCAATTATGGAACTTCCTCCATAGAAGTAGGAGACAGATGATAAGATGGGTTGGGGACATGCTGCACCTATTTCTTATCTTTGCAATCACCGCAAGGGGGCACCTACTACAGGATAGGAAAAGGAGAAGGACAAGGAACAAATGGGGTATTGGGTCCTCCTTTTCAATCATAGGTGCCTCAGGATCCGCAAGAGTTGGGGAATAAGGGAAATTAGGAGGGTCACTTGATTGGGAAACATGAACGAGGTGGTTAAACTCTTATCCCAAGAAATTTTAGAAATTCCCACTGTAGATCAACAGATTATGCAATATACTAAAACACAATACAAGATCCACTTCTACAACACTTTGCGGAAGCTTAATCAAATATGAGCAAGATCAAATAGAACACATATAACTAAGAATGAGAAATCAATCACACATAACATAGAAGAAATAACTCAATGAAAGCCTCAGCCTAAAACCCCAACCTCTGTATTATCATACAAGTGGAAATATAGTCTGAATTACAAAAATAATTAGCTCACAAGCTATCCTTCTCTCTCTGCAATCCCTCTGCTCCTCATAGATAGTCAAAGGTCTCTCTCAAACCTTCTCCTTTGCCCTCCAAGCCTCCTATTTCTTTGCACAATTTTCCTTGGGGTTCGATGCCACCACTTGTGCGAATTGGCCTCTTCACACACTCACTAACCTCTGATCCAGCTATGAAATCCTGAAGGAGATGAATCCTTCTCCATGGATGAGTTTCATTTATAGGAAAAATACATCCAACTGATTGTACACTATCCCTCCTTTGATCTCAACTGGGTCTCTGTCTGAACTAACATGCATGAGTTATTTATGAGAGAATATTCCATTATTTCAAGAACAGTAGCTATACGCAAGCATGCATTAACTAACTGAACTTACATTAATTCAACAAATTGTTTGAATTAATCTAACTGGACTTGACTCAGTTAACTAAGCCAACTAATTAAAACTCAAATTAGAACTCATCCTTATCTCTTTAACTGATGGATAATTTCCTCAATTAATGGAGAAACTATTGCATGTCCTCACATAGACTTCATGTTTGATTTTTCACTACTAATTAACTCATGGTGAATTAATTAATTTATTTTCAAACAGATGTTAAGTTCAAATTCGAATTTTACTTCCTATTTTTAGTCCAGGGACTGACTAAAATAGGAATCCATCTCGAACTGCTAAAAATAGCAATGCTATTTTTAGCACTTCCATTTTTCATTCCTTGTTTCTCAATCCATCACTGGTACCCAAACTACTATTTATAGTAGTGCTATTTTTAGCACTTCTATTTTTAGCATTTCTTATTGCTATTTTCAACACTCCCTCTCAACAAGAAAGGCATTCAACTCGAACCCGATCCTGTACCTTTGGAATGTTTTGCATGCAACACTTCTCCCATGTGTGGATGCTCCAACAACTCTAGAAACAAAAAGAAACTCCTAACTGACCTCTCTGTTGAGCTAGAAACATACTCTGATGTTGAAGCTCCATCTATCGCTAACAAGTGTTCCCTCTCTGACCTCTGGGATGCTACAACACTCCATGCATCTCGTACCGATGCACACCTCTCTCTGCCATCTTCAACTGGTGCAACACTCCTGTGCCTCTTGCATTGTTGCAACCTACTAGCTATACACAGTCTTGGGACTCCTGCATTGTAGCTCTCTCTGCCGCTCCATCCACATTTTTCTCCACCCACTCAGTTAGTCCTGCTACTCTTCGTCGGGGCTCCCGTATCAAATTCAAATCCAAAAGGTTGGGTACCTGAAGGATCCTACCCCTATTCCAGCCTTCTTGGGATGATCACTCCACATTGCCCCACCTCCTACTTGGAGGTACGGATGCATGTGATCCCTCTGCGCACCTGTCTCAAAATTTCCCTCTACTAAAGGTCTCTGCATGAGTACATGTCTCTACTCGATCTCCTCTTATCTTCTCTAGTTGTGGCTGCTTCACAACCTCCTGAAGTTGCTTCACCAATCATGGCTCCTCCACAATCGTCTGAGACTTTTTCTGCCACTATATGTTGAGAGGTAATGTACTCTCCCTCTCAACCACCAAGTCTCCATCAGTTGCCTTGCTCCTCAAGGCTTTGCATGCATCTTGAACCTCAAGAGCATATATATTCTTGACCCGTGAACTGATCTGCTTCACTTGTTTAGTGATGATGTGTTTAAGGAAAACCTTTCCCTTATTGAAGACTACATCATAGCCTCTATCTTCCAACATCACGATCGACACCAAATTTCTCTTTAGTCCTGGTACATACTTAGCATCGGTCAAGGTAATGATAGCTCTATTTTCCCTCTGAAAAACAACCGTGCCTACACCTAAGACACTATACTTTTCATCATTACCCATCACTATGGGTATCTGGAGATCTTTCTCCTCGAAAGTACTGAACAAACTCTTATCGCCAGTCATGTGGAAAGAAGCTCCACTGTCAAGAAACCAACCACTTTTCACCATGGATGATACCATGCATACGAACAATGTGAAATCCAACTCGAACTGTGAGGCTAGTGCCTCACCTTCTGATCCTTCCACAGATCCCTTCTTGGATTTCCTTAGTGGAAAATTTGTAGCAAAATGACACACCTCATGACAATGAAAGAATTTCACTTTTGATTTGTTAAAGTTCTTCCCACCTTGGGAAGAACTGGATTAGGTAAGAGAATCCTTCTCCTTCCCCTTCTTTTCCTTACTCGCTAAGGTGTAGTTTGAACCATCTCTAGTGCTTTTTCTTACCTCCTCCTGCATCAGATCCAACCAAAGTTGATCCCAATCTAGCAGTTTCTCTCTTCCAGTAACCGAGTCCTGGTAGCTATGCCAGCTCTTAGGAAGACTGAAGAGTGCAAGACTCACCATGTCATCAATAGTTTTTGTGATCCCTACACTTCCAAGCTCATCCCTGCATGTGGTGAGCTTGTGTAGATACGCAAAGATCGTGTCGCCCTTTTCACACTTGATCTTCTGAAGCTTGTCCTTCAGTGCTAGCTTCCTTTGATTGCTTCTATTCTGATATAGATCTTTCAATTTTTTCCATATTGAAAACAGTGTCTCCTTCCCATGGAGACTCAAGACTATGTGGTCTCGGACTCCATCCAGAAGAATCCTCCTTGCTCTAGCCACACATTTCCTCCATTCCACCAATTTAGTAGCATCATTCAGCTTGGGGACTTCTTGATCAATGAAGTCCTTTAGACCATTATCCTCTAATACTACTTCCATGTGATACTTCCAGGCTATATAATTCGAAGTACCATCAAGGGCATATTCGAGTCTTAAACCATTGAACACCACAGGTGAAATAGAGATGTGATAAGAACTTGATTTCTATATTCAGGAATCACAAACTTTGAACTTCTCCCTCCTTGTACACTATTCTTCCTTGATCACCTTGGCTCCGATACCATGTAGAAATTTGTCTATGGATCAACTAGCTCTGATACCATGTAAAAATTCCCACTGTAGATCAATAGATTATGCAATATACTAAAACACAATACAAGATCTACTTCTAAAACACTTTGTGGAAGCTTAATCGAATATGAGCAAGATCAAATAGAACACATATAACTAAGAATGAGAAATCAATCACACATAACACAGAACAAATAACCCGAGGAAAGAATCAACCTAAAACCACAATCTTTGTATTATCATACAAGTGGAAATATAGTCTGGATTACAAAAAGAATCAGCTCACAAGCTATCCTGCTCTCGCTGCAATCCGTCTACTGCTCATAGATAGTCAAAGGCCTCTCTCAAACCTTTTCCTCTGTCCTCCAAGCCTCCTATTTATTTGCACAATTTTCCTTGTGGTCCAATGCAGCCACTTGCATGAATTGGCCTCTTCACACACTCACTAACCTCTGATCCAACTACACAATCCTGAAGGAAATGAATCCTTCTCCATGGATGAGTTTCTTTTATAGGAAAAATCCATCCAACTGATACTACATTGTCCCTCCTCTGATCTCAACTTGGTCTCTGTCTAAACTGAAATGCATGAGTTATTTATGAGAGAATATTCAGTTATCTGAAGAACAATAGTTATATGCAAGCATACATTAACTAACTGAACTTACATTAATTCAACAAAGTATTTGAATTAGTATAACTGGACTTGACTCAATTAACTGAGCCAACTAATTACAACTCAAATTAGAACTCATCCTTATCTCTTTAATTGATGGATAAATTCCTCAATTAATGGAGAAACTGTTGCATGTCCTCATATTGACTTCATGTTTGATGTTTCACTACTAATTAAATCATGGTGAATTAATTAATTTATTTTCAAACAACTGTTAAGTTAAAATTCGAATTTTAATTCCTATTTTTAGTCCAAGGACTGACTAAAATAGGAATCGATCCCGAACTGCTAAAAATAGCAATTCTATTTTTAGTACTTCCCTTTTTCATTCCCTATTGCTCAATCCATCACTGGTACCCAAACTACTATTTATAGCAGTGCTATTTTTAGCACTTCTATTTTTAGCATTTCTTGTTGCTATTTTCAACATAAATCTGATTTCAAATTTTTTTCGGGAATTTCACAATAGAGGTGTAGGAATCGATAAAAAATTCCTCAACTGATTCATCAGGATTCATTCATAAATGAAGGATTCTTTTATAGAAATCTTGGTGGTTGTACTTATCAAAATCTTTACACAACATCTTGGCAATCTAAGCAATCGAATGGATAGAAGTAACAGGTAATGTATGACACAATTTCTTAACACAACCTTTGAATGTGATGGTGAGTAATCTAGCATGAAATATTTGCACTCTACTCTGTTACACAAATAGAGATGGATAACTTAAAAGAGATGTTCATGAAAAGTTGATTCACCCTCACCATCAAACTTAAGTTTAGATAGGTCATGAATGAGTTTGGAAGGGATGGTACAATTAATCTCTTTGGAAAAGCATCCCGAGATTATGATTTCAGGAAGAGCCATTTTAAATAAGAGATTCAAGTAGACTCTATGGGTACAACCTATCGTTTGGCCCTCCTTCTAGCGCCATTTTATTGATGATGCTGGAAATATGTCAACCAAGGGGATCTCCTCGATGTGAAGTCCCAACTAGACCTACATCGTTTGGTGTAGGAGTCCCATCCAGTGTAAAGGCCTATTTTCTATATACTTAGAGATATGCCTTGGCTCTAGCTGTCAGCACATGAGAGTGTTACACTGGTATCTTCAAATAAAAAGGTACATGTGCCTGATGAGTGCGTAATGTAACTGTGTCAAAGTTATATTACTACAAAGGGGGAGAGATAAAGTGAGCCTCTAAATGAGAGGTAGTAGTACCATCCAAGAAGAGACACGTGCGAACCAAAAAGGGTCTATCGATCATCCAACGGAATAGTCCACAATGGATGTGACAGTCGTTAAACCAAAGTACAAGGAAAAACAGTTACACTATCCAACAAAGTAGTCCACACAAATGTGACGGTAATTATAACCAGTAAGCAAGATAGGTATATCTAATGTCCTACAGAGTATTCCACAAGAATGAGAAAACAATGATAAGAAATAGAACACATCTTCAACAATGTAAGTAATAAAACAACCAAAGTAGTTCAACTATCTTAGTACAGGTTAAGCCAACATGCATTAGAAATGTTTAAAGAGTAGTCTTACAAACATCTACAAAAGATGTTTGAAAATGTGTTGGTCTTAATAGGCTTATGAATTAAGCAAAAACCCCAAGACACATATATACACCATATATCACTAGCCCCGGTAGTGGGACATTGGAGCCACTCCTTGCTCCTCAAAGAATAGGCTACAGACTCTCAAGGCTATGTGGGAGTGGCCAAGGTGAAAGGTCCTTGATCATACATGTTAATTTTTCATAGGGTGACATTGTTATTTACTACGATAGTTGCATTTCATGATTAATACATTAAGTTCACCCCATATCATCATTACATTATTCAGATCTACACCATTATACATCATATGCAATTACATAGAAAGAAACAACATCACCACCATCATCAATGCAATAGAACATAAAAGGAATAGTAGAAGAAAGCATGCACACATATAAAGACACCAGGATTGGTTCGAGACCAAGGAAAAACCCACTACGGGGAAAACCCTTGAAAATATTCTTCTTCTTGGATCATCATCAAATGATACAACAAAAGAGAGTACACTGATAGATAACTTTATCTATGCAACAAAACAATAATGATATCTATGAAACAAATTTATTCATGCTAGGAATCAGAATCCTCATAATGATGGTTGTAATGTGTTGTCACAAACTGATGTCAATTGTTGTATACTACTTTCGTTGTGTCGAATATTACTAAACACTAATGTTATTGTCAATGAGCCCAATAGATATGTTTGTAGCAAAAACTAACAAATCAGTTCTACAGATCTGTATAATAGTAGAGAGGAACCTAGATCTACATGATCAATGAAGTCGACTAAAGCCAAGATTCCCAAAACTTAGATCTAAACTGGGTTGCCCTCATCAGCACTATCTGCAGGAAACTAAAACTTCAATGTCACTCTCATGAATACTGTATGTGTGTGGTTGTAACTGTAACATGAATACCAGAAGGTCATTGTGTGTGCTACCTTGAAAGTAGACTGTAAAAACCCACAGTCACACCTTTAATGAATTGTACGAGTGACTAGGAGAATCAAAGTTGTTCTCTAGATGAGTTTTCCCAGCGAGTGCACTGGCATGGTCGCTCCTAAGGCTATGTGGTGTAAGAGACCAAGGATTGGATCCTTCTGATTTGACTCTTAAATCAGAGTCACTCCCTCTAAACTATATTCGAGTGACCAGAGGGCCAAATTTTCTCTCTTGACCATTTTTTCCCTATGACCATGGATAAAAAACTTCTAATCTATGCCAGTGACCAAGACCCAGAGAAAAATCCTAAGCCAAAGCGAACCTTTCACTCAAACTTTCAGACCTAATGTGAACTTCTATCGATGAACCCATGCGACCCAAAACAAAATAGAAGAATAGAAACATGTCTTGATTGAGTATTTCCAAATGAGCTTGAGGTATTTTCCTTTTATAGTATTTCTTGAGGGTTGTTGAGGTTGACCCAAATAGTTACCCAAGTGGTTAGGGTCGACCCATTCCATAATGAGTGAATGAATAAAATAATTCAAAAATTAACTTCTTCTTAACCGAATTAAGTGATCTTTAGGTCAATTTTGGTCCTCTCAAAAATAGAAATCTAATGAAATCCCTATCCCATTCTTTTGAGTTTCTCAAGGTGGAATTTTACCACAATTGCAAAAATTAACACTCCGTCTAAATTAGGGAGAATTTGACCTACCAATATCTATCCATCAAACAATATGCCATTCTAGAATCTTTGAGTGTCATCACGTATCATCACGGATCATTTATGTCATGTAGTAATCGTGCCATGTCCATCTCAAGTGGCTCATCATCAGAGAGCATCATTGTACATATTGATCTATCCTTTTCTTATTCTCGCTTATCACTTGATTTTTCTTGCTCATATGTTGAACATTCTTAGATCTAGAAGAAGAATCATTTGGTACCAGGGTGGAGCTCAAGCTACCACCCTCTTTACATCATGTTGTTATCTAGAATCCCTGCCAGTAGCCTACTACCAGATCATCATCAATCATTAACGGAGAGAATATCATCAAGGAGTGCATCTCAACCCAGAATCACAATAGGGAGCAATAGTTTCCACCCGTCTCAAGAAATAGGATAACTCATCACACAGGGGATTAAACCCTCGACCCTAGATCACATAGGGGAGTAAACCCTCGACTCTAGAATTTCAATGGGGAGCTTTGCCCTCAACCTAGAATCATATTGGGTCATCTCAAACCATCCTATTTCCTACTAATCTTCTCATCAATGACCCAAAATAGCCATATGGTACAACACCTGCATCATAATCGAATTAGGTTGTACACCCCAAGTACACTCTCAACTCATTGGGAAAAATGAGGAACGATATTCCCATCAAGTTGGTTTGCTTCACGGTATGATGAAAACTGGGGTATACTCTACAAATACCAAGAGGGGAGTAGCATTCTTCGACCCTATAAAGATAGGGGAGCTTCTACCCTATGTAATAGATAAGGTAATGACCTATTGTATAGAGTTCCCTTAACACCAGAAGCCCTCCATCTGAATTTGTCACCTTGGGAGCTCAAGGAGGGTAGGAAGCGTTTGCTCAGTGTCCTCAATCAACACTGCTCTCATCATTAGATTGTCTCAATTGCAGTTGTTTCCTATTCATACAAAACATCAAATCAAATATCATGTCAGATCATATATAAGAATATGAATCACAAAAGGATACCATAATCATCCTCCCTATCACGGAGGTGCCAACCACAAGCCTGAGCTTGTGATCCAGGTGGCCACCTGCCAAGTCCACCTGGACCCCAACCATTGTCTTTCTCAGCATTTTCAGTTTCCTTAATTGTAGCACAACTTACTATTTTTAGCAGTTTTTCAGGTCCTGAACTTCCGGAGCCATTTTGAGGCCCTAAACGACATTTTTTGGGGAATCCGGGGGAAACATGGGTCCATGGAATGGACCCATGTTGCCTGTTCCAACAATGATAGTGCTCGGATAGATCTTTCTAATGAGCTATTGTACGCGTCAAACGGAGATCATATTCCAAAGTTACGACCCCGGGAAGTTGATGTACCACTTTACCCCAAACGGGGCCCACAGTTTGGCGTTTCATCTCCTAGGGTTAGGTTTTGGAATGTTAAGGGTTTTCCATTGTTTCTCAACAATAAATAGGCCTTCGAGCCTCATTGTAACACAGTTCAGAGGCATGTAGCCGCCACATCTCTTCTCAAAGATAAGCTACCATCGCCCTAGCTGGTTTATTTCCATTTCTGGTTGCAAGCATATTTCAGTATTTTCCATTAATGAAATGAAGTATTATCTCCGCTGCATCTTTGTGTATATGGTTATCTCTATAATTTGTTGCGTTCCTGTTTAAATCCGGATCAGTGGTATCAGAGCGGTCTTCTTTTTCTCTGTTTTTCTTTGCATGTCCCCAACAAGGTCGGGATATAAGGAGTTAGGGCTTGAACTGGTTGAACCTTTGCAAGACCAGCCTCGCAAATCCCGACGGCCTCCCATGGCGGACGAGAAGAAAGACGAGGGGGCAGGAGATCCCATCAAAATCTTGCTCGAAGAAGCCCTCGAGCGACAACGGAACGCGATGATGGACAGCTTTGCCCAGATCCTTCAGCGGCTACCCAGAAGCAACGCATCGGCTTCCAGCAGCTACTCTGGAAACGCCACACCCTTTAAGGTACAAGTTAATTTTGAAATCCCCATATTCGAGGGTCAGATAGACGCAGATGCCGTAGATAAATGGTTAAATCTGCTAGAGGGTTATTTTTCTGTTCATGAATTTTCGAGTCGGGAAAAGATTGTTTTTGCTCTTCTCAAAGCATCCCCCCACGTCAAGGACTGGTGGGAAACCTACTGCGAGCAGAAGCATGAAAGTACAGGCTCAATATTTTCAGCCGCACCCACCTGGGATTCGTTCCGGGATGCCATCAAGGAGCAGTACTACCCTGTCGGAAGCTATGAGGATGAATACATAAAGTGGACCACGCTGCGGCAAGGAAGGGACCAAGACGTGCCGGAGTTCACCAATCTTTTCCACACCCTTCGCACAAAGTTGGGTATCAAGGATTCAGAGCAACATTTGATACTCAAATACCGTGGTTGCCTGGACAAGTACATCCAGGAAGAAATACAATTCCTAAACATCCCCTCGCTCGGTGCAGCATATTGATATGCCGTCAAGGTCGAGCAGAAGTTTAAACAAAAGAAGCGAGACTTTGGATCTGCGAATCCAAAGCAGGGGAAAGGTGCTCCTAAACCACAGAACAAAGGACAAAGCCAAGGCGGGACAGCCCAATATAGCCAGCCGAAGCTGCAAGCAAAGAACAGCGCCGCAAAGCCGAGAAAGGACACTGGAAAATGGTGCGAGTTCCATAAGAGCTCCACTCACAACACAAGTGAGTGTCGGGCCAAGAAATCACTGGTGGCTGAGCTAAAGGTTTCAGAATCAGATGCATATTCCGACTCTGAGTCAGAGCCCGATAAGGGGTATGAAAAAGGGAAGCAAATCATTGATGCGGATCCCAGCGCCACTGTTGCTACCGCAAAGATCCAAAAAAATGAACCCGAAGATCCAGAGGAGGAGGAGCGTCTCTTCCACTCCCAGATGTCGGTAAAGGGCTCCCCGATACAGTTCATTGTTGATAGCGGGAGTCAAAAGAACCTCATTTCGGCAGAGGTCGTGAAGCGGTTGGGCTTACCGACCACAGCAAACCCACAACCATACACCATTGGGTGGCTTCACCAAGGATGAGATCTTCGCGTGAGCCAGCAGTGTCGCCTTCCATACAACATCAAGCCCTTCACGGATGAGGTATTGTGTGACATTGCTACCCTTGAAGTTTGTGATGTATTACTAGGACAACCATACTTGTGGAAGCGACATGCTATGTATGAATCAACGCCCCGTGTTGTTATTATTACACTGGGAAATAAGTTGTTCAAGATACCAAAGGTAGCACCACCCGCCGCCATCTCTTTGATTACTGCAAAATAATGCAGTAAGATCATTTCCAAAACCAGGAAATTTGTTTTCCTGATGATATGCCCTCAAGGAAAGAAGAAGACAGTGGCCGCGGCCTCCAAACGGGGTCCCTCTGCACGACAACTACAGATGGACAAGATTGTGGAGGAGTACAAGGACATCTTCACCTCCCCGGCATTCCCCCATTCCTTGGCCTGCACCCAGTGTTCAATGTGGACCGCCTTCGGCCATACTTTCCACCATTGCTAGACACATCCGACATTGCAGAACAGCTCAAACCCACAGAATTAAATCCAGATTGCATGGAACAAGCTGCAACTGATCGGATCATGGACACATAGATCAAGAACACTCGCCAACAGAATATCCAACTGTATCGAGTTGTCAAAGCAGGCCATCTCCTTCAGCAGGGCAAGTGGCTCACCAGGGAACAAGTTCAGCAGAAGTTTCTTCATCTCATGGAGGAGCTCAACGCAATGGGGACCATTGCTTCCTAAGGGGGGAGGAATGATCCAGGTGGATATTGGTGGCCACCTGCCAATTCCACCTGGACCCCCACCATTGTCTTTCTCAGCATTTTCAGTTTCCTTAATTGTAGCACAACTTACTATTTTTAGCAGTTTTTCAGGTCCTGAACTTCCGGAGCCGTTTTGAGGCCCTAAACGACGTTTTTTGGGGAATCCAGGGGCAACATGGGTCCATCGAATGGATGTTGCCCGTTCCAACAATGATAGTGCTTGGATAGATCTTTCTAATGAGCTATTGTACGCGTCAAACAGAGATCATATGCCAAAGTTACGACCCCGGGAAGTTGATGTACCAATTTACCCCAAACGGGGCCCACAGTTTGGCGTTTCATCTCCTAGGGTTAGGTTTTGGAATGTTAAGGGTTTTCCATTGTTTCTCAACAATAAATAGGCCTTCGAGCCTCATTGTAACACAGTTCAGAGGCATGTAGCCACCACATCTCTTCTCAGAGATAAGCTACCATCGTCCTAGCTGGTTTATTTCCATTTATGGTTGTAAGCATATTTCAGTATTTTCCATTAATGAAATGAAGTATTATCTCCGCTGCATCTTTGTGTATATGGTTATCTCTGTAATTTGTTGCGTTCCTGTTTAAATCCGGATCAGCTTGTTTCTAACAACTCCATTATCTCAATATATGAGAGTATCTCGGTCCCAACTATAAATATGGGACTTATTTCCAATCAAATCATCCCAATGTATCCATGGTATCCATGTCATATCTAGATCATACTCAAGCAACTCTCTAAGGAACTTTTGTATCCTGCCTCATAGCTAGCCATGCTAGAAACATCATGATCAACCTCAGTCATGTTATGGACCTCTTATCCAAGATATCATGGAAGATCACATAATAAAGAAACATCGAAATGTGTTTATCAACAATGATCTCAAATATCAATAATAAATCTATGCAGATACATATCATAGGAGAAATATCACATTCTCAAAATAGAACACCTCATGCAGATATTTCAAAGCATGCTTGGTGGAAACTCTATGTGAGTGAAGAAAATCACTCATGAATTCATTATGAACATCATACATATATAGATGGATGTTAAAAATGGAACATCAATGCTTCAACCGTCAGATGCCATGTCAAGTTCAACAACATACTGAACTTCAAATCAGAGTATCTAAGGATTTTCATTTTCATTATTCAAAGAATTTTCTAATAGCTTTACAATATTGAATTTCTTTCCCAATTCATTCCATGGTACATTATTTTGGGATTCATAATCCATATCCCTGTAATTAGATCATCAAAAGCTCATCACCTATCACAAGTAGATCATCAAGATATAAAACCAAAACCATAATCAATATCAAATCCATACCTTAGGACTCATCATCCTAAATTCATCAGGTAACTTTCAAACATAGACATATTTGGATTGCAATTCTCTAGGCATAATTCCTTGTTAAGCCACCATAATCATCCTTACATAACTCAATGTTGTACCATCAATCAATAAGGTCAGCTCATCAAGGTTTATAAGCCAAATCATGACCATTATCAAAGTCATCATTATCATAGTACTAATACTTTCAATTAGGAGCCTATTGGAGCTCATATCATATCATGACTTCATCATATCAACAAGTCATGCATTATCAATCCAAATTTTATAAAGTCATTCTCATACGCATAATATAGGTCATCCTATCACTGGGTGGAAAATGCATACATCAAGGATGAGTCATGAAGGTTCCATTTTTCATGCGAAATCATGCCAACCTATTGTAGCACAAACATAGTGACATATATATGTGTATGTCCAAGTCACCTACAAACACAATTTCAATCTGCATGTTCATTTTATGGAAAACATTCAAGCTTTCCTACTAGCAGATCTTACTATTATCTGCAATAAATATGTGGTACTGATGTCTTCCAAGTGACCGTCTGATTTCATGCACAATACTTCATTACATGATCAACAATTTAACTCAACAACTTCAGAAGTTAGTTAATAATGACATACTATCTCAAGGAAATCATGATTCAGAGTTCATAAAGCTTCAGATGATGGTCAACAATAGTCAAACCTCTGGTCGCTCTCTTCAGGTTAGCATGGGAGAAAATTTAGCTGCCTGGACACTGTTTAGGCCTTAGCATAAGTGTGACCAGTGATGAAATCTCCTAGATTTGTGACTACGACTAGAGAAAGAACCCTAATTTCTGAATGGGCTTCAGATCTAAGACTCTGTTGTAGATCAATACTATCAGATGCACTTAAATCATACTTCAGTAACATATATACAAATAGTAATAAAGGTAAGAATCTTGAGAAGCGATTCTCCCTCTGACTTGGGATATGCATCATTCATCTTCATTCATGTAAGCAACCTGTCTCAACTTGATTCATGAAAAAATAGATATGTTAGATCATACACATATGACTATCAAAATTATGACATTAATATTTCATCGGAGGTTAGACTCAAAGTAGTAGCTAGATGTAGCATAATATCTCAAAGATTATGAACACAATAGCATTTTTTGTTAAGTCACTCCATCAAGTTACTGCATTCAGTTTAACCATATTCCATCAAGACAATACCAAAGCTATTAAGATATCTATAATATCAATCTTACACTTATACCTCTCAAATCAAGGTGACCATGCACTTCATGATCAATGAGATCAGTTTAGCTCATTCAATAAAGATTCATCAAAACGACAAGAGTGTCAATCACTCTTTCCATATACAAGCATTACTATTAGACTCATGTATAGGAGTCAATGAACTATCCATCTATATGGAATCCATCATGACAAGTATCAAGAGTATCATTTTCTATAAACAAGGTGCTAGCCTTCTTTATAGGAGAAAGTTATCAAATAGATAGATCATAGATTTTAACCAAACATAAAGTGTATCAATATATCAACATAGGAAACATAGATCCAAGTCACTTTCATATGCATGTATGAGACATTAGATAAATAGGCACTCTTATCATACCTTAAGGCTTATCGAGTCAATAGATGAAACACAACATACCATCCATACCTTGTGGTATTCAAATGCCTGAGCATCTGCTCATTAGACATAGGCCGCTTGAAACACTTTGTCATATTTTCATCAAGTACCTCTTTGTCTCTTTCCAGATCAACATCTCAATATGATCCTCAAAAAGGATCTACACATCTCATCTCATCAATGAGGTTAGAAACATCCATATACCCAAAATACATATGCAAGAAGTAATAAACATAATCATCAGATCCCTAAGTCTAGCAAGTAAGAAGCATCATAAATCAAGAAATGCTTATCTTCAATGAGAGGTGATCCTCTCCCTCTTGAACCAATCTTCAAGAGCCATCAATGTCCATGGTCCATATACCAATTTTGTCTTCAAGTACCCAACTAAATATACTAGGGATTATCCCATCTAGGGCTTGAGCATCCTCACATTGACCAACTAGGTTCCATATCTAATATGGATTCCATAAACCAGGGTTTTCTCTCCAACCCTAACCTCATAGAATCCATGAAACCCTAATCATCAAGATGCCTACGGTTATCTTCAAACCCCAAAATTCTTTTAGGTCTCCACCATCCTCTTCTTGTTTCCATCACAAGGTGTCATCAACGGGGTGATCTACGTGACTTTTCTTCAACCCAAATATGATACCATGTTAATTTTTCATAGGGTGACATTGTTCTTTTCTATGATAGTTGCATTTCATAATTAATACATTAAGTTCACCTGATATCATAATTACATTATTCATATCTACACCATTATACATCAACATATGCAATTACATAGGAAGAAATGACATCACCATCATCATCAATGCAACAAAACATAAAAACAATAGTAGAAGAAAGTAGTCACACATATACAGACACTAGGATTAGTCTGAGACTAGGAAAAAACCCACAATGGGAAAAAACCTTGCAAATCTTCTTCCTCTTAAATCATCATCAAGTGATACAGGAAAAGAGAGTACAATGATCCATAACTTTATATATCCAAGAAAACAATAATGATATCTATGAAATAAATCTAATCATGCTACTAATCATAATCTTCATACTGATGTCTGTAATGTGCTATCACAAACTAATGTCAATTCTTATCACTATGCTGAATACTGCTGAACATTGATGTTATTTTCAATGAGCCCAATACATATGTTTACAATGGAAACTAACAAATAAAATCTACAAACCTACAAATCTTTATAACACTAGAGAGGAACCCAGATCCACCTGATCACTGAAGTAGAGTAAAGCCAAGATGCCAAAAAGTTATATTTGAACTGGGTCACCCTGATCAATACTTTCTGCAGGCAACTAAAACTTCAGGGTCACTCTCATGAAGACTGTATGCATGTGATTATAACTTCACAATTGCTTCGAGGAGGTCACTATGAGTGCAACCTCGACACCAGATTGTAAAAACCCACAAACACATCGTTAATGAACTGTGCAAGAGACCAAGGGAATCAAAGTCTCTCTCTGGCTGAGTTGTTCCAGTGACTACACTAGCAGGGTCGGTCCAAGGGATACTTGGTGCTTGTGACTAGGGACCATATCCTTTCGATCTAAATCTAAACTCAGATTCACTCTTGCTGAACTGTCTCTGAGCGAACAAAGGGCCATAGTTGCTCTCTTGACCACTTTGTGCCTACGACTGTGTATGGAAAGCTTTTGATCTATGCTAGCGACCGAGATCCAAAAAAAAAACTCTAACCCGGAGTGAGCCTTTCACATTTACTTTCAAAACTAATGCAAACTTTTTTCGATGAACCTATGCAAACCAAAGCAAAATAGAAGAATGGAAACATGTATTGATTGAGTGTGTCCAAATGAGGTTGAGGTTTCTTCCTTTTATAGTATTTCTTGAGGGTTTACTTGGGGTTGAGGTTGACCTAAGTAGTTACCCAAGTGGTTAGGGTGGACCCATTCCATAATGGGTGAAATTCAAAATTTAAATTTTGCTTAACTGAATCAGGTGATATTTAGGGCAATTTTGAGCCTCTCGAAAAGAGGAATCTAGTGCAATCATTATCTAGGACTTTTGAGCTGTCCAAGGTGGATTTTTTTGGAGTTGAAAACATTAAAAATAAAATGGGAGGGGTACATATAGCCAAGGGTGATACTTGACCCTTGTGACACTTGGACTACCCACATGGTTGTTTGACTTGCAATGACTTTTCAACTAACATGACTCTTAAACTTCCTGTGTGAATCCATTGGAATTCACTTTACATTACATTGAGTTACAACAGATATGGCCCATAGTGGTGATGTGTCCAAGATAGCTCATGACACAACTCGACATGACACTATTGACCTGTACTGGTTGATTGTGGTGTCCATGTCAAGCTTTTGCATTGTTGAATGGTGGATGTACTCTTGGTGTGCTTTGTCTTATCCTTCACATGGAATAATGTTGTTGGGTCTTTCATGGTCTTGGTATTGCATGATGGTTAAATGCATATGTTCCTTTTTCTTGTTGCTTGATGTGATTTCTACATTCTTCGAGCTGCAAGAAAGTCTTTTAGAATGTGCACTCCTTCTTCATCTCGTTCATCATCTCGCCATGATCTATTAGTGTACCTATTCCTGCAATTCACCCATGATGGGATGCCATCAAATACAAAACCTCCTAGTCTAGCATGATGAATTTTTCTCGTGTTCCGGGTGAGAGGGAGGGGGCATAACTCATTGAGAAAGTGTAGAGTGCAGCTAGGCTGGAATGATAAAACCCGGGAGGACAGTCTGTGATGTCAGGAAAAACTATGCATTGACCATTGGGAGGTAGAATTGCGTAGTGAAGGACATAAGTGGCAACTGCAAGGTGGGTCCTTGAGGGGAACTTTTGCACAGTTCTTGGAGGGAAGGTAAGACAAGGCTGTAGGGGACCTCCTAGGTAGTTTTGTGCATTTTTCAAGAGTAAGGCATGACAAGGCTCCAAGGGAAGAGACAAGCATGAATACGCAGTTTTAGAGAATAGTGTAACACAAGTAGCAGAGGGCCTGGTAGACATGACTACGCAGTCTTCAAGAGCAAGGCATGATAGGCCTGCAAGGGACCTACTGAGAATGACTCCGTAGTTTTGGAGAATAGTGTAGGACAGGTAGCAGAGGGCCTAACAGACATGGTTGTGCACTTTTTGATAACAGTGGAGGACAGGCAGCAAGGGGCATGCTAGACATGACTACACATTTTTTGAGGATAGTGCAGGACAGGGAGAAGAGGGATCAACTGGGCATGTATGTGTAGTTTTGGAGAGTAGTTCAGACCCGTGTCTTGGTGCAATGCAAGGTTCCAGCAAACCAAAGCAAGGCATGATGATCATGCTTTTGAAATGCACAGTTCAATTTGGACACGAAGGAAATTTCTGTGTAGTTCTGAGAGGCAGATAGGCTTCTCACTTTCGAGATTTCACAGTGCAACTGACCTGGAGGATAGCTTCAAGCATTACATAGTTCTGAGAATTAGAGCAAGGTCACTGAGGTTTGAGACTGCGCAATGCAGCTAATTCGGGGTCCAATGGAAGAGGGTTTTCTGATCAGATATATTTTCAAGAGAATAGTTTAGTTTTGAAAGAGTTAGGGGAATTTTGAGGTCTAAAATGGGCCTCCTAAATAAATTATAAAATAATAGTGGAAATAATAAAATAATATTAGATTACATCATCAAAATTTAGAGTGAAAAAAGGAAAAGCTATTTTTTCAACTCATCTCCTTATGGGTTTACTCAAATTTCGAGCCGAAATACTCATTGGATACAAAATTTGATTCGTTATCCAAGGAGTACCCACGTTGCATACTTTTGATGGACCTTGGTACACGAAAAATGAGAAATACATGAAAAATGTGGTTGCAATCATACTTTTTCATGTATTTTTCATGTTTCGTGTATCAGGGTCCATCAAACGTATGCAACATGGCTACTCCTTGGATGAGGAATTAAATTTTTCATCCAACTAGTACTCCCGCTCAAAATTTGAGTAAAACATTAGGGAGATAAGTTTAAAATATGAGGTGAAAAATTAGTTTTATTGTTTTATTATTTTTAATATTTTTACTTTTTTACTCCAAAAATGGTGAATCATCCCCCATGGTTGAAATAATTATCTTGAATCCTATTGGTTCTTATTAAGTTTAATTTGGTTGTACATTTTTCATAGGAGGCCCATTTTAGACCTCAAAACTCCCCTAATGAAAGTGAACTTGTGCAGACTTAACATTGTGATCACACACTTAACATACTTCGACTACGAGACAACATAGGCCACTAGTACAACAAGATAAAACATGCCCTTGGTGAGACTATCTTGGACCTGAAAGTGACAAGTGCGACACTTGAGATAGACCTTTGGATGACTGTGATGACACTTGTGCAACAATGCTTACAACTTTGTGTGTGAGTACAATGGATGTTTACATAGAAAAGGAAACCCAAACACACAAAGGAAAACCTTCAAACTCACCAAAACAAGATCGGAAGCATGACAAAGAAATCAATATGCCAAAAGATGACCGTTGGTTAAACAAGCAAAAGGGTGAAAAGATTTCACAAGAGCTCATGGGGTGAACTCGATTGTTTGAAACCATCAAAGGAAAAACCAAGGAAACCTCTAAACTTTAGATTCAAGCCAAAATTTTGGAGGGTTTTGCAGCCGCCACAACATGTTAGTACATTGACCTACATCATTTGATCAGTTTGTAACATTTGGATGCAATATGTAAGATTAATATTGTTTAGTACATTAACGAGTAGCATTTCTTTATGTTGTATATTATTAGTTGAATTTTTGTTACCACACTAAATTGTTTTACCTTGTACGTACTGAGATTTACATGACATTATAAAATATATTGGAATGGAGATTCAATATTTTCATGCAAGCCCTAATGATGATATTCTCTATTATAAAGAACATGCATTGAAATACAAATTTCGAAAATGTGATGGACACCCCTGTAGATGGATCTTCTTTTAGGAATATAGAGGAAAGTTTTGGACGTAGTAAGTTTGGTATCCAGCATCAACCAAATACTTGACCAAAATGCACTCATGAATCTATTGTCTTGATCTACAAAAATGGAATGTGGGATCTTGAAGTGTACCCACACTCACTCAAAGAAAGGTTTAACAATGGCTTCTGTTGTGATACTCTTCTTGCAAGGTGCCATAATGTTCATCTTAGAGAATCTATTGATGGCCATGAAAACACAGTTGTTTCCATGATTAGAAGAAGGGAGACTCAACATGCAATCGATGGATATGGATTCCTAAGCTTGACTAGAAGTAGGAAAAGGAGTATATAGGCCTTGCTTCTTGATGGTTGGTTTGGAAATGGCACATGCAGTGTAGGATTTAATATACTTTCCAACATCCTAATGAAGGTTCATCCAATAAAAATACTTCTACAGTACTGCCACTATTTTCTCTACCACAAAAATTCCATCGACCTGACTGTAGTGTGCCTCCCAAATTATCTTGGCATGATTTCTTGAAGGAACACAGATGTGTGTTTGGTGGAGCAATAGTGCACCTTGAAGGTGAATATTTGGAACTTGATTGATGTCTAGGAGTGTCTGGTATATGCTGCCAAATTCAAGATCGCTCTTGATGTGGCCACCTCGAAGTCTCGTGCTCATAGAAGTCGAGCACAGTGATCAGCGCTATGACTAGTGATCGGCTGAGGAATTTTGAAAAATTATTGGTGATACTCTTCTTGTACCTAATTTTCAAATGGAATTTTTGTAGGTATGTGGACCATTTCTAATGGTGATCTTTCTTCAACTTCCCTTGTGTCTATATGAAATGCAAGGGTCGGTTGTCTGTGTGGATGACTGTTTCCTTCCTCGGAATGTAATCCTTCCATTGATGGAAGACCTGCATAATGGAATACATTTATTTGTCATAAGTGGAATACTTTCAGACTATTTTTGAAAGTTTTTCGCTACTATAAGCCACTAGATTCCCCTGCTAAGTAAGAAGTGCACTAATAGCATAATCAAAGGTGTTTGTCTCAATATCAAATGGTAGTTGCAAGTCAGGTAATGTGAGCACTAGTGAAAACCAGAGTTGATGCTTCAATTTAGAAAACACCTTCTCTTGGATTTCGAACCAAAAAAAAAAAAAAAATCTCCGCCCTTGGTGACTTGACTTAAAGGCCAAGTGATATGAGAGAACCCCAACATGAACCTCCAGTAGAAATTTGCAAGACCAATAAAGATCTAGAGCTCTAATAGAGTGGTTGGGGCTAGCAAATCCTGAATGGCTTGTATCTTGGTTGGGTCCACATGCACACCTACTCATCAATGATGTACCCCAGATATTGAACCTGAGTCATGCCAAAAGTGCATTTCTCCAAATTTTCACATAGCTTGTGTTGTCGTAGTGTTTGAAGGACCTGTCGAATATGGTGGAGGTGCTCTTTCCAACTCTGTCTAAAGATCAAGATTTCATATAAATACACGACCATGAATGCATTGGTGAAGGGCCGCAAGATGTCATCCATCAATATCATGAAGGTTTTGGGGGCATTCATTAACCTGAAAGGCATGACCAACCATTCGAAAAGGCCCTCCGGTATCTTGTACAAATTATTGCCCAAAGTAATAATCACTGAGTGAGGTCTAGACTCATATACAACATGCCACTTCCACAAGTATGGTTGTCCTAATAATACATTACAAATTTCAAGAGGAGAAAAATCACATTGTACCCTATCCATGAAGGGTTTGATGCTATAGGGAAGGAGACACTGTTGGATGACACAAATATCTTGTCCATCATGAAGCCACTCGATGGTTTATGGTTGTGGATGTGCTCTAATTAGTAGGCCCAGCTGCTTCACGAAATATATAGAAATGAGGTTCTTTTAGCTCTCGTTGTCAACAATGAACTGCATCAGAGAATCGTTCACCCACATTTGTGAGTGGAAGAGGCATTCCCCCTCCTCTAGATCTTCAGGCTCATTCTTCTAGATCTTGGTGGTGGCCATGGTGGCATTGGGCTCAGCATCAATGATCTACTTCCATTTTTAATTCCCCTTTTTAGGTTCTAACTCAGATTTATAACATGCATCTGATTCAATCCTTTAGCTCAGCTATTAGTGACTGCTTGGCCTGCCACTCACTTGTGTTGTGAGTGGAGCTCTTATGGAACTCAAAAGATTTTACCGTGTCCGTCTTTGTCATCGAGGTGTTTTTCTTTTCTTTTGGCTTCAAAAGGTTGTCCTAGGTCACCTTGACTTGGCATTGGCCTTTTCTCTGTGGTTTGGGGGCACCTTTTCCTTGCTTCAGATTCGCAGATCCAAAGTCTCGGTTATTCTATTTAAAATTCTTCTCAATAATGACAATGTATTGGTATTTTGTACAAAGGGAGGATATGTATAGAAACTCCATCATGTTATATGTACTTGTGTAGGTAGAAATGATACTTGAGTACCAAATTCCATGAAAAATCCTTGATAACCAATTTTGTGCAAAGGGTATGGAAAAAATTCGTGAACTCTCTCACATCTTGGTCCATTCCTTACCATAGCATGGTCCACTTTATGTATTTATCTTCATAGATCCTAACCGGGTTATATTTTTCCTTGATGGCATCTCAGAAAGAATCCCAATTCGATGCGACTAAAAACAGTGAGGATTCCCTTTCATCCTTTTGTTCGCAATAGGTTTCCCACGAGTCGTTGATGTGTGGGGAAACTTTGAGAAGTGAAAAAGTAATATTTTCCCAATCGGAAAATTCATGAACTGAAAAATATCCTTCCAATAGATTTAATCATTTATCTATGATGTCTGCATCTATCTGGCCCTCAAATATAGGAATGTCAAAGTTAACTTGTACCTTAAAAGGAGTGGCACCTCCAGAATGGTTGTTGGATGAAGATGCATCACCTATGGGTAGTCGTCGAAGGATTTGGGCAAATTTATCCATCATCGTATTCCTATGTCACTCGAGGGCTTCCTTGAGTGATAATTTAATAGGATCTCATACCCGCTCATCTTTATTTTCTTTCACCATAGAAGGCCATAGGGGTTTGTGAGGGTAGTCTTGCAAAGGTTCTACTAGATTGAGTGCTAACTCCTTATACTCTGACCTCATTGGGGACATGCAAATAAAAATATAGAAGGAGCAGATTGCTATGATACCAGTGATCCGAAATTAAATAGGAATGCAAAAAAATATAGATATAACCATAAATACAGAGAAGTAGTAGAAATAACACTTCATTTCATTATATCAAAATAGTAAAATATGTTTACAAACATAATGGAAATAAACTAGCACAGGCGATGGTAGCTTATCTCTAAGAATAAAAGTGCCAGATACATGCCTCTAAGTTATGTTATAATGAGGCTCAAAGGCCTATTTATTATTAAACAACAAGGGAAAACTCTAAACAATCAAAACCCTAATCTCAAGAGATGAAACAACAAGAGTTTGTGGGCCCCATTGGGGTTAGTTCGACAACCAACTTCCCAGGGTCATAGCTTGGTCATACTATCTACATTTCATGTGTACAATACCTTGTTGGAGATGTATCTTTGATTACTACAAGATTTGTGGTAGGCCCCAACCTATGGCTACAGACCTGTTGCAGACCTCAAAAAATGCCATTTAGGTGGGTCAAAAGTGCTCTGGAAGTTCAAGACCCAAAAAACTACTAAAATAGTAAATGCTGAAGTAAACAAGGAAATAGATGAAACTGACTAGAGGTCTAGGTGGAGTAGGTGGGTGGCCACCGATATCCGCCTGGATCATCAATCCATTTCGACAAACCATATCAACTTACTCGGTGTGGCCCATTTTTATTATCAACAATAACATTCCTCCATGGAAGTAAATTAAGGGGGAGCACATAATGTTTTTTTTTTTTTCTGAATACGACTATTTCTATTATCATACAAAACAGAGATACAAAATAGAGTACATTGGGCAAGGCTAAGAAATTTTGCCTATCAGCCCTTGCCTTGCCCTGCTGTCAGTTCCAAAATTGAAAAGACTCAAAATTGGAATTTGTTGCTTGACCACTGCTGACACATTTACATAACATATATTAACTGAACAGACACCAGGGCCATGGACTGACCCAGACAAAGACAAACAAACACCTGGACCCTTACATTCGACACCTGAACAATTACAATTGACACCTGAACCATTACAATCGACACATTGACAGAGATATAGTCGCTGCTTGGCCGAGTTATACATCGAAATCCCAAGAAAAAAAGAAGAGATTACCGGGGCGAGTTCAATCATCATCAGTGGTCTGGGGCGCCTCTTCAATTCGGCACCCGAAACGGATCGTGTCCTCGGAGTCTGAGAGCTGGATGACCGCGTCAGGGCTTCCCTCTTGGGCTGGCCTGCTCGGACCAGCAAGCGTAGAAGGGCCAGCGTCCGGGTAATAATTTGTTGCTGGGCGCGCAAGATCCAGTGCAAGTTCACTTCCAGGTGCTAACCAACCCGTTCTAGCCCCAACCGGAAGGCATGCGATAGGCGAATCTTCTCTGCTGGAGCGCTGCCCATCCGGCAAAGGCTCTGCCTCCACGTTCTATGTAACACCAGGCTCAATCATTATAGAAACCACCAAAGTGGAATTAACTTGAGGGCAGGGGAGCCGATACCTAAGCATTGGGAACTCCATCTACCCGTCTTCAGAAATTGGGCTTCTGCCATCATGCCCATCCTCCTCCTCATTGCTGCCCTGGAATCTCTGAGGCAGCGACGTTACCTCGATGGAGGAAGAGGGCGAATTGTAATCATTCCGCTGCGAGAGGGCCCTGCCTCGGTTTCCCCCTCGTCGGCTGCCCATCTGCGGCCTTTCCCTCGGCATCACTGATCTTCTCCCTCTCTGGAAACCAACACAAGCTCTCTGAGCTCCTACTGCTACAAGAACCAACACAAGCACCCTTAGCTCCACCCTGTTGCAGGTGGTGCTCTTTCCAGGCCCAGAAACCGGCGGAACGCACCTCAAATCTTGATTCCCCTTTCCATCTGAGCAGAGCAGGGTCTCTCTACATTGTTCGCTCATATCCTTCTGCCAATCCAGCCTTCTGTGCTTTAAACATTCCACAGCATCGAGCTCCATCCTCCTCCCTCGAGCCGAGTAGACGGCCATTAATGCCTTCGTCCATCTGCATTCACGTGGATTAATACCACCCTGCGCATGGTACCACCTGTCGTCGTAGGCATGCCACTTGCCCACGTGATGGCGCATGCCATTACCACGTCTCCGATGCACCCGCATCCGGGAGGAGCACATAATGTTGACAATGATTGTTCCAAGTATTAATTTGTTTAGAATAAAAAAATTTAGCACAATAACATCACATTTGTCTTGGTTTTTTTCGTAATTATGTCCTATATTTTTTGTTAATTTACTTATATATGTTCAATTATGTCTTATAAATTTTTTTATTTACTCATATATGTAGTAATTTTGTATTGTATTATCAATCAATTAGGTAAGTACTAGGTGAAATATATGAATGTATATATAGGGCCTCTTATCGATGAGTTAGTGGAGTTATGGAACAATGTCACTATGTATGATATCTTTAGACCAATAGTTTCATAAAGGGAATTTGAATTCCATGCAATGCTTATATGGAAAATTCATAATACCCCAAGGATAACACATTTATGTGGTATGTTATAACATTACCCTGCACTTTTATAGTGTTTAATTTTATTAAGTTCATTTCAAGTATGTTTTTGAAATAGTTTGATCTTCATTGTACATATTTAAAATAATTGATATAAAAAATATTCCATTTCTTGCAGGTCTTCAAAGAAAGAGTAAATTTTCTTTTCCAGTCTGTGGTCCTAAGATGAAATCCTGTCATTCAAGAAGCTTATGAAAGGAGGTCCTTAATGAGTATAGGAACTTTATTTCTAAGAACCATAGGTATCGAAGTGCATAAAAACATATTTTCAATGGGAAAGAAGAGACCAGATTAAGACCACGGAGAATGGCACCTTGTACATGGAAGTTGAAATATAATAATCTCTCAAGGTATGGATCGAATTTTCTATGTATCAACATACATCATATGCTTGGATTATCTTATATTTTTATGGCATTTTCTTCACTATACTAATTGATATGTTATATCTTCAAGGAATTAATAACAGGGACTTTAACGAGCAATGAAACGTTATCTCGAGAAATTCAATAGAATCCCTTACTATGAGCAACTAGAAATTGTTCATTTGTTTGATACATTGCACATCAGGAAGAATGTAACAGAGACCTTATAGTGAATCTTATATGGAAGGAGAGATAAAGAAAAACATGTCAAGATTTGTAATGACATTAAGGAGGTCAACCATGCGTTGCAAAGTGTGATTCATTCAAATAGTGGTGGAGACGGACAAAATATAAGCACCCTTCCATGGTTACTGACAAAGCAACAAAGTAACCATGTTAAAGATCTTATTGAAAAAAATAAATTTCCAACTAGATTTTCTTCAAACATAAAGAATATCCTAACAAAGAAAGGTGAATTATGTGGGGTAAAAACTCATGATTGGCATACGCTGATTAAGGGAATTATTTTGGTGTATATATATTTTATTCATTGGTGAAACATAATAATGATCGATTATTATTTTTGTTACAATGTGTTCTACCTTTATCTCTCCCAGAAAACTTTGACAACAATGCCAAACAAGTTATATATGATCTTGAAAAATACATGAGGTAAGTGGATATTTATGTGCAAAGTGTAATTTATTCAGTAAGTTGTTGTGTTGCATATTTTTGACTACATGTGTTTTTCTCATCATCATGTACCATATTATACTTTTTTTGTTGAAACCTGTGATTTGCTTGTTTCATCTAAAGAAATCCATAAAGAAGATATAAAGTATTGGAGAAAACTAATTCGTCATCTAGCATGTGAAATGCAAAAGTATCTACCTTCAACATTTTTCAATGCACAAGAACACCACCTTATACACCAAGTTGAGGAGATCGAAAAGTGTGGACATGTACACACAAGATCAATGTGGATGGTTGAGAGGCACTTGAAATCACTAAAGGCTTTGGTTGGAAAGAGAGCATGTCTAAAGGGTTCTATGGTAAAGGGATATATGGTATATCAAACCATGGTTTATATTTGTCAATATAGTGATGAAATAAGAAAAATATTAATGTATTGGATCACATTTGGGATGTCAACTCCATGGAAGATTTTGATGGGGAGCACCTATTGGGGAAAGGTAGAATGAGAAAAGGGAGAGGTAAGTAGATAGTGGAGATTTATAGCACATTTGATTATTTTTTTTATGTATATAATACTTATTTAATTTTTAGTCTTCCTACATAATCCATTATTATGAAGGTATAACATGGCAACTAATTATATATATGTGAATTATTTTATTTTAATACAATCGACTGACAGTGGGATGCACTACATTTACACATTACGAACGATCAAGATTGGATGAAGGTATGGATTGAACAATGTAAACAAGCTAACAACAACAAGTTATCATGGTATGGTCTATCTACATTTGTAAAAGAATCTCAATGTCGTGGAAATACCAATGTTAAACAATGGGAAATTGATTTAACATATGGTTTAAAATATTTTCAGGCAAGCATATTGACCCATACTACTTTGTTTTTTTACAATTATATTAATGCACATGGCATGTTTTTTTCTTAATTTTCAAATTTTGCAAGTATAAATATGCATGTTTATGAATTGACAATGCATTTTTTTTGTGTTTGGCGTATTGTAGTTGAAACAACACAACAAAATGTGGTGCAACGGACACAAATTTCACATCAGAAGGTTGGATGAAAAGATGAAACTTTTGATAGTGGGATGACTGCAATATTTCATGTTATTTGTGTTTCCTCTAGAAGTGGCATACATCCTAAACTCTCTAAAAATTGATATTGTGGGTATATGCATGATATACTTGAGTGTGACTTTGAATCCTTCAAAATAGTTGTGTTCAATGTCAAATGGTGTAGGCTATGAATCCATGAACGTGACCCTGATAGAACTATTATTGAGAATGCTAACGGATTTACAATGGTTGATACAAGGAATATTGAGCTAGGTTCAAAGTGGTATGTTCTACCAAGCCAATTTGAACATGTGTTTTATGTAGAGGTTCTAGGTAAAGTGGGTTGGTCATATGTTCTTAGATATGATCTGAGAAGAAGGTTTGTAAAGTATAATGTAGTGGAAGAAGATGAAATAGAAGAAAAAGATGATGTAGAGGAGCACGAAGTTCATGTAGTGTGAGACAGAGATGTCAAAGAAGTTGAAGGAATATATGTTAATCAAGACAAGATTAACTTGGATGAACTATAAGATATTGACATTATGTCGAACAAACAACTTGAAGAAGTTGAACAATATGTAGAAGAGCATGTTCCAGATGATGATATAGACAATGATGATGATGTTGATATGGTGAATCCTTTGTACATGAATTTTGAATTGGATGATATAGATGATGAGTTGAATGAGGAAGAATATTAATGAAATCAAAATTTTGAAAAGCATGAGGTATGTATTAATATGTTTTTAGTTGGTTTGTTCGTTTTCGTTCACCTTAAATTTTTATTTTCCTAGTTTTTATGTTTTAACATTACTATGTTTCTTTCAAAATATTATCATAGATAGATTAGGTATCAAGGGATTTAGAGTGATGTGGGGGGGTGGGGATGTGACATATGGGATTCCACCTTCACGTGGTTGGATTTTTTAAGTAGAGAATATATTATTCTTGAAATGAAGAGAATCTCATTTACATTTATAACACCATTTCCTATTTTAAGTATGGTTCATTAAGCAGACGTATTGGAAAAGTTGGGCGATGGGTGGACCAGGTGACATAGAGGTCAGGTAGGTTTGTAAATTAAGGCCGGCCCATAATTGCCCATTAACTGAGCTCCCACTAGGACATCTCATAATGATTTTTAGAAAATTAACTAAATTAATTTTAGGTGTTAAAAGTCAGTTTATAATTGATTGATTATGCATCATGGATGTACTAACAAATGATAAAATTTTGTTTTTATTGATGAGCTAATTATTTATGTTGACTAATTTGCATAGTAGGATGAATTCGCGTGCCCTAGGCGCATCTTCTTGAAGGTAGAGAACTTGGGTGTCCATGGGAGCATCACGTGTTAGGCATGCCAAGATGCCTACCCGTAGCAGTTGCCCACACAAAAGAAGTAAGGTCAGCCCAATGATTGTTAGAAAAATGACTAAATTAATGTTTGGGTGTAAAATTCAATTTATAATTGATTGATTATATAGCATGGTACTAAAAAATTATAATATTTTGTTGTCATTGATGTGATAATGAATTCTTTTCACTGATTTTCACAACAAGGTGAATTCTCGCGTTGTGGGCATGCCTGCATGAAGGCGGGGTGCCTGGGTGCCCATGAGGGCATCACGTGTTGGCCATGCTAGGGAGCCCATGCAATGAGATGGTGGGTTGACCCAACTTCGAAAGGGGTGTGCGCACAAAGTAGGTAATGTCGGCCCATGACTGCTCATGAGCAGAGTTACCATAAGGGGGTATCATAATTATTGTTAGAAAACTTACTAAATTAATGTTTAGGTGTTAAAATTTTGTTTATAATTGAATATTGATTATGAAACATGGAAATAACAAATGAAAATATTTTTTTATCATTTATGAGCTAATGAATATTTGTGTTCATTTATTTTCATAGTAGGGAGAACACTCACACCCTGGGTGCACCTGCCGGAAGGCTGGGTGCCTGGGTGCCCACAGGGGCATCGTGTGCTAGGCATGCCAGGGCGCCCAAACAACAAGGACACCCATGGGATGAGTTGGTGGGTCAACATGACTTAGAAAGGAGCACCTGCACAAGAGAAGTAATGTCAGCCCATGACTACCCATTAACAAAGTTCCAATAAGGGGGTCTCATAATGATTTTGATTAAATTAACTAAATGAATATTTAGGTGTTAAAAGCTAGTTTATAATTGAATATTAGTTATAAATCATGGAAATGACAAACTATAATAATTTGTTTTCATTGATGAGCTAATGATTTGGGTTCACTAATTTTTACAATAAGGCGAATGCCCATGCCCTAGGCACGCTTAGAGGAAGGAGGGGAACCTGGGCTCCCATGCAGGCATCACGTGTTGGGCATGATAGGGCACCTGCGTGGAAAGGGTGCTCATGTGATGAGTTGGTGGGTAAGCTCAACTTGGTAGGGGATGCCTGCACAGAAGAAGACATTTTTTCCCATGAATGTAGGCTTATGTCAGTACTAACAAAAGATAATATGTTGTTATCATTAATGTGTTATCATTAATGAGCTAATGATTTTTGTTAAATTATTTTCATAGTAGGGCAAAGTCCCACAACATGGGTGTTCCCGTAAGAAGGCAAGGCATGCAGGACCCCATGGGAGCATCTCATCCTAGGCATGCTAAGGTTCCCACCCATTAGGGGTGCCCGTGTGATAATTTGGTGGGTCAACTCGACTTAGAAATGGGTTCCTGCACAAAATAATTAATGTCAGCCTATGATTTCCCTTGAATAGAGTTCCCACAAGGGTGTCTCATAATGATTCTTAGAAAATTGTCTAAATTCCTCTTTAGGTATTAAAACATGGCTAATAATTGATTGATTATGTAGCATGGTACTGACAAATGATAATATTTTCTTTTCATTGATGAGATAATCATTTATGTTCGCTAATTTTTCGTAGTAGAGTGAACATCTATGGCCAAGACACGCCCACATGAAGTTGAGGTGCCTGAGCGCCTATGGGGGCATCACGTGTTGGGCATGCCAGGGCACTCATGAAATGAGGTTGTTGGTCAGCGTCAATTGGCAAGGGGTGCATGCAAAAAAGAAGCAATGTTAACCCATGACTTCCCATGAACATGGTTCCCACAAGGGAGTCTCATAATGATTTTTAGAAAATTAACTAAATTAATGTTTAGGCATCAAAAGTCATTTTATAATTGAATATTGATCATGCAACATGGAATAACAAAATGCTAATATTTTTTTTAATTAATGAACTAATGATTTTTGTTCACTGATTTGAACATCAAGGCGAACGCCAATGCACTGGGTGCGCCCACACAAATGCAGGGTGCCTGGCTGCCCAAGGGGGCATTGTGTTTTCTTCATGTCAAGGCGCCTGCCCAAGAGGGGCACCCACGTGATGAGTTGATGGGTAGGCCCGACTTGGTAAGGGTGCCTACACAAAAGAAGTAATTTTAGCCCATGACTGTAGGCTTATGTTGGTACTAAAAAATAATAATATTTTGTTGTCATTAATGATATAATGATTTGTGTTCACTAATTTTCACAGCAGGGAAAATTCCCATGTCCTTTGTACACCCACACAAAGGTTGGGGTGCACAGGAGCCCATGGTGGCATCATGTGTTGGGCATGCTAGGGTTCTCACCTAGTATGGGTGCTCGTGCGATGAGTTGGTGGATCCACCTAAGTTGGTAAGGGTCACCCACATGAAACAAGTAATTTCAAACCATGACTACTCGCGAACATAGTTCCCACAAAGGGGTCTCATAATGTTTTTTATAAAATTGACTAAATTCATGTTTAGGTGTTAAAATTTAATTAATAATTGATTTATTTTGTAACATGGTACTAACAAACGATAATATTTTGTTGTCACTCATGAGCTAATGATTTTGTTCCCTAATTTTCATAGCAGGGCGAATGCTCGCACAAAGTCAAGGAGCCCATGTGGGTGTCACGTGCTAGGCACGCCAGGGTTCCTACCCAGTATATTTGCCCGTGCGATCAGTCGGTGGGTCAGACCGACTTGGTAACAGGTACCTGCAAAAAAAGAAGTAATTTCAGCCCATGACTTCCTGTGACTTTAGAATGGGGCTAATGTTGATTTCTTTTCATGTCGTGCTCATATGCACTGGAATTTGACATGGTTATGGTATATGCATTCATTGATGATATGGAAGGGTTACAAGACTCAATTACAACTCATACAAATAATTCAACAATCAAACTAAAAAAGTATAAGATATATAAATGTCAAGGAGATGAAATTATTATTATTACTTACTAGTTGCGGGCTTATCATGTACTTCATAGTCCATAGGTTGAGAAAACTCCTTACCCTTCCATTTTAGGAAACTTATTACCCTTCAGCATCATCTTTTTCATCATCATCATCATCAACATCATCACCACCACCGTCATATTTTTACTGGGTGATCTGAGCGACAGGTGAACCAGGTGACACAGTGGTCAGGAAGACATGGTTTAATAAATATTTAAAAACTAAGACTTTATAAAGAATATCCAATAAAAATTTTCATGGTATGAAACCTTGTATAAATATTTATTAGTATTATCCTATTATATCTAATTCTAGTGTTCACTCTATAGAATATTTATTCAAGATTTCATTAAAAGTATTTAAAGGTGACTTACTTCTTCTCATTATTACTTGTAGTAATCAAATTCCTTAAACAAACTTATCCTCTAAAACTTGTTTGGAGTTCTCCAAATATACACATAGTTGATACAATTCACTTATTTTCCCTAGGATTTAGGAGTTCAAGTGGAATCCCACCCAAACGTTCATCTTAAATTATACCCTCTCAATAAAATCTTAAACCTGACATGTTGTAAGCTAGATATAGCATATTCGAAGCCTAAAATAATTGATTTAACAACTCATATCCATTTAGAAAAGTAAACTATTAATATACCCTTATAATTCATAAACAAATGTAAGCATATACATATAGTCAATTAAATATCCATAAATAATGAACACATCGTTTTTTTTATTATCAAAAATCACCATAGAAACACTATAAGGCTTAACTTATTCATCACAAAATCTTATTAAATCCATGGTGCTCCATTGACATTCTTGAATACAATGAGTTTCCACTATAGCACACAACTTTGGATTTGCATTGTTTAAATTTTGTGGACAATATTTTGTTCTATGACTCATAATATTTGGCCATATCTTCTCGAAATATATAACTTTTACATAGGCTAACATTTGGGTCTCCATTAGTCAATTCTATATTTGCAAAAGTCTTTAGATTGACCTTCATTTTTACATATTGTACACCATAGGCCACTTCATTAAAGGGTCAAGTATGTAAGTCATTTTTGAATAATCTTAGGCTGTTATTTAACTTTTATATTAAACGATGATGGGATAGAACACTATTCATATGATTCCATATGTTATTCTTTATTTAGGGCATCTTGGAAAGTTTTTGTTTCATGTAGTCAACGAGTACCTCTTATATTTTATAGAAGGAATGCTATGAACCATTCTATGAGAAATTCCTTGTTGATTACATATGGCATATGACTAATAAAATATATAAACCTCTCGATCTATTCCAACACAATTTCACAAGGCGTCTAATTAGTGCCTTTTATTTATTTTTCTATTAGATTTTTGACATATTGAGTTTTAAGGAATGGTAAAAAATTGTCCTTCACTTTTGTTTTTGTTTTTTTGTTTGTTTAATTCTCCTTAAAATTCATAAATCATGTTAACATTCTTTTCTTTAATGCTCCAACACACTTTGAAATTTTATTTTATTTGTGTGTGGTATATGCATAACAGCGCAACTTTTCTCACATATGAACAAATGATTTTTAATATATTCATCACCCTTGTAGAGGGATAGATGGTGGCACGACATTTGTTTAAGGAGGAGGATTTTTTTATGACATTGCAGTAGGTTTAGCTAGTCATAGGATATTCAATGGCTTCTTAGTGTTTAATTTATCAACTTTGGTTGATTTTACTAGAAGTTAGTTTATTTCACCAATACAAAAATTTTGATCTTTGTAGTATGTAAAATGTCTTGTTTGTGGTTGCATCACTTCCTTGAAATGTTTAAAAAAGATGAGGTATCCTCCTCAAACAGTAAATCATATAAGTGGTACAATTTTAATATATTTTATGTGGAGTAGTACGTGATTATCTCCTTCAATACTTAACCCATTTCACTTTTTCTAGGATATTCTAAGGAACAACATATTTCTCACATTTACATGGTTGTCTAGTTGATATCACTATGAACATCATGAATAACATACTTGTGAATGTTCCCAAAAGAATTCTTGAACACGAGGAATTATTGAATATAGATGACTTGTTACATAAGGATTTGGATGATTACGTATCATATGTTCTATCTCTCATCCTCTATGCGTTCAACATTCTCTTCTAATCAAAGGGTGACAATCCCTACCTGTACTAACTTTATATCTTCATTCAACTTAGGAATTGTCAAAGGATTCTTCCCATCTAACATCTATATAATCATCAAACCAAGTTATCACTCCAATGATTTTCCACAATTGAGGATTTTTTCTATGGGATTGATGATGACTTGCAAGATCATGTATCACTATGCATTTCTATTTTGTTTTGTCCCTTCCAACATTTTGAATATTAATTGATGTCCTATATGATTGCATTCTTTTAAGCATCCTTTTCTTTTTTTCTTCATATAGTGCATACTCTCAGTCTCTTGTCATTGACTTCCTCATTTTCCTTCGCATAATGACTCTTCAATGTGTATCAACTAAGGTTAATCCATTTTAGGCTTTCTCACAAATTATCACCCTCCACCACAAAGCCAAACTTACTTTTACTAGTTGAGAAAGGTACAACAATTATCCATTTATTTCTATACGTATTCCTAAGCTTCTTGAGAAATTTTCAACTAGCATTCAAAAATAATTCCACCTAGATTTTCATTTTTGTATTAGGTACTATTTAGTCTTGTTAATGGAGATTGATGTTCAAGAATGTTCCAAATTCTTTTTCCAATCAAGAATTTGTGAATTAAAGTGGGTACTATGTAAGGAACTAGTCATAGAAGTTTTCATAAAATCTTATTTTAACATCATCGAGGGATGTCTTCCGCCTATTGTTTGCTCCTCACAAAAGTCATCAACGATCTTTTTGACCCACTCATCTAAGTTTGTTCGACAAATATTAAGCAATTCATAGATAATTCATTAATATTAATTAATATTAATCATGTGCACCACATTCTAAAAATTTCTTAATTTCTTACAAATGGATATGAGGAGTTTTTCATTTGTTTTTGTGAAAAATTGTACTCTCACCTATGCAAGTGTGACATTGTTTCATCTAGGATCATTTCGAAATAATTTTAGAATTTTCTTTATCACCACTCTCAAATATATAATAATCTATAATATTATATATAATATATATTATATATTATATAATATATAATATATATTTTATATATTATATATTATATATTATATAATATATATTTTATATATTATATAATATATATTATATATATTATATATTAGAGAATTATATTAGAGTGTTATATAGGCTATATATAATAGGTTATATAATTGAATAATCAAAAGGTTGGGTTCATAGCAGAGAGAGCAGGGCATAATCGAAAAGGTTAGGTTCAAACAGTGAGCACAAGGGCATTTTATAGGGTCACATGAGTACATTCAAGTAGGCCATGAGGGCATTCAAGTAGTGGGCATGAGGGCATTCGAGCAGGGAGACATTGGACAGCTATCTTGAATATGGTGGTAAGCTCCTAACCCTAATGTTGGGTTCCTATGCTCTTTTCTAGATGCGGTCCCTCTTGGGGTTTTTCTATGGCTGAGGATAAAGAGATCAATGTTACTTCTATCTGCTCTCTTTTTTAAAAGAAGGCCTTTCATCAACCCTTCATAGAACTGGCTCATAGACCTTAATCCATGACTATAAGCTTGAAACCCTTACCTATGACTCTAAGCTCAAAACCCTAGAAGTTTTAACTTGATTTACATTACATGATATTCTCTTCATTGACCTATCTGTATTACTTACGCAATTATGAATTATGGACTTTGTAAGTAAATCTCAAGGAAAAAATTTTGGTAGGAAGAGGAAGAAGACTGATTTGACAATAATTCTCGTACGACAAAAGTTAAATCCTTTCAAATTGAGTGCTTGTTTCTTCAGTAAAGTGATTGTGGATGAATAAGGAGGTTTCTTATCTGTTAGGTTTAGATTTGGGAGATGATCTTGAGGTACCGACTCACTGTTTGTTGATAGCAGATAGAAGTAGGATTTTCTCTAGTTTTGTGTCATAAGTTCCCGAGAAAAGTGAGGGATGATGTCCAGTAGTTTTTCACTAGCTATTTATTTTTAAAATGCTTACTAATAGAAATATGGGTTAGAAAGAGGATTGGTGTAATGAAACATGTATTAGGTTTTTGGGGCCTACCTTCGCTTACTTGCATATTCATTTCTTCCATTTGATGGCTTGCCAACTTCTGCCGATGGGAATTTATATACTCCACTTGGTTCTGATATTTGTCCTTCCTATCATTCTCAATTTCCTAGGCTAGGTAATTTAAACTTTCCTTCTCTTACCAATCCAAATATTCTAGCTAGTAGTTTCACCCATTTGGGAAATCTAGTCAGAAAATGAAATCTATCTCTTATCTTGTAGCATAGTTTCACCTACCCGTACAAGCTAACCCTTCCCATCTAGGTAAGGATGGTTGGGCATTTAGAGTTACTTTGTAAATATTATATCAGTCCCTAATAATCACTTGCTCAATTCAGATTTATGTTGCTTTAGCTTGGTAATCTACTCATGATACACACATATTGACTTATGTGTAGGTTCCACTGGTTGTTGGTAACAAATGAGCTTTTTCATTTACTGTAAGATACTTGTTAGCATATAAATTGTAATGGTGAACCAAAATTGTTCATATAATTGATGGCTTCTCCCCAATATCCCACATTGTAATTTCTTGTTGGACATGCTAGCTTTGGGTTATCTATTGGCACATAATTCCACTACCTAGAAAAATGACTAATTTGATGAACACGTGGTGGAAATTTCAGTGTAACATTTAGAAGAATATGTCAAATAATTTCACATCAAAATTCTTATTTTCATTTGGGTTGGTTCTTTCCACCCTTACGGGGGTGTATCTAGAGTTGCATGTGTTTCTTTCCCCATAGATTTCAAAATAAACATAAAAAATAACACACAAAAATTCCTTTGGTATACAATCAAGTTTTCAAAGTGGGTTAAAAAATATAATTTTTAAATATTTGTGGAGTTACCTAATGAGCCTCATCATTGGGTAATTATTTGGGCCTTAATTCACCTCCTAGCATAGTCAAACCAACTCTTCTCACAACTTATTACATGTTTTGATTATATTTTTTTTAATGAGATGAGTTAAAGTAAGATATTATACCTAGTGAACTAATATGCATTGAATGCAGGTTTGGAAGATAAAATCAAGGAATTTTGGAAAGACTAAGGTTTGAACCTCGAATGGGACAATGGAGAGGGATTGTAGGAGGTAATTACTCCTCATTTACTCCTCCCCAATTCAAATATTCCTCCATTAAACCCACCAGCTCAGAGTGCAAGCAGCCAAGTCATGAAGATCAGAAGGTAGTTGAGCAAGTGATATACAAAGAGTTATTTCATCTCAATTTTGGGAGCCGAGCATCCATAAATTTAAGGAAGTCATTGGGGACTTCAGTTCTATAAGTAGAGAGGCCTAGAGCCTCATTAGGATTTGCATTTTTGTTGTAACAAGTCTAGTTATTTTGGAGCTCCAGACTTGTGGAAGACTTTGATGTAATTTTCTGTTTTGGTAATAAGAATGAGCATTTTCTTGATCCAGCACTGAGTTAACTCAGAGGGCTGAATCTCTTGGGTTAGGGAGCAACCCTAGTAGAAATGGTCTATTCTTGTATCTGTATTCTTAGCTTAGTTTCATATATTCATTGTTAAACTGTCTTTAGAAGTATTTCATTGCAAGTAGTGTAGATTTGATTAATTGTTTATTAGTTTTCTTCCATTTGTGCCTTACATCAGTACCAGGTTAGAAGGGATAAAAGAAGCACCACAAAGTTGTTAGTAGGTGTCCTAGCCTCACTTGTTCCTTCTGGGATCATGATTTGAGGAAAAGAGCCTTATGCAGCCCCAAAAAGATAGATTTACATTTCTTTCATAAGATTTAGAGTTTACTGTACTTGAACCAATATTTGATCAATTTTGCAAGTGTAAGATTTCATTACCATCTCTTCTATATTCATTCTTGTAGTAGATCTCATCCATGATTCCATTTTATTTAGCAATTTCCTCATGCATAAGGTAGATGGTTAGTTCATTAAATTCTGATTTTCTATCTCATGATAATTCTTCTTGTTTACATGATTTTTTGGAAATTACACATGTTTGATGCAGAGCAGGCGCTTCAAAAGTAGAAATATATGATCCAGGTGGATGTTGGTGGCCACCCACCTATCCCATTTGGACCCCCACAACTGTCTCTTTCAGTTTTTCTGTTTCCTTAATTATAGCACAGTTTACTATTTTTAGCTGTTTTTCGGGTCCTAACTTCCGGAGCCATTTTGAGGCCCTAAATGAAGTTTTTTGGGAAATCCACCGCCAGCAATTTTTCTGTTTAAAAATCATCTTTTTTGTCGTAGTCCTTGGAGAGATCTTTCCAACGGGCTATCATGCGCGTCAAACAGAGATAGTACGACCAATTCGCGACCCTGGGAAGTTGATGTACCAACTTACCCAAAAACGGGGCCCACAATTTGGCGTTTCATCTTCTAGGGTTAGGTTTTGGAATGTGAAGGGTTTTCCATTGTTTCTCAACAATAAATAGGCCCTCGAGCCTCATTGTAACACAGTTTTTGGAGAACAGTTCAGAGGCATGTAGCCGACACATCTCTTCTCAGAGATAAGCTACCATCGCCCTAGCTAGGTTATTTCCACTTCTATTTGTAAGCATATTTCAGTATTTTACATCAATGAAATGAAGTATTATTCCCACTGCATATTTGTCTTTCTGGTTATCTCTGTATTTTATTGCGTTCTTGTTTAAATCCGGATCAATATATCTCATAGCAAGTAACCACCTTCCAACTTCAACCACCCATAGGCATTCCTTGTTTTCATCAAGACCTTCATCAATTTCATCATTTTACATAGAAATTCCCCCAAACATGTTGAGTGAATCCAACCATATCCTAAACTTGGATTTGGGTTCTGAGTAATCCTAGGCCTTTTCTCACTCCATCTACCCATCAACCACCTTCCCTAAGCCTTCCATCACCTCCAACACCCATTGTTTTGCTCTCGATGGTATCCTGTAGAAATACAGGGAATCCTGTAGGTTTCTAGTACATGCTTTAGGTTTTCCTATAGTGGCCTGTTTTGAGGCCGAATTGAGGGAAAACCTCTAGGAAGCCACCCTAGATCACCCAAGGGTCTCCCAAACCTTCCAACTATCTCTTGAACCTTCCAGCCATCCACCAGCATCCCTAAGCCACCTACCACATCACCAAAAGAGATTAGCTTGCATATTTGATTTTTCGTTAAAGCATAAAAAGACAAAACGTATTTATTATAGTCCTTTACATGCATAACAGTGATGTTTGATGTTTTCAACTTCCATGCTTAGGACAATAGAATTTTGTCCATGTTAATTTAGCATTATTGCAAATCATAGCTCTTAGCAGTTAATTAGGAAATGGTGTGCCTTAGCATTGAATTTTAGTATTTTTCATTATTACAGTAGATCATCTTTCTATTAGAGTAGATTTATATTTATTTCATCAAGGAACCAAGCTTCTTTTGAATCTATAGAAGTCTAGCTTGAAAACTTAGTTATCTCTTGCGAGCTGAACAGTGACAAAAGGCAAAACCATCACTTTTACCTGTGTATACAGCACTGTCACCTCCAAGTTTGTACGAACCCCAGGTTAATAAAATAAAGATGGTAGCCCAGGAGTTGCAACATTCTTACTGCAATATTGGTGCTCATCTCTTTTTGATGTCGTTGCCAAGGAGGTGTTTGAGTAATATGTGATTACTGCTTTCTTTCTTCTATTTCTTGTTTCTAATATTCTGCTCTTAGTTTCATTTCTGCAAAAGTAATTTAGTTTGCTTCCTTTTCATTATGCATTCTTTGCTTTCCTTTACATTCTACAAGTTAGATTTCAATCAAGTAGTTAATCTTTTCATTCAGTTAGTAGTTTTCATCCATTCTACAATTTCAATTCTGCAATCACTTTCCAAGTTTGAGAGAATCAAAAAACTAAACAAGAACATTTATTTTCATGCCTCGTAGGAATAGGGATAACTTAGGGAAATTTTTGCCAAATACCCCCACTGCTTCCAACATCCAACCTTCCCTTTTTTTTGGTGGTTATGAACTGGAGGAACCCTTAGGTAAGCAACCAGAAATATTTGAAGAACCTACAGGGGAAGAAGAAGAAGGAGAGCCCATTCCTACCAAGCCGATGGCTAAAAAAAAGATGAAAGAGGGAATAGAGAGAGAGAGTTGATGGTGCCTTCCCCATTAGGGATACCAATGGGGATACTAAGATGAAAAATATAAGCTCTTCTACCCTTCCTCATTACCATGGCCTGACCTCAAAAGATCCCGACACTTTCCTATTTGAGTTTGTTATTATATGTTGAACCCATGACTACACAAATGATGAGCAGAATTTGAAACTATTTCCATCTACCCTCAAGGATGCAGCTTTGCGCTGGTTCATGGGTTTACCTAGGGATAGCATCACAACTTGGGCTAAGAGGCAGCAGGCCTTCAACAACAAGTATCGAGACTACTGTAAGTCTAAAGATACTAAAGAGGAAATTTTTAGGATGACCTTAGGTAATGATGAATCCCTAGAGGATTATGAAGAAAGATTACAACTTAGTTATAAAAGGGCCAAGTGCACACTTGACCCTAAGTCACTGAAGTTGGTCCTACTTAGAGGAGTAAGGGAAGACCTTTTGTATACCCTACACTTGTTAATAGGAGGAGATACATACCAGTTACCCCTATGAGGATATCTAGACTGTCTTTAGAAACCATTCTAGGGAAGCTACAACAAAGGGTAGGGGAAGTCAACCTATGGTCAGTACATCCTCTTGCAGTTCATCCATCAAGCGTGAAATTGGAAACATGTTAGAAGATTTCAAGAGTGAGATGTTGCAAACCCTTTCCTTATGATTGGACACTCTGCACATTAGTGAAAGCAGGAGGAAGCAGAGAGAGCATTGGCCATTTTCTATCCTAAATGCACCAGGAGGTACCCTAGGAATGAATTTCCATTAAATTCTATTGAAATTTTCTCAATCTGTGAAGAAACCACTCCACAGGCAAGTTCCCTTCTTTGCCTGGACTCAAAGCTATATATCAAGGAGCTGAAGGGGTCATTGAGAAAATATGCTACATAAACCAAAGGAAACCTCATGGGCATAGGCCATACTAGTAGGGCATGCAAGGGTTATCCCATGCATATTACAACCCCAACCAAACCACATGAATACCTTCTTGGGGACCCCCTACTCATCCTTCCTAGTCTACACCTCCTCCTTGGTCCTTTGCAACTCAGTATCACTCCCATCGAGCCAGCCAGTCATTTCAAGCATATGATCTACCAAAACCTTAGTGGAATGCACCACCCCAGGGGTAGAGGCCCCAATACAACAATGTCCCAGCTTTATTGCTTTCACCACCTGCCAAACCACAACTGTTACAGTCTGATCCACCTAAACAACCCCAAATTCTTGCCCAGCCAAATATGAACCTGAACAATAAACAAGCACAACAAGTATATAATGGAGAGACATCATATCTAGCTTATGCTATGGAGATCCAGGAAATTAACCCGAGATCTAGGAGAGTTCTCTCAGATAGCCAACCTCCACCTCCACCTATGGAGGTTGAAGAAGAAAGAGAGGAAAGAATTCTTAAAGTAAATCCACCCTTTCCTGAGAGATTAACTCAACCACTCTAGCCTACCCCAAAAGAGACTGAACTTCTAGGAGAATTGAAAAACCTATGTGTCAAGATTCCACTTCTCCAAGCCATTAAAGATGTAACTATTTACAACAAGTTGATTAAGTAGAAGTTCTTCAAGCATATAGGGAGGTAAAGAAGAGATGCCCCTACCATTAATGTCATTGGACAATTATCCGACTTATTGCTGGGGCAGGCAATCTGTTCAAAGTATTTGGACCCTGTGAGCCCTATAGTAGATGTGCACATCAATGGGACCATTGTCCCACACACACTGATCGATCTTGGGGTTGCCATTAATGTGATGACCAAGGACACCATGCTTAAGCTCAACCTCCAAGCTTCATTGAGAAAGACCACAACAGTCCTGCAACTTACAGATCGCCCCACAGTGACCCTTGAGGGGATTGTGGAGGATGTGATGGTCTCCATTGACTCTTGGGAGTACCCTACAGATTTCCTAGTTCTCCATCCCAAGGCTAAGATTACTGGTTACCCTCTCATCCTTGGTAGACCCTGGTTGGCCGCTCCCGATGCTTACAACAGCTGCAAAGTTGGGAATATGACCATCAAGAATGGGCATATGTCCAAGTAGTTAGTCCTATACCCTCCTGCTCAACCATATCTAGAACATGATTTACCTTTATGGCTAGAAGAGGAGGAAGAAGATGAAGTTTATTCTACAAAATTGTATACCTTAGAAGCAACCATGGGAGGAGGACAACATGATGAAGATGATTTGATTGAACACCTATTCTAAAGTCCAACAACTAGTACATTGTCCCTAGAAGAAGTAGTAAAGGAAGCCCAGAAAAACCATCGAATTGATCTGTACTTGGCTGATTCCAATCCTCTACATGTCAAAACCATAAAATTTAGCCCTAAGAGAACTTTGAAAATCAATCCATCTCTTTCTATTCTCTAAGAGGAGAAGTTGTGCAACATGCTAAAGGAACATCTGGATGCCTTCACTTGGAGTTACAAAGAAATGAAGGGAGTACATCCCTCAGTGTGTACTCACCATGTTTATATCAAAGAAGGTTGCAAGCCAGTCTGAAAACCCCAAAGGAGGATGAATATAGCTCTTAAAGATATAGTCAAAGAAGAACTACAAAAATTGCTATATGCAACATTCATTTATCCTATCTCCAATAGTGATTGGGTCTCTCCTTTGGTGTTAGTTCCCAAGAAAAATCGTAAGTGGAGGACCTTTTTCGATTACATGGAGTTGAACAAAGCCACAAAGAAGGACCATTTCCCTCTACCTTTCATCGACCATGTGATAGATGGCTTGGTAGAGAAAATGTTTTTCTCTTTCCTAGATGGATTTAGCATCTACAATCCAATCTAGATCATCCCGGAGGACTAGGATAAAACCATCTTCACTTGTCCTTGGGGCACGTTTTCTTATACGGTCCTTCCTTTTGGCCTATGCAATTCTCCTGCCACTTTTCAGAGAGAAAGCCTGAGTATCTTTACCGAGTTAGTCCATGATGTGGTAAATATTTATACGGATGATTTTACACCTTATGGATGTGATTTCTAGGAGGCTCTGTCCAACTTAGGGAAAGTACTGTACAAATGCATTTAAATGAACTTGTCTCTTAGTCCCAAAGAATGTGAATTATTAATGACTGTAGGGACTGTCCTGGGACATTCAATATCTCAGCAAGGACTGTAGGTGGACCCAAACAAAATAGCTATCATCCAAAGGGTCCCACCTCCTCAAAAGCAGAGAGATGTCAGAAGTTTCCTAGGGTTAGCTAGATACTATTGAAGGTTCATAAAGGACTTCAGCAAGTTGTTCTCTCCTTTATTTGGATTGTTGGCCAAAGAATCTGAGTTTATATGGTCAAAAAGTTGTCAAGGGGCCTTGGACATCCTGAAGAACAAGTTAACCACTGCATCGATTCTCCGAGGCCCAAATTGGGCCCTTCCTTTTCATATTCATGATGATGCCTCACACAAAGCCAACAGAGCAACCCTAGGTCAGATAGATGAAAAGTTACCTTATGCCATTTACTTTATCAATAAGACTTTGTCAAAGGCCGAACTTAACTACACAATGACTGAAAATGAGCTCTTGGCTATTGTACATTCAAATTTAGGCATTATATTATAGGCTATCAAGCATTTGTGCATGTTGCAATCAAATATTTAATGAATAAACCCGATGTGAATGCTCATATTATAAGATGGTTACTTTTATTACAGTAATTTGATCTAGCTATTTTTGATAAGCCTAGTAAGGAAAATGTTGTTGCAAACTTTTTGTCCAAATTAACTCTACCTGTAGGTGAGGAGGGAATGGTTGATGACCAGTTACCAGATGAGCACTTGTAAGCCATTTCAGTTCTCTCTCCATGGTTTGTTGACATAGAAAACTATTTTGTATCTGCACAGTTCCCACTGAGCTTGTCCTCCAAAGAGAAGAGAAAGATTATATAAGGAAGAGCGCCCCCTTCACTTGGATTGGGGGCAATCTCTTCAAACTTGGCCTGGATCAAATCCTGAGAAGGTGTGTCAGGGAGGAGGAAATATTTGACATCCTTCTCACCTATCATGATGGGCCTTATGGAGGTCACTTTGCAGCAAAGAGGACAACATTCAAAGTGTTACAAGCAGGCTATTATTGGCCCACTCTTCATCAGGATGTGAAATGATATACTAGTCAGTGTGATCGGTGCCAAAGGATGGGAAAGCCTACTCCAAGGGATGAAATGCCTCTGTAGCCTCAAGTGAATTTCGAGCCATTTGAAAAGTGGGGAATGGACTTCATTGGACCTATTGACCCTCCTTCCAACCAAAAATAGTACATCATTGTGCGCACTGACTATCTGACTAAGTGGGCTAAAACCAAGGCAATTAAGGAAGCAACAAAGGATAAGGTAGTTGAATTCTTAAGGGAGAATGTATTTTAGGAATTTGGATACCCTAGAGAGCTGGTCACTGATCAAGGCAGTCATTTTAGCTCCAACATGATTATGGACTTTCTCAGCTAGCACAAGATCAAGCATATAACCTCCACTCCCTATGACCCACAAGCTAATGGGGAAGTGGAGGTGACCAACAGAGCACTGGAGGACATCTTGACTAAAGTGGTTATCAACAACAAGAAACATTGGGCAGATAGACTTGTTTAGGCCACTTAGGCCTATAATACCACCTGGAAGACCACCACTAGATTCACACCCTATGAGTTGGTTTATGGGAAGAAGGCCTTGTTGTCCATTGAGTTTAAGTATAACACATTAAGGATGGCAACTCAACTAGATCTAGATCTCAACAGTGCACAAAAAGAGAGATTGCTCCAGTTGAATGGTTTATATGAGTTCAGAATGTAGGCCATCCTACATAAAAAGGTAAGCCAACTTCAAAGGAAGATCTGGCATGATAAGAACATCAAGGATAAGCAATTTCAAGAAGGTGATTGGGATTTTTTATATGATTCCAGATATAAAAAATTTAAGGAAAAGATGGCTAGGGCCTTATGTTATAGAAATATGTCATGATAATTGTTCAATCCAGATCAAAACCATAGATGCAGAGGCCATTCCTTTACTTGTTAATGGACACAGATTGAAAGTTTAGAAATGACCATTGTCAAAGCAAGAGTTCATTGATGGTATCAATAAAAAAGTGATGGTAATGGAGCAAGTCTTAGCTCCTACCTCATCAAGTCACTAAGAAGAAAAAAATAAGGAGACTCAGGTGAAAACCTCCATGAGGTGCCTGAGTCCCACTATTGGGTTGAAAACCTCTTGGGGCGGCCCAATGGTGTCAGAAAAAAAAAAAAAAAAAAAGAGAGAGAAAATGAAAATATCTTTGGGTGAAAACCTCTCTTGGGGTGCCCAGGGCAAACAACTAGGATGAAAACCTCTTAGAGGTAGACTAGTTGTTTTCAAAAAAAAAACAAAGAGAAAAAATCATGAAAATTTCTATTTTCAAGTCAGCAAGGAGGATGATCAGAGAATAGAGGAGAATCAAAAAAAAAACTTGTTCCACTCCCATGTTTATTTTTACAACAATTTTCATTCATCACTCCACAATTTATTTCATTTGTTTCTATCATTTGCTTCAGTTTATAAGGGGACTATGTTTTCTAGAGGATACCCTGTAAACCTATAGGATCCCCTAAAAACCTACAGGATCATCTTGTAGGAATTACAGTGTCTTGGGAATCTACAGAAAGTGACCCTAGGACGAGAAATTGACCTGCAATGACAAAATAATAGCATCCCTACATCACAACTTCATTACAATACCTGTCTCCACTTTCATCATCCCTGCATTCACCACTAAAAAAATCAGTTGTGAAAAAAATATACTTTTCACAATCTCCAAGAGAAAACATACAGATAAAAAAATTAAACGGAGAGGATAAGGGAGCAGCACCTAAGTATTTCTCATCCTCCACACTCCTAGTATTCCTCTCAATCCATGTAATTATGCTCAAAATCCTAGCAGAAGAAATGATTAGAAATTTTGAGGGAGAAGCAGCTACAGGACATCCTGCAGGAAATCATGTAGTAGCCTATCCCACAGGATACAAATCATGATTGCAGCAAGCTTCCAACATGAAGATCCAAGAGCAGAAAAAGCTCCAGAGCAGTAGCAACAACATCATTCTCAACACCAGGTATCTTCACATCAACTGAACCATAAAAAAAAGGAGAAATAGCATGTAGCCAACACACAGCAAGCACCTCAGGTCTTCAACAACTGCAGCAAGGTATTAGCACCATAGGTAAGTATTTTGCTTCACTCTCTCATTTGCATAATTTAGTCAAAATATGTAAAGGTTATGAGCAAGTTGGTTTATAAGTGAAAGGTGGCCAATTAACTTGGCACCTTCATTGAGTCAACAAAGACAAAATAATTGGTCCTCCCACACGTGGCAGCAGTCAAGTCAAGAAAATAAAGAAGGAAAAAAGTAGTTAAGGCTATGGATGCATGAAGTTGGAGTTGATTATGAGGAGAGGGGAATGATGAGGTGGTAGTGGGGACCAATGGTCCAAAAATGGAAAACGTACCTTGCCTGCCAGCACACCACCTCACCCAACTCGACCATAAGAGGAAATAATCATTGATCCCAATGCACTCATGCATTCATTTCCTCGAGGCTCACTCTAGAAAAGTCGTTGTCATACCCAAGCAACCTATAGAAGAGGAAAATTCCATATTTCTCCTACGTAGGACATCCTATAGGATTACATAGGAAACCCAATAGGATCACATAGGAATCATCCAAGATACAAACATATAGTATACAGGATTGGCCTAGAGTAGTTTCAAAGGGGAAAACACTATGAGGAGGTAGGCTCTATAATTACCTCCCCTTTTCAAAGTGAATTGAACAGAAAATCTCCTAATATTGAGTGAATTTGGCAGCTATGTAAGGGAATTGTCTCCATAGTTCTTTCAATTATTTACTTTTGCATTTAAAAATTGTATCAACCATCTCATCTCCTCAAAATTCACCAACCAAAATGACAAGGGGGTTTAATAGAAGGGAGCCCATTAACACTATGAGAATCTACCAACACCCTCAAGTGTTAAAAATCTTCACAAGGCATAATTGGATGGGGTATTTTGAAAAATTAAGATGGTATGATGATGAAGTGGCCTAAGATTCCCCCCCCCCCCCTCATTCCACTGACCAGAGTCCATGCCACTGTTGTGGTGAGAGGCCTCTCCATGGAGCTCACCCCTAAACTCATATGTAGAATCACCACACTTCCCCCAGGAGTGCCTTGGAGAAAGGAACACAAGGGAGATAACCTAATTGCCAAGAAGAAATTCCTTTTAGAGGGTGAGGAGCCCATTAAGGACAACAATGGAGTAAGGAGAACAAGCCTACCATATCCCTGGAATGAGGCGAGATACCACCTTATCAAAATACATATCACGTGAGGGTAGGTATAGTGTGGTTTATGATATCACTTTAGGTTTCTTCAAAACCATAGATGCAGAGGCCATTCCTTTACTTGTTAATGGACACAGATTGAAAGTTTAGAAATGACCATTGTCAAAGCAATAGTTCATTGATGGTATCAATAAAACAGCGATGGTAATGGAGCAAGTCTTAGCTCCTACCTCATCAAGTCACTAAGAAGAAAAAAATAAGGAGACTCAGGTGAAAACCTCCATGAGGTGCCTGAGTCCCATTATTGGGTTGAAAACCTCCTGGGGCGGCTCAATGGTGTCAGAAAAAAAGAAAAAAGAAAAAAAAAATGAAAATATCTTTGGGTGAAAACCTCTCTTGGGGTGCCCAAGGAAAATAGCAAGGATGAAAACCTCTTAGAGGTAGACTAGTTGTTTTCAAAAAACAAAAAAAAACAAAGAGAAAAAATCATGAAAATTTCTATTTGCAAGTCAACAAGGAGGATGATCAGAGAACAGAGGAGAATAAAAAAGAAACTTGTTCCACTCCCATGTTTATTTTTCCAACCATTTTCATTCATCACTCCATTTATTTCATTTGTTTCTATCATTTGCTTCAGTTTGCAAGGGGACTGCATTTTCTAGAGGATCCCTTGTAAACCTACAGGATCCCCTGAAAACCTACAGGATCATCCTGTAGGAATTACAGTGTCTTGGGAATCCTACAGAAAGTGACCCTAGGACGCGAAATTGACTTGCCATGACAAAATAATAGCATCCCTACATCACAACTTCATTACCATACCTGTCTCCACTTTCATCACCCCTGCATTCACCACTAAAAAAACCAGTTGTGAAAAAATTATACTTTTCACAGTCTTCAAGAGAAAACATACAGATAAAAAATTAAACGGAGAGCATAAGGGAGCAACACCTAAGTATTTCTCATCCTCCACACTCCTAGTATTCCTCTCAATCCATGTAATTATGCTCAAAATCCTAGCAGAAGAAATGATTAGAAATTTTGAGGGAGAAGCAGCTACAGGACATCCTGCAGGAAATCTTGTAGCAACCTATCCCACAAGATACAAATCATGATTGCAGCAAGCTTCCAGCATGAAGATCCAAGAGCAGAAAAAGCTCCAGAGTAGTAGCAACAACATCATCTTCAACACCAGGTATCTTCACATCAACTGAACCATAAAAAAAAAGGAGAAATAGCATGTAGCCAACACACAGTAAGCACCTCAGGTCTTCAACAACTATAGCAAGGTATTAGCACCATAGGTAAGTGTTTCACTTCACTCTCACATTTGCATAATTTAGTCAAAATATGTAAAGGTTATGAGCAAGTTGGTTTATTAGTGAAAGGTGTCCAATTAACTTTGCCACCTTCATTCAGTCAACAAAGACAAAACAATTGGTCCTCCCACACGTGGCAGCAGTCAAGTCAAGAAAATAAAGAAGGAAAAAATCAGTTAAGGCTATGGATGCATGAAGTTGGAGTTGATTACGAGGAGAGGGGAATGATGAGGTGGTAGTGGGGACCAATGGTCCAAAAATGGAAAACGTACCTTTCTTGCCAACACACCACCTCACCCAACTCGACCATAAGAGGAAATAATCATTGATCCCCATGCACTCATGAATTCATTTCCTTGAGGCTCACTCTAGAAAAGTCGCTCTCATACCCAAGAACCTACAGAAGAGGAAAATTCCATATTTCTCCTACGCATGACTTCCTACAGGATTACATAGTAAACCCAACAAGATCGCACAGCAATCATCCAAGATATAGACATATAGTCTATAGGATTGGCCGAGAGGAGTTTCAGAGGGGAAAACATGGGGGTTGGATACAAAAAACACTATGAGGAGGTAGGCTCTATAATTACTTCCCTTTTTCAAAGTGAATTGAATAGAAAATCTCCTAGTATTGAGTGAATTTGGCAGCTGTGTAAGGGAATTGTCTCCATAGTTCTTTCAATTATTTACTTCTGCATTTAAAAATTGTATCAACCATCTCATCTCCTCAAAATTCACCAACCAAAATGACAAGGGGGTTTAATAGAAGGGAGCCCATTAACACTATGAGAATCCACCAACACCCTCAAGTGTTAGAAATCTTCACAAGGCATAATTGGATGGGGTATTTTGAAAAATTAAGAGGGTATGATGATGAAGTGGCCTAACATTCTCCCCCCCTCCCCCCCCAATTCCACTGACCAGATTCCATGCCACTGTTGTGGTGAGAGGCCTCTCCATGGTGCTCAACCCTAAACTCATATGCAAAATCACCACACTTCCCCTAGGAATGCCTTGGAGAAAGGAACACAAGGGAGATAACCAAATTGCCAAGAAGAAATTCTTTTTAGCGGGTGAGGAGCCCATTAAGGACAACAATGGAGTAAGAAGAACAATCCTACCATATCCCTAGAATGAGGTGAGATACCACCTTATCAAAGTACATATCATGTGAGGGTAGGTATAATGTGGTTTATGGATATCACTTTAGGCTTCTTGAAGAATTGAAGTTTGGAGCAGAAACACCTCCTCACCACAGGCTCAACATACCACACTCCCTTCTACAATCACTGATCGACACAAGCATAAAGGTGCATGAGGGAAACCCCCAATAGTTAGCTCACCATGGATTAATTAGAATCATTGTAGAAGATTCCCTCCATAACCTTAGAATTCCAATCCAATGGTCAATTTTCAAAGACATGCAGACATAAGAGGATATCAAAGCCCTCACATATCATGTTAGTCCTACTGTCAGTGAGAAGGATGAATATGAGATAGATGAGGAGAGATATGAGGAAGAAGAAGAGGAGGAAGATAATGAGGATGATGAAGCAACAGAAGAAGATGAAAAAGAGGAAACTGATAAACAAAATGAGAATCTACAAGGATAAGGAGAAGGGAAAGACATAGGAGAAAAGGGAAATGGGGAAGATGGGGCAGAAGACAAGGAGGAGTCACCTAGGGTGTCTCCAGAACACATAGAGAGAGAAGTAGTAGCTACCCTCACTACTCTTAGCACCCCTATCAAACAAAAATGCAAAAGACAGAGGCAGACCCCCTTATATTTCAGAACAAGGAAAATCACAAGGATAAGGCAAGGGAAACCCCAAACTCCAACAAAAATTCCCATTTTAATTGAGGACTCACCCAAACAGTAGGACAAAATGCCTCCTCCTATGAATACTCAAGAAAGAGGATCCTCAGCACAAACCTCACCTAAGTTTCCTATCACCTATGTGAGAAGGCCTGTAACTAGATCCACCTCATCCAAAGGAAAAGAAATCCTACAAGATACATAGCAAGACCTACAAGAAGTGGAAGAAGTCCTACAGGAGACTTTGCTAAACCTATAGGAGACTCAAAAACTGGATAAGGAGGGAAGCCTACAACAAGAAACTAAAGAAGAGGACCCAAAGCTAAGGAAACCTAGCCCCCAACCTAACCTTGAATCCTACTACAGATTTATTGAAGGGGACAGGGTCATTCCACAAAAATTCACTATTCCATTATACTTTGAGTTGGAGAAGGAGAGAGATAGAACTCATAGATGGATACAGATTACTAAGTCCAAGGGGGTGGAGGACATTCATCACATGGGGGAGAAGCTCAAGGAGATGGACAGAGAAGTAAGTAGCTTGAGAGATAGAGAGGCCATAAAGAAAAAATAGTTAGAGACAAAAAAATGCATGGTTGAAAGAACATCTGCAAGAAAGAGAGAATCAATTGACATCCATGGTCAGTCTCTCCTTGTAAGAAATCCAGTGTAGGATGCTAGCTAAATCCTATGCCCTATACCTTAAGGAACATTGGTTGCAGTTCCAAATCAAGACCCTAGCACAGAAAGGCACTATGCCATTTCAATATTATATAGAGTTCATTGATCTCTGCGATCAAAGCACATTGGAATATAGGGCCAAGATGTCTTAGTTTCATTTGCGTAACATGGCCTTAAGAGACATGAATGTATGGGACCCTAATGCCAAGCGAGGAGATTTACAGTTGATGGATTTGGCATCATGGATGAACCATGAGGAAGCAAGGCCTGCAGAATTGAAGAAGATATTAGAGAGAGAAAAAACAGAGCCTCTTATTATCAGAGCTTAGCATTCCAATCTAATGGCCCTCATCAATACACATAATTTAATTACAAATGATCCTCAGGTTGCACCCATGTATCTTGTTGCCCAAGAGAAATCAGTTACACATTTTGAGGACATGTTCAGGTTGTTAGGGGATGACAACATGCAAGCTTGCTTGAGGAGATGGAACACATTTGCATACAGTTTAAAGATAAGAGAGTATCACTCTCCTCAAAGAAAGAGAGAAGCACTGAACAAGACACCCATGTACAAGCAATCTATGCAAAGGCTCAAATTCAATTGGATTGTCTTGAGACTCAGTCCACCACTACTCTTAGAGATGCTAGAAGGAAGGAAGGAAGAAGAATAAAGGAGGTAGTTGGAGGAGGTAGAAAAGAAGGTAGGTTTCTATGCACAAGAAGAGGAAACCACAACAGAGGCATGGGATGTCAGGGAAGCCACTAGAGCTATGAAAGACATGGATATTGATTGAGTTTCTCAGAGGATGATCAACACTTTCTGTAGGGGGTGATAGACAAAGAGTTATTCCATCTCGTGTTTAGGAGCTAAGCCTCCCTAGATTTAAGGAAGTCTTTGGGGACTTTAGTTGTATAAGTAGAGAGGCCTAGAGCCTGATTAGGATTCAAATTTTTGTTGTAAAAACTCTAGTTATTTTGGAGCTCCAGACTTGTGGAAGACTTTGATGTAACTTTTTTGTTTTGGTAATAAGAATGAGATTTTTCTTGATCCAGCACTGAGTTAACTTAGAGGGTTGAGGCTCTTGGGTTAGGGACCAACCCTATTTGAAAAGTCTTCTCTTCTTGTATCTATATGCTTAGCTTATTTTCATAGATTCATGGTTAAACTATCTTTAGAAGTATTTCATTGCAAGTAGTGTAGATTTGATTAATTGTTTATTAGTTTGCTTCCATTTGTGCTTTACCTTAGTAGTAGGTTAGAAGGAATAAAAGAAGCACCACAAAGATGTCAGTAAGTTTCCTGGCCTAACTTCTTCCCTCTGGGATCATGATTTGAGGAAAAGACCCTTATGCAGCCCCAAAAAGACAAATTTTTATTTCTTTCATAAGATTTAGAGTTTACTGTACTTGAACCAACATTTGATCATTTTTAAGTGTATGATTTCATTGCCATATCTTCTATATTCATTCTTTTAGTAGATCTCATCCATGATTCCATTTTATTCAGTAATTTCCTCATGCATAAGGTAGACAGTTAGTTCATTAAGTTTTGTTTTTCTAGCTAATGAGAATTCTTCTTGGTTACATGACGTTTTGGAAATTACACATGTTTGATGCAAAGAAGGTTCTTCAGAAGTAGAAAGATATCTCATAGAAAGAAACCACCTTTTAACTTCATCCACCCATAGGAATTCCTTTTTTTCATCAAGACCTTCACCAATTTCATCATTTTACATAGAAATTCCCCCAAGCATGTTGAGTGAATCCAACCATCTCCTAAACTTGGTTTTGGGTTCTGAGTGATCCTAGGCCTTTTCTCACTCCATTCCACCCATCAACCACCTTCCCTAAGCCTTCCTTCACCTCCAACAGCCATTGTTTTTCTCTCGACTGTATCCTGTTGAAATACAAGGAATCGTGTAGGTTTCTAGTACATCCTGTAGGTTTCCCTGTAGTGACCTGTTTTGAGGTTGAATTGAGGGAAAACCTATAGGAAGCCACCCAAGGTCACCCAAGGATCTCCCAAACCTTCCAACCATCTCCTGAACCTTCAAGCCATCCACCAGCATCCCTAAACCACCTGCCACATCACCAAAAGAGATTAGCTTACCCACTTGATTTTTCATGAAATGCATAAAAAGACAAAACAAATTTATTACAGTCCTTTACATGCATAACAATGATGTTTGATGTTTTTAACTTCCATTCTTAGGAAAATGTATTTTTTTTTCATGTTAATTTTGTATTATTGCAAAGGATAGCTCTTAGCAGTTAATTAGGAAATGGTGTGCCTTAGCATTGAATTTCAGTCTTTTTCTTTATTATAGTAGATCAGCTCTCTCTTAGAGTAGATTTATATTTCTTTCATCAAGTAACCAAGCTTCTTCTGAATCCATAGAAGTCTAGCTTGAAAACCCAAGTGGTCTCTCGCCAGCTCAACAATGACAAAAGGAATAACCATCACTTTTACTTGTGTATACAACACTGTCACCTCCCAGTTTGCATGAACCCCGAGTTGATAATGTAAGGATGGTAGCCCAGGAGTTACAACATTCTTGCTGCAATATTGGTGCTCATCATTACCTTCAACACTAACTTTAAATGATGAAATAAAATTCATAATAAAACATTTTAAAATAGTTTTGTAACCAAATTAAATGCCTATGCACTTCAAAAACATTGCATCTAAATCTCAAAATAAAAACAAACTCAATGGTCCACAAAACAACGCAACTACGGTTTATTCTGTATAAATCAAAACCCTTTAATTGTGTCAAAGAGATAGTTATAGATATAGTGTAATGATGTTTTCTAAATAAGAATATAGAAGATAGAAGATAGAGAAAGTGGGAGAGAGAGTAGGATATTGTTAAAGAATATCTAAGTAAAGAAGGAACAAATAACTCCCTCTCCCAAGTAAAACTACTTCAAGTAACCAATCCTTTACAAAACAATTTGAAAAAACCAGGCCAATTAAAATAATCTTATGTGGCACACACAAAGAAACCCAATATGAGTTTGTAGTTGTTACAAACTTCAAATCCTGAAAAACAAAAATTTTCAATTATAATTTTGTATAAGTCATTTGTTGACTAACCAACAACAATATAAACTTTGAAATAGGAACATATACGATTACTCATTTCGTAGAGGTAGCAAAAAAGTGATCTGATTTTAAAAAGTGGCGATGAAGAATACACTCTTTTTTTTCAGAGCATATTTTTGACACTTTAAATTTTCTTATGTATCAAATATAAATATTTTTTTCTAAATGTTAGTGATTTTCATGCCGATTTTGAAATGTGTTGATGCAGCATGAATCATTTTTTGAGAAGGCTTACTTTTGACACTTTAAATTTTTTAATGTATTAAGTGTGGATATTTTTTTTAAATGTTACATTTTTTGACACTTTAAAATTTTTGTATCCAATTTTTTTTGAAATCGTGATTACTTAACAACTTTTCTAGTTATCTTATTTTTATTTTTTTAAATGTTGATTACTTAAAAAAAAACAAATATAAATATATATATATATATATATATATATATAAAATAAACAAATAAATAAATTATCCCGTAAACCATGAAAGAATATGGAAAAAAAACAAAACTTAAAAAAACTATAAAATTAAGTAAAAATAGAAAAGAAATTTAAAAAACATTAGCAAAAAACTACAAAATATATATATATATATATATATATATATATATATATATATATATATATATATTTTAAAAAATAAACATTTAAAATTAATATATATATATATATATATATATATATATATATATATATATATATATATATATATATATATATATATGTGAAAAAAAAAATGTGCACATTCTTTATTTAAAAATTAAATTAAATATTTTTTTTCAATATATATTTTTTATTTAAATAAAAAAATAAAGATTTAAAAAATTCCGAGCGATTTCCCTAAGTTCGAAGGAAAACTAAAAGACGACCCTCAAGCCCATGTGATGACATATCAGTTATGGTGCTCTTCAAATTCTTATGTTGACGATTCTATCCATCTTCACCTTTTCATAAAACCTTAACAGGTGTTGCCGTAAAATGGTATGACAAGTTACCTCGAGGTATCTATGCCAACTTCAACTCTTTAACTATGGCTTTCCTCACCCACTTGAAATTACCAGTTTGTTATGAAATGGGTACTCATTTGTTAACATCTCTGAAGCAAGATACTATGACACATATTTCTGACCATATCCATGAATGGAGACGTCAATGTCGCCTCATCAAATTTAAGATTCTGGATGAGTTGTTAACTGAATGGTTCACAAAATCATTCATAAACAAAATTGCTAAAGATATAGCAATGGGTGGTTGTATTACCAAGGACCAAGCTATTGCACGTGCCCAGTATTTAGACTTAGTCTATTCCCAATATGGCATGTTGTGTGAAATTTTGCCTGATGCTCAAAGACCATCTTCGGATCTCACATCTCCAAAGTCTCTCAATGTACCACCTGTTGATGGTATAGTTGGATCAGTGTCTCAGACTTCCACTAAGACTTCTTTGAAGAAAAAATATGTTTTAGATACTCGTTCCAATCATCCTTCGAAAAATTTGTCAAATCCTAGTAAAACCTTTGAGGTCCATTCCGTACAGTTTGCTACAGCAGATAAAGCCTCGAAAGGTAAGAAAAGCCATAAATATAAAGCCAAATCTGATACCCTGAAACAAGATCGTCCCAAGTCATCAGCTAACGATGCTTCCAAATGAAAGCTAAAATATCCTTGCCTCATTTGTGACAAAGACCATTATACCAAGTATTGTCCTCGACATGTTGAAGCTAATCATTTATTGAAAGGGACTCCAATTATTTTGAAATAACCATTTCCATCTCAATAGACTTAGTTGGTGGACCAACCGTAATCCTCTGCCTCCTTTAGTTCTCAATTTTTCATGATGCAAGGTTCCTCACCTATCTCTGTTTCTACTTGATCAAAAGACTATCAAACCCCTCAAAAGAAGATAGTGGAGAAAGAAGTCACTAATATACCTTCTACTTCCACTCGACCCAATTCTAGTTTTCTCCATATTGAGCTTCCTAACAATGAATCCATAATCCGACCACCTACCAAAGGTGTGCTTCAGAAATCATGCTATAATCTGAATGCTAGAGATGCACAATAGTATAGCAGAGTCAAAGATCTAGCTCAAGCACCTTCGGTGATGTCTTCTTTGGAAGTTTTCCAAACATGTCCAACTCAGCGGAAATCATTGTTGTCTGCTATAGGAGCCATTAATCCTCCCGAATTTAGTTTAATTACTTTTGATATTGAAAACCATGTTCCTCGTCTTCCTCATCATATTTCTTTTCTGATCCAAGTTATCATAAAAGGAAAGGTGATGCATCAGACTATCATTGATGAAGGTGCTTCCACCTGCATCATGTTTGTTTCGTGTTGGAAGGCCATTGGCATTCCTCAACTTAACTAGTCCCCAAACACTTTGCAGGCCTTTGATGGTAGAGGCTCCTGTCCATAAGGTATTCTCACAAACTTTCATATCATGTTGGAAGGAAAGACTATTGAGATAGAATTGGAAGTTGTAGATGTGAATCTTAATTACAACCTTCTTCTCGGGTGAAGTTGGACCCATGCTATGTTTTGTGTGGTTTCTTCTTTGTTCCAAGTGCTTTGTTTTCCTCATGAACGAAAATTTATCACTGTTGACCAATAATCTTTTTTTCTCTTCCAGTGCATCGAATGGCAATGTCCCATATGTGGGAAATATGGAAGTTCCATATGAGAGCGTGGGGGTAGGTCTCTTTAAATATTCTACTTTTATGGGTACTTTTTCTCTCCCACCTCTGAATATCACTTCGATCAATATGATCTCTATTTCTACAGATCCTTGGATTATTCCTACTCTAGATCAGATTGATTCATTTGGTGATTCTATGTCGTTAAGTCCATTGGAACAATCTTATCAAGAAATTGTCTCAACTTCAACGACTTCTTCAAAAAGTCATGTTGTTTTCAGTATGAACCTGGATACTTTTGCATAATCTCCTCGGCTTGATTCATGGGATTCCCCAGATCCTTTTAATGAGATGTTCCCCACCGAGGAGAGTATTTTTAAGGTTATGTCTATGGATGAAACTCCTTGGAATGATATTCATCATCATTCTTCGTTTATTCCAAGCCTAAGTGAAATTCCTTCGTGTCTTGAAGATTTTATTTCTCATAGCCCGACGCATCCACTTCAAACACCTATTTTGGTGCACGAAGTCTTTTCTGAAGGTAATATGGGAAATATCACTGCAACCATGCCTATTGACATTTCCATTAAACCTGGAATTGTTGAGAATGTTCATATTGGTTTTTCCTATTCTCTCGATGAGATCAGGGTTTACACCGAACTTTTCAAATAATTTTGTGATGTCTTCATATGGTCATATGAAGAAATACCTGGTATTGATCCAGCTATTGTGGTGCATGAAATATCGACGTATCCTGGAGTGAACCCTGTTCATCAATGAATTTGTCAGTGCATCCCAGGAAGGTTGCTGCTATTAAGACGGAAGTTGAAAAGCTTTTAAGAGTTGGTTTCATCTATCTAATCCCATTTATAGATTGGGTTTCTAACATTGTACCTATTACTAAAAAGTAGAGCACGATCCAAGTTTGTGTTGATTATTACGACAACAGTCACGCATGCCTAAAAGATAACTATCCCACTCAGTTTATCAATTAGAATAGATCCTCTAAAAGTTGAGGCTATTGTAAACTTGCCCCCTACCTCACTGCTTCAATTGCAAAGTTTACAAGGAAAGACTAATTTTCTTCATCGTTTCATTCCTAACTACGCTGAACTTGCCAAGGGGCTTACTCACTTGCTTAAAAAGGGGATCCCATTCATTTCAGATGAGATTTCCCAACAATCATTCGATGACCTAAAGAACATGCTCATTAGTGCTCCTTTATTGCATCCGCCTAATTATCGACATGATTATTTCCTCTACTTGGCCACAACCGACAGTACCATTGCTATGGTACTGGTTCATGATGATGATGATGGTAACGAACATGTCGTTTATTACCAAAATCTTCTTGACACTAAAACTCGATATGCTCATCTCGAGAAACTTGCCTCGGCAGCAGTCCATGTTGTTCAAAGATTTCGTCATTATATTCTTCTACGAAAGACCACAATGATTTATGATTGCAACCCCATGAATTATATTTTGACTCATCAATTACTTGGGGGAAAATACGCTAAATAAATTGTTATCCTGCAACAGTTTGATTTGGGGTTTACTACCGTCAAATCAAAGAAATCACTTCTTTTTTCCGAATGGATTTGTGCCCTTACTTCTCTAAACACTTCCACAATTTTACTGAGCAGATTCCTGATGAAACTTTGTTTCTTATCAGCAATCTTGACCCATGGTATGGAGATATTATTTTTTGTCTTTAGACCCAAACCTTCTGATCTGAGTTGTCTTAATCCGACTGACACTACATCCGGCATCAATCCCAACCCTATCGGATTCTTGGTGATACATTATACTAAGTCGGTGTTGACTTTGTTCTTCGCAGATGTCTAACACTTGAAGAGGATGAATGAGTCTTGAATGACTTCCATTCTGGGGCATGTGGTGGTCACATGTCAGGCTACACTACTGCTTAGAAAATCCTCCATGCTAGTTATTTTTGGCCTTCCATTTTTAAGGATTGCATGTTGGCTATTCATAAATGCCATGAATGTCATATTTTTAACCACAAGCAGCACTCCTTGCCAACACCCTTACACCCATTCGTTACCATTGGCCCATTGTCTAAATGGGGCATAGATTTCATGACATGTAACCATTGCTCGGTCGAGGGGCATGCCTATATTATTGTCATGATCGACCACCTCACTAAATGGGTCGAGTGGATGTCCAAATATAATAATGATGGTATCACTGTTGCTTAGTTCCTCTTCAACCATGTCATAGTCCGTTTCAGCGTCCCTCAAGCCATTGTTACTGACCACAGATCAGATGTTCGTCAATACATGATGGAAGAGTTGACTACTCAGTTGGGTCTTTGCCATGATATCTCAACTCCTTACTATCCATAGGCCAATGGCCAAGTTGAAGCAATTAATAAAGTTATGATTACTGTGCTTCAACAAAGCAATGGGAAGCACAAAAAGGATTGGCACCTTATGCTATTCTCGGCTCTTTGGGCTTACAAGACTTCGGCTAAGATAGCCACTAGATTTACTCCATTCCAACTGGATTATGGTTTAGAGGCAACACTCCTGATTGAGTTCGAAATCCCTTCATTGAAATTAGTTATCGAACTTGTTCCTAATACCTCACTTGAAGAGGAGCAGTTACTCTACCTTGAGAGGCTTGATGAGACCTGTCACATTGTTGTGATTGTAATCGAAGCCCAAAAGAAATGTGTCAAAGCTCATTTTGATCAAACCATCTCTCCACGTACTTTTTCTGCAAGTGACCTGGTCCTCCTTTATGATTAGACTAACGATAAATTGGGAGCTGGAAAGTTCGTACCTATGTGGCATGGGCCATATATTGTCAAACGTGTCTTGCAAAAAGGCACCTATGAGCTAGTTGATTATGAAGGAAATGCATTGTCACAAGCCCGCAATGAGTTGTATTTGAAAAATTATTATGCGTGAAATTCATGTAATTACTTTATGTATATTAGTATTTGAATTCATTGGTGTGAATTTTTAAATTTTTGGTGCACTTCTTTGCTTTGTAGACATGTTTTTTCTGCTTACCTTGTGTTCCACTCGGTTTGCAGATGTCATCAAATAATTATGTCGGTTTTGCTGATGATTCTTGTCATAGTGCATGGAATTTGTCTTCCGCAGCTTGGGCACTCTTTGCCCCTGATGGCGAGTTGGTCGATTTGCAAGGTATTTGCCTAGGACAAACAACTAACAATATTGTTGAAAATAGTGTAGTTATTAAACTATTGTCAGAGGCAACTTCTTTTGGCATTAGAGATTTAGGTTTCAAGTTAGATTGAAAACTCATTATGTTATAATTGAATAATCATTACTCAGTAAGAAATCCACAAATTTTTCTTATGTATCTACGCGTTCGATTACTGAAAAGAAATTTTGATTTTATCACATATCAACATATTCCACGCAATTTGAATACATTAACAGATGCATTAGCAAATTATGTTCTTGATAGAAATTTTCGTAATTTATAAAACCAATCATAACATCATGATACACAGACACATAAGTAGAAAATAAAAGATGCATATGTGTGTTTTTGTGTGTATATATATCTATATCTAGATATATATATATATATATATATATATATATATATATATATATATATATATATCTATATATATATATATATATATATATATATATCTATATATATATATATATATATATATATATATATATATATATATATATATATATATATATATATATATTATATATATATATATATATATATATATCGCATTAGTCAGAGTGTTTAGCATCAAAATCTCAAACATAAAGTGTTGTGAGACACTTGGCTTTCGAAGCCTACAACATGTGCAAAAACAACTAGAAACGTTATGTGCCTACATGGTTCTCACGATAACACGAGACTTCCCTAATCACTCAACCTAATAGCCGACGAAGTCTCACAGATATCCCTACTATGTGCCTCTAATATCACAATGGCACACCATCTATAGTGGCAGATTCTAGAATCCCTCGAGTGATCACATCGAGATTACATTCCATTTATCGTATATTGTTCGCTACTTCCTCATAGGGAGAATCTGCTACCTGCTGGGCTACTCGTTGTGCTATTGGCGACATGCCAAGAGGCCATTCCAATCCAACATCTACACATTTATCACAAGTTAAATCTTAGTTACACTTTCACAAAAAAAATCATAAAAAATTGAAAAATCCAAAAACAAGTTTTACCTTCTTCAGTCCACTATTCACCCAGTGGCAGAGGTAGATATGGGTCCCATCTAAAATCCGTGCCTGCATAGGCATAGTCATCCACAAAAATCAATTAGCGATGCAGCGAAATGAAAAACTGCGGAGGAAAATGCATCTACTGACCCCCTCCTCTTGGAGGCATGTTTTCACTCCATCTAACCACTCTCAGATCTTGTGGATTAGGATTTGGTACCTCTATCCACTGATACCAAAATAGGGGCACACACTATAGAAAGAAAGTAACCAAAATTGAACCAAATTCGAACTTCTTCAGGTTTTCTCGCTTACCCTTGGTCAGTTGTCTCTTCATATTGGCCAGTAACCCCAAACACCAGTTGAATATTGTTGGAGTGAGGTATTCTACTGCATATCGGAATTTGGATTTTGAAGTCTCACGTAAATATTGCATCCCAACTACGCAAGCTATGGTGAATAGGATCATCCTCAAGGGAATATTTCTTATTGATGCTATCTTCACCTTCCCACCCATTGTCATCTTGGCACTTGGACAATGTCTCTTGACTAAATTACTGGTGCTCTCACCTCCAGGACGAGGCCTGAAGAGTTGAACCCTTTCTCCTTGTTATCGGGAAAAGTGTCTATTTAGATCTACTCTATCCCACTAAGGTGTGACAACTACCTTAGAAACAAACAGAGAAAACTACTTTTGTATTCTTCTTTATGAACTATAAACGAAGAGGAATATGATGAACCAACCTGTGTCTTGCGCTAGTCCTTTGATCCAATCTCTCTCCTCTTTGACAGCTTCCAGCTACCTGCTCTCTCACTTGCCCAGCTTCACCAAGTACCTGTAAGATCACAGAAGAAGGAAACTATACAAAGACATGGGTTTATATTCATAAATAACTTAGGATCAGATTTAAGTTAACCATACAAATGTAACAAGCATCAATGAAACGCAAGCATGGAGAAAACTCAAATAGTTTTATTGATATACAAGAAGATCCAGGAGGAGTTACAACCGATGATTCCTGACCCAGCATCAACCTCCCAGCAAATAAGTCCCTTCTTCAACCCCAACAAAGTATAGATCACCCAATTCTCTGATATGTATCTCAAAACCAACAGCAATTCCTTACAATGTGCAAAATTCCAGCCTCTGGATCTCTGGGATGAGGGATCCATATATAGATGTATGCAAGGAGGATGAGTCAGCCCATGATTTGATTAGTGGCTTCTCTCTGTCAGTTCTTGCTTCCACTTGGAGACTGAAAGCCTCTTACTCATCCTTGGTCGAATTCAGTGAGGCAAGTGTCATTGGAGAAGATTCTGGAAGCTTCCATTGTCTCTCCACCTCGTGGAATGACTCTGCCACTTGTCATTTCCCGCTCAACGCACCCTGGTAGTGCATTTAGGTGCGTTGCAACGCACCTAGCTAGTGGACTTAGGTGCTATGCAATGCACTTGGCTAGTGGAGCAGCTGAAATGATCCTGATTTGACTTATTCTGAGCAGTTTCTGGTGGAGAACTTCTGGGAGAAGCTGTAATTTGTTGACCTTGTTCCTTTAGGAGTTAGAACAACACTTTTAGGGACTTAGGAGCCCTTGGTTTATGGAAATTTCATGCTTAGAGCTATAAGGCACAAAAATGTCTATAACAGTTGCCCCCTAAAGTATGAGACCGTTTATCGGGTGAAATTCTTTATTAGGAGGATCCGAAGTTCTTTCAATGTTGGGAGGAGACCCGTAATAAGATACAATACAATACATTATCTTCATACTGTTTTCATGATCTAGCTGAGGCAGGCATTCCCATGCTCAGCTTTATAAATTCATTTTCATGTACATAGGACAGACAATCGTCTGATGGTAGACTGATGATTCTGATAGAGCCATCATCCTTTTGGTAGGATGATTATCTGTGCTGCAATGCTGTACATTTCAATGTCTTTATTTTCCTGAATATGTATCGCAGCCCGGATGGATGAAACTAGATCCGGGGTCTTCAATCTCATCCGATCTTCACTCGAAGTACAAGTCGATCCATGTGAGAAATGTTTTGAAGTCGAACATGGAAAGATATCGCTTGATTACCAGTCAATGATGTAAACTGTTAACAAGCGCGAGAGGAATCACCGATAATGATAATGACCCTCAAGGTACCGCAGTACAATTCACGTGGTGTGAATAAAGGACTTGGCGTCGAACACCAAGCAAAATCTTTCGGTCGAAGGTCATTGATGTATACCTGTCGTCGAAAGTGAGAAACTTGCCATTGAGGCATGCAAGCTTCAAAGTACTGAATGGGGTGTTCCTAGATCAACTTCTTGGATAATGAGCTGATGTCGACAAGAAGTGATCCGTCATAGGAGGGCCTTAATGAATCCCACATCAATGACACGGAACGGAGCAAATGATTTTGATGGAGGTGAAAACGATCTGATGATATATGGTTCAGGGTGGCGGTCATCAAAGAATGGAGTATAATGTATGGTAGTGGGCGAGACACAGGTGGCCTTTCTGGATGACTTCTCTTGAACATGTCGTCGACACTTATGTGATGGATTGGTAGCATTAACCCCAAATGTGGATGGTATGGCGAGACCAAGGCGATGTGACCGGTGAATGAAACAACCCAACTCGACTCAGGCACGGAGTGGAAGTGTCATGTTCAAGAGCGACTTGCTACCAATAAAGATTCTTTGAGTTTTCTTCCCAATTTTTCCCCAGTCATTGCTGACCAGTACCTCTTTATTTTTTTCAAGCTTGAGGAGGATAACATATGCTTGTTCTATAATTTGCCCTTCGGGAAAACCCATCGCTATGTTTTAACGAGCCTAGCGATAGTGAAACTCGTTCTCGTCTAAAGACAAGTTTGTCGCTATTAATATTTTTAATGAGTCTAACGACAAAGACAAATCGGTCCTTTTCATTTTTAGAGAGTCTGAAAAGGTACATAAAGGTAACTCCAAAATTCCTTTTTCGTCATCTAATCCCTTAAGTCCGAAAAAGTATAAAACAATACAGAAGGGATGAATTTTCGATTGCTTTAACGAGCCGAACAAAACAAGCGCTCGATCTTTTTGTGCAATAATCCCTCAGGTCCAAAAAGATTAAAATCTAGAGGAGGGATAGCACTTCCCGTCGCTTTAACGAGCTGGAAGGCCAGAACTCGGCAATCTTTTCATATTTTACGAGTCAGAAAAGAGCTTAAAGAAGACTCGTCTTTTGAGGAACGAGTGATGAAATGGGTAGCAGCTGATTCCAGGTAAGGTTTGGAATTTTCCAATCACGGCAGTGTCACAAGGATGGCTAGTGAAATCACTCTTCGCAGCTATTCCTCAAAATGGGTAAACAATCAAATGGAGGTGAATGATTGGCCAATGGAAAAGTGGAGGTGACGGTGCAAACACGACCAAGGCTTTAATGGCTGAAATGCTACATTCATGGTGGTTATTTACCAGGGGATAGTTCATTTTTTAACGAGCTTAAACGTGGGTGGAAACATTTTCTCGGTGCGGGTTTATTTTTTAACGAGCTTGAACCTTGCGGTAACACTGCTCGATCAGATGGTCTTGTTTTGATTTTTTACCATAAATAGCTTTGTCCTTTCAAAGATCGTACTGTATTTTCAACTGCTTCTTCAAACTAGTTAGAAATGAACAATATTTGCTTGAAAACGAGATTAAAACGCTAATATTTTACTTTGAACTACGTAAAAGTAATTAAAAAGTGTTTTTTACCTCTCATTTTACCATTTCATTTTAACTTGGTTTGTTGGAGCTTTGGAGGTACTTTCTGTCACACGGAAAAAGTCGTTTGTGCGGACACAACTGACCTCCCTAGGAGTCTAAACTCTCTAGCGACAAACAAGACAAAATGGAGTGATCTTTCTTTAAATATACCTTTTAAAACATGAAAACTACAAGTGTTTAGGCTTACCTTATTCCAAAACGCAGTTGTTGTAGTCCGTCCTTGCCGATCCGGATGAGCTCCTCCTTCAAGTCAATTCCTGCAACCACAAACAATCAAACAATTACCAAGCACTTGCATTTCATATAATAAAACATATATTTAACATGCAGACCAAGGAACACATGAAATAACTCATTAACACAAGCTATTGAGAAAAATAAACCAGTTTGTATTAATAACGAAACAAAGAAACTCTTACAACCTGGCCTTGGTGTTGTGCAAGTTCCTCCCAGGGTCCATCAAGGGTTTTCCTCTACTTTGACAAAGCTCACCCACTTCCAAGTAGAATCAAGCAAAGACAATCTCTCCTCACAAGGTTCTAAATGGGAGTCCTAATTCCTGCAGCATTTACCCAAAGAAAATGTATAGCTCCAACCTCCCTCCCTCTGGCTCACTGTCTTTATTTATAGTGCTGTAAAGAGGTTATTCAGGTCCACCATCAATGGGATAATCCCCCTCTTTGGGTGGGATAGCTCCCTTATTGATGGGATAAGTTCCCCCTTAATAGAGATACATGAACCAACTGGAGGCGCATCCAATTCATCAAACCGACCTCTAGAAAGTTCTAGAAGTAACCACAAGTAACTTTTTTAAGATGAAACTCGCGCATTTTGCCTTTTACAGAGGGACGCACCTGTCCCTTAACATACAGAGCGTCCAAGGACGCACCTTTTGTGAACATGGTCAGCGTCCCCGCAGGTAAGGCTAGAGAGAACCTGTGACCCCAGAGATAAACATATTTTTGACAAGACTTTCTCTCTTCTTTGAGTTTGAGATGGATAGCAGAGGCATAAGACTTGCCTAAGAGGGTAGCATGACTGTTGATTTGAGCCATACTAACTGTAAGTGGTCATGGTGACATTTTTTAGTGTAACAGATTGCCCCCTAAAGTGCGAAGCCTGGAATAGATTTAGGGTTTTGTAATTCTAGGAAGGGTGAAGCGCTTTATCATTTCAAGGATTGTCTTGTGGATGACCTGGTTGGAACCTGCAATTTTCAACACAAAATACATGTATAAGATTATATCATCACTGAGGTAGGCATTCCCATACTCAGATTCAAAACTTTAACTAATGGACTAACTACTCTGATACAGGAATGATCTTGCAGTACATCATTTTTATAGACTTTTGTAGACACAGTATGGATGCAGCCATCTGTTTATGATTAGTCTACATAGATAATGAATACAAAACTCCTCGCAGCCTGGATGGTAGAAACTAGATCCAGGGTCTTCACTTCTACTTCCCGAATTGGTACGATTCTAGCCATGTGATTAAATGATTTGATGTCGAACATGTTAGAAACCACTTGATTACCAGTCGATGATGTAAACTGTTAACAAGCGTGAGAGAGACCACCAGTAATGTCAATGGTTCTCAAAGTACCAAGCACAACCCGTGAAATGTGAATAGATGTTTTGATGTCGAACACTTCACGGAATCCTTTGATCGAAAGTCAATGATGTAAACTGACGTCAAAGGCGAGAAACCTGCCATTGATGCATGCAGACTTCAAGGTACTGTCGATTCCTAAGTCATCTTTCTAGATAATGTGTCGATGTCGATAGAAAGCGACCCGTTGCAGGCAAGCCCGCAACACGAAATCATTGTTCAAGTTGAAGAAATGTTGCTGTAAGGACTGACTCAGGGATGGTCAAATGGATGACAAGTATTTTGCAGATGAAAGTTTTGCTTGCAGACCTCTTGAACACATAACGACACGACAGATGGCTTGGTGACGAATAACTCAAAGTTAATCCCCGGAACCCGGTTAAAGACTTTTCAAAGTGGTTTGATCAACTGTGAGGTAAAAGATTTCCCAACCCAGGTGAATGAAAAGTGTCGTGTTCAAGAGTGGTAATAAAGTTTCTTTTGAGACAAAAGGTAACAAACAGGTTCATTCTTCTCTCTTTTCCCCCACCATTTCTGGCAAGTACCTCTTTATTTTTAACAAGCTTGAGGAGGATAACATATGCTTGATTATAAGCTCATCCTTCGGACGAGTCCAACCTAGTTTAAATTCGAACCCTAGGAAGGAGTGGTTCGTTCCTGTTTGTAATTGAACAGGTCCTCTACTGTAAAAGTTTAACGAGCCCAGTATAGGAGAAACTCGGCGTTTTTCAATTTTAGAGAGTCTGAAAAAACTAAAGGAGACTCCACGTTGAACTTTTTCGTACATTTGTGTCCCTCAAGCCCGAAAAAGTATAAAATAATACCTGGGGGAACCGCTTGATCTTGCGACCAAGGAGTACTTTCATAATAGTGTCGTTGACCTGAAAAGTAAAAAGCGATCAAGGACACGTCGTTTTATTTCCTTATCGAGTTTGAAACGACAAAAAACCGGCAATCTTTTCCTGATTTTGCGGTCAGAAAAGAGCTAAAAGGGGACCGTCTTTTAATTCCGTTTTAACGAGTGTAAAAGAAACGCTCGGCAATCTTTTCATGTTTTAAGAGTCTGAAAAGGGCTTAAAAGAGAACTCCAAGGTTTCACTTTTTCGTAAGTTTTAACGAGTTCGAAAAAGGGATAAAAATGTACTCATGGTTTTCACTTTTTCGTAAGTTTTAATGAGTTCGAAAAGGGATAAAAATGTACTCATATGGCCGACTTTCAATTTAATTTACGAGCAGGAAAAGACGGAAAGAACTCGACATTTTTCATTTGTTTTACGAGAATGAAAGATAGCAAAATAATCTCGGTATTTTCATGAGTTTAACGAGTCTTGAAAATAACTGAAATTGACTCGAGATAGGTTTCATTTTTACAAAAGCTTGAAACAAAGAAAAACTATGCTTCAGAGTAGTTTCATTTTTTCACAAGCTCGAAACAGAGAGAAAACTGTGCTTGATGCCCCCTAAGCATGATTGCTAGAGCGCATGCCCCCTAGCTTCATTTCATTCAACCAGTTGGATGAAATGAAGGTTCATGAACGAGATCATTTGAAAGACTCGACCTAAAACTGTAAGAAAATTATGCAAAAACTGAAATAACTAACCTAAACGTACAACCTAACATCTATGAGGTCTAGTCAAACTCTCGACTCAATTAGAGGAGGATTTGTTTCATTTTTTAACGAGCTTGACACAGGAAAAGAACTATGCTCGGATTCAGTTTCATGTTTATGCAAGCTTGAAACGAAAAACTATGGTTGTTACAAGTTCACATGCCCCCGGCATAATGATGCAAATCAAGGTACATGCCCCCCAAGCTTCATTGCATTCAATGAGGTGGATGGAATGAAGCTTTACTTTCAAAATCTTGGAAAGACTCATGGGAGTTGTTTCATTTTTTAATGAGCTTGACACAAGACAAGGAACTGTGCTCTAAAATCCTTGATTCATTTTTAATGAGCTTGACACAAGACAAGGAACTATGCTCTAAAATCCTTGATTCATTTTTTAATGAGCTTGACACAAGACAAGGAACTATGCTCATGACTACTCTCTACAATCTACCTACTTAACCTACCCTTGTTTCATTTTTTAATGAGCTTGACACAAGACAAGGAACTATGCTCAAAAAGTTCGCATGCCCCCAGCATAATGATGCGAAATGAGGTACATGCCCCCCAGGCTTCATTGCATTCAACCGGCTGGATGAAATGAAGGTTTACTTTCAATATTTAACTTGAAAAGGGAGTTGTTTCATTTTTAAAGAGGTTGACACAAGAAAAGAACTATCCTCATACCTGATTCATTTTTTAACGAGGTTGACTCAGTAATAGGAACTATCCTCAAACCTGATTCATTTTTTAATGAGGTTGACTCAGTAACAGGAACTGTCCTCAAACCTGATTCATTTTTTAATGAGGTTGACTCAGTAACAGGAACTGTCCTCAAACCCTACTTTCTACAATCTACCTACATATCCTAAAATATAGCTGATTCATTTTTTAATGAGGTTGACTCAGTAAAAGAACTGTCCTCATGCTAGCCTATTTCATTTTTTAACGAGGTTGATACAGGAAAAAACTATCCTCGTACCTGATTCGTTTTTTAACGAGGTTGACACAGTAAAAGGAACTTTCCTCGTTACATCCAGTTTCATTTTTTAACGAGGTTGAGAGAGGAACAAACTATCCTCGTAACATTGATCATGGCTTCCAACTGGAAGAAAAACATGTCAATGGACACACCTTGATCATGGCTTCCAAAAGGTCTTCATCCGAAGGAAGAATAGTTTTTTGGAAGGAACACACGTCAAGGGACTCAAAAGGGATAAGAACATCGTGTTCAAATAATCCCATAGAGTTTTCCATGTCAATTACCGGATCTAAATCAACAGTGAGAGGCTCACTTACGTCGGTAACTGAAAACATGGGACCAGTTGCCACATAATTAACTCATGGCAGGGTAGATACCACTTTAGAATCAGGAACATTTAGGGGTTTCATATTATTGGTAGTTGAGACAAGACTAGGGAACGAAAGCTGGTCTACAGTCACAATACTGCCATTGTGAGGGAAAGACATCACGCGAAAGAGTGTCGATACGACAGCTTTCATTGCATAAACATAGTCTCGCCCAAGGAGTAAATTGAAATCCAAGGGACCTCGAACTACCATAAGATCAATACAGATAGTTTTACCTTCCAAGGTAATAGAAAACTTAGGAAGAATCCCTAAAGGTTCACTAATGGTTCTGTTAAAAGCTTTCAGATTCTGCGTAATAGGCGCAAGCTGAGGGGAACCCAAAGCTTTCCAAACAGTTGAGGATAAAATACTAACAGAAGCACCTTCATCTACCTGTGTGCGATGTATGTCCCTACCACCAGCCTTGACAATGATTTGGAAAGGGATGGAGGAAGGAAGACGAGGTTCTGTCAGTCTATTCCAATCAAAGGAAAAGACCTCAGTGCTTGGAGGGGGTTCTGTATAAACAGTTGAAATGCCCCCCGGCATAGAAGAATCTGATGTAACAAGAAGAACATCAGCGGTATGAAATTTACTCTCGAAAGGGAGAGTGTGATCGACCGAATGTGAAATTGAATCGACCACTTGATCAACTAATGGATCGTCAACCTGAGTGACATGAGTTTCACTCTCTAATGGAAGAGTGTGATCGACAGAATGTGAAATTGAATCGACCACTCCGTCAGTTGACGGTAGGTTGGGAGAAAGTTTACGGTAACCAGTTGGAAATTCTTGCTGTGGAACAGTAAGTTTTTCCAACAATTTTGAGGCTTCATCCATGTGAGGGCAAATGTGAGTTTGATGACTCCCTCTGCATAACTTACAAGGAAACCTAACTTTACCCTTTTTCCCAGGAACCTGACTATCACTAGTTGATGGATCAACAGAAAGTTGATGAGATTTTTCTGACCATACTTCCAAGACCTTTGGTATACCAGGACAATTGACAAGGAAGTGGTCACCCTTACAAAGCCTGCAAGGGTATTTGGGTTTACGATGCATGTCGGAATTTTCCTCAACACAACTAACACTGACAGCCATGGTTGGTTGGTTGACTTCTTTCTTATCTTGCTTCTTCTTCTTCTTCTTCTTCTTCCCTTTCTTCTTCTTCTTAACCTCCTGGTTACTAGCATCAAGGCTTTTACCAGGCGAAGAGGAAGAAATGGAGGAAGAAAAATTAGGTGAAGAAGGTAAAGGGTCAACAAAAGGTTGGTGATGTTGAGATGGTGAACTCTATTGAGGTGAAGCATCCGGTTGAGGTGGAACAATTGGAGTATTTTGGGCCAACGAAGTTGAAAATAACCATATCGGTAAACCTATTGTAAATCCAGGTAATGACAAAGTAGCCATATAAGGAGGACCAACATTTCCAAAGTAAGGAAAAGTACTAGGATTCTCGTTAGGAGGGGTTCCTAGGTTGATAAATTCCGGAACATTTGCCATTATATTCAACTTCAGTGAATTTTATTAACAATTTATAACTAAAATTAACAATTCACAATTCAAACCTAACAATTAAAATTCACAATTCACACCTATGGTCTCTAAAAGTAAAAACAAACAAATTAACACGCGCTATCAAATCTAGGAGTCAAACCATACACAAACAGTAGCCTTCCGGACCGAAAACACTAGTTGGTGATGAAGCCCAACATCGCAGAATTCAGTACAGAAGTGGCTGGTGGAACAGTTACCCCGGCAACCTGCTTAATGAATAGACCGGACCAAGTTCCTCCACTTTAACCGTCTCGAGTGAAGTGAACCCCCGGAAAATCCAAGTGAGTATAACCGACGTCTGCTCCAGGTACAGTGGGATCTTTCCTCCACCGTCACCTTGGGTAGAATCCTAAAGATTATGGTCACTAAGGTTACCAACGGCCACAAGTACACCTGGGGGAACAGTCTAAACTCCGACAGCACGCAAGGGCAGAGTAGCAAGCTCAATCCCCTTACCGGCTCCTTGACAGTAATCCAAGGTTTACCGATAAGTGACTCCTGGCTCCTCGACAATGGTTAATCCGAGGTTTACCGTTTGTAATACGTACTGTCTGGCGTCATTCCCAATGAGGGAGGATGGATCCCCTCACTGGTTCGGACACGAGCTCGTGCTTCTCCTTTAAGAGGAGCTTTCCCAGAGTGTAAATGTAACAATTGGATTTGATTCTATCACAAGATCAGCTACTTGTTTGGTTTTACTGTCTTGGAGAGTTAAGTACTCACCTACTCCAAGACACTAGCCTAAGCTATGTTGGTGCTTCAGAGCCCTAGAAATGTAAAAATTACTAGATGAATTTTAATTAAGCGCTGTGTTATTAAGGCTGTTATTACTCAAATGGGTAAATGGATACGAAACCAATGGTGTTATGACCCGACTCAACTGAATGCAATCGAATATGATAATGGAATCTTTTCAATTCGATGAATCCTAACTAAAGTAAGGAGAGAGTTTCCATTCACTTCCAACAATGCAAAAATTGATCACTAAGAGAAAATATAACAAATTCTCTAATGCACTAATTTCATCAAGAAAAACTAATGCAAATCAATTCCAAACCATTTTTTATTTTTTGTTTTGTGTAAATTCAAATCAAAGAAAACTGATCTAAATCTACGATTGATTTTTCAGAAAGTAAACTATGCAATTGTAATCTATGCACAATTCGCTTGAAAAGTATGCAAATGTAATCTATGCACATTTTCCATTCATATTCTGAAAATGAGAATTCTAATTATGCAAATGTGATCTATGCAAGAGAATTCTCAAACACAAGACGATTCTAATGTGATCTAAGAACCAATCAAGTGCAAGTCGAGAAAATTGGGTGAGAGTTCCAAAGATCAAAAAATAAAAACACTCAAAGGCGATTAACACTCATACACAATTGTGAAAGGACTGATAGAAACCTCCAAGTAATGACCAAAGGAAAATAAATCAAGAATTTCTCAAAAAAGAGACTCAAAACACCCAATTGATGAAAGCTTGAAACAAGAATGCCAATGAAACTAAAGTGAAAGCTTCTGACAGGTAACCAGTGGATCTGGGCAGTAAAAACTAAGAAAAAGCAAAATCTAAGAGAAAAAATGCAAAAAATGGAATTTTCTCAAATTTTAGCAGGGGACGCAGGCGACCTGTTAAGACAGGGGCGGGCCCGCTCTGTGCACACAGCTACAGTGCGTCCAGGGACGCACTGTGCAATACTCAGAGGGTGCGTCCTTCGGAAAAACTCAAGAAAAACTAAAACTAAACTAATCCTAAGCTAATCCACCCAGATACAAGTTCACACAGTCAAAAACCAGAAAAATAAACCAATTTTCTCAGAGCAAAGTTCATTCAAAGGAAAAGACTTTCACAACAATGGATCCCCAGCGGAGTCGCCAATTTGTCACACGGAATGAGTCAAAAGTGCGGACACAAACGACCTTCCTAGAAGTCTAAGACATTCTAATGACAAACAAAACAAACTGGAGCTATCCTTCTCTAAACATGCATTATGATATGAGAAATCAAGTGTTTCGTTCTTACCTTTGTCCAAACGCTGTTGTAGAAGTCCAAGCTTTGTTGATCTGGATGAGTTCCTCCTTTTCTCCAAAACCTGCAATCACCAACAGTCAAACAATTAAATAGCACCTGATTATAACATAAAACAAAGCATATTCAACATATAGACCAAGGAGTACATGAAATAACCCATAAACAACAAGTTATTGAGAAGAATGGACCAATTTGCATTAAAGGTAATCAAAAGGAACCATTACAACCTGAGCCTTGGTGTTGTGCAAGCTCCTTCCAGGGTCCACAAGAGTCTTCCTCTACTTTGACAAAGCTCACCCACTTCCAAATAGAACAAGCAAAGATGCCAATCTCTCCTCACAAGCTTCTAAATGGAAGTCCTAATTCCTGCAGCATTTACCCTTAGAAATGTATAGCTTTCAACCTCCCCTCCTTCTAGCCCAATGCCTGTATTTATAGTGCTCAAGAGGAGGTTAATCAAGTCCACCATCAATGGGATAATCCCCTCTTTGGGTGGGATAGCTCCCTTATTGATGGGATAAGTTCCTCTTTGATAGGAGTGCATGAACCATCTGGAGGCGCTCAATACACGTCGAACAACCTTCTAGAATGCTCTAGAAATGACCACAAGTAACTTTTTAAAGATGAAACTTGCGCATTCTAACTTTTACAGGGGGACGCACCTGTCCCTTTACATACAGAGCGTCTTTGGACGCAGCTTTTGTGAACATTGGGAGCGTCCCCGCAGGTAAGTTTGAGAGAACCTGCGTCCCCAGAGATAAATACATTTATACAAGACTTTCTCTCTTTTTTGGAGTTTGACATGGAGAACAGAGGCATAAGACTTGCCTAAGAGGGTAGCATGACTGTTGATTGAGCCATACTAACTGTAAATAGTCATGGTGACATTTTTTAGTGTAACACTTTCCCTCTTGATTTTCATCAGTTTATTTCGGGAGATTTTGTGGACGATTCTCGGTGCCGTCTGGACCAGGTAGGAGCTAAACTTGAGCTCTTTCATTTCATGGTTTCCATTTTGCATTTTGATCCTAATTCCCTACTTTTCTGAGCCCCTGGGGTTTGAGGGACTCGTTCTGCCATCAATGCACCCCCAGTGTATCGAAACCTGCGTTGAATGCTGGCTTGTATGAAGGCAGTTTGACATTCAACGCACCTAGAACACTGCTGCAGGTGCGTTGGGCACAGAAAGGGAATTTGTTACACAATTTTTCATGGAATTTTTGCCTGCTTCTCACCAAAATCAGGATCTAACTCCTCTCTTGTTGGTTTTTCAGAGATCTTGGAGCAGGATGACCCTTACATGGCGAGAACGTGAGCATGAAGAAGAGGACATGATTTCCCTACATGATCCAGTTACAGTGAACGCGCTGCGGAATTGTGGCTTGCTGAAGTTCTTCCGCATTTCTAGCATGAGACAGCAGATCAACTTACTGCAGTATTTGCTCGATGCTTGGGATCCTATCAATCAGGTTTTCCAGATTAGGGGAAAATCTATCCCCTTGACTGTAGTAGACATCTATTTCTTGACTGGCTTGTCGAGGCGGGGTGCCCCCATCTCTTTGTCAGGTTCGGCCCGAGGAGGCGATTCTGTGAGAGATTATGTCCGCCAGTATTGCAGAGAAGGATCTCAGCCGAGTAAAGATGGAAAGATCATCATCCGTGATGTCACTGACAGGTCCCTTAGGACTATCCTGTTTACTTTTGGTAGAATGGTCGGTAGTGCGTCTCTTCATGTAGCCAACAGATCCTATATGTAGCATGCCTTGGAATGCCTCCAACTGAAGGTGTTCAACTGGTGCGATGCAGTACTTCTTGTGATGAAAAAACAATTGACCAAGATAAAGAACGGGAGGTTGAAGAACTTTGGGTATGGTTCTATTTCGACCGCCTTTGCCTTGGAGAAGATACCACTGATGCAGCCGCATTACATTGCACTCGATTTACCTTCTCCTACTGAACCACGTATGCAGCGATGGGTTGACCATATGTCTAGGTATGCTGGCCAATCTCAGATTTCATTCTTTGATACCTTCTTCAGGTGGTTTGACCGTCAGGAGATGGTTTATACCGAGTATTCATATGCTGGCATGGACTTCCGGGGTGATCCAGATTTAGTACTGCCGGATGGCGAGCAGTGGGGTGTTATTGGTAAAATCTTTGACCATATTGATGTTTACTGTTTTTTGTTTATAATGTCCTTGTGCTTTGTTCTATCAAGACTCTAATCAAACTCATGTGTACATGCAGATGTTGGTCCTGTTTGTCCAGTAGTTCGCCTGAGAGTACCAGCTATTGCCCCAGCAGGAGAGGCCGCCGGAAGGGCTATTCTTCGCGACCTTGATGTGGCCGAGACTCTCACAGCTTTGCAGGAGCAGGTTGAGGGCCTCACTCTTGGTATACCAGATGTGAGGACTGACGAGCTACCTTTGCGGTTACAGCGGCATACTACTGGTGTGCCCAGACGATGGACTCGTCTCCTACGCATGATCGCACAGGCTGTGACTTGCTATCACGAGCATCATTAGACTAGGGTGCCCCCTAGCATTTTGAGTTTTTGGGTCGTGTGACCGATTTTGTCTTGGTTACAGAACATTATATGTAAACCATAAACAGCTATATATATTTTTGATTTCCGGAGTTTTATTCTGGTTGAGTTATATGATCCACATGTAAAACATTGATGATGTGTTTCTTTTTATATATGTTGCAAATGTCTATCTAACACATAGTTTGCTAATGAGTCGGTTAACGTGTTTAAGTTTCTGGAAATATGTTGGTATTGAATAAGATCAAATTGTCTTTCCAAAATCTTAAACCTTAGGAACATGCGATAAATAGCTGGGTTTCGGACGGAATATATACCATTGAGTTGTATTATTACGAGTTGTGAGTCTAGCCTGACAATTAGTCGGCGTATACCATGAGTGATGGCATCAGAGAGAAGTTATATCAACGCGCTATACTCAGCGATGTTATTCATTGATCGACCAATACATACACCTCTGAAACTTACTAACTCGCCGCTTGGATCAAAAATGGCCTAGGCTGCGGAGGACAGGTTCCGCGAACTATGACTTGCTCCGTCGGCATATCCAACACATGGCTCCAATGGGTTTGACATCTGCAATAAATGTAAAAAGGTGGATTACTCGACCAAAACAAACACTTTAGCGAAAAAAAAAATATAACAAAAGCATATTGGTTACTACTACGCGTAGTAACACTTGAGGTACAACCCATTATGAGGTTACGCCAGTGGAATTCCGTCATAATCCATTAACTCGTAGGCTCCCTTTGCTAATACCCGCTTAACAATATAGGGGCCCATCCATAAAGACTTAAATTTACCTGCTCCCAATTTATCGGATTCTTGGTCATAAAGCAAGACCGAGTCACCTTCTGAGAAGACACGGGGTTTGACATTTTTGTCGAACTGCGCCTTGACTCGTTTCTTATGGGCTTCATTAGCCAAAGCAACGTCACGACGGGTTTCATCCAATTGGATTAATTCCAAGAAACGAGCCTCTTCTTCTGAAGTTCCGGGGAGGAGATCAATTGCGAGTTTGAGAGACGAAATTTCATACTGGACTGATAAGACTGCTTCCAGGCCATATACCAGTTGGAAGGGTGTGAACCCGGTTGCATTCCTTACCGATGTTTAGTAAGCCCACAAAGCTGAGTACAAGATTAGGTGCCATCTTCTTTTGTGAACTCCAATCATCCTTTGCAGCATGCGTTTCAGGACCTTGTTGATCGCTTCAACTTGTCCGTTGGCCTGCGGATAATATGGAGTAGAGCTGTCGTGAGACAACCCTAGTTTGGCAGCTAATTCAACCATCATGTGATTGTGGAAATGCAATCCATGCTCTGTGACTATAGCCTGTGGTACGCCGAATCTGGCGACTACATGATTGAAAAAGAAGAGGGCAGCTGTTTCACCAATATTATCTAATGTAGGCATCGCCTCGGCCCATTTGGTAAAATAGTCAAATGTGACTATGATATACCCATGCCCCCGGTCGAGGTGGGGTTACATGTCATGAAATCGATGCCCCATTTGGCGAATAGCCCAACAGCAACTATCGGCTGTAAAGGTGCGGGTGGTCTTCTGGTTTTGCTATCAAAAATTTGACAAGCATGGCAACTTCTGACTGCGGTTATGCAATCTTTGAACATTGTTGGCCAGAAGTATCCTGCTCGTAAGATTTTTTGTGCTGTAGCATATCCAGATTGATGCCCCCCACACGCGCCTGAATGACACTCATTCAGGACTTTTTTGGCCTCCTCATGGGTGAGGCACCTTCTCAGAACTGTATCAATACCACGGCGGTAAAGTGTATCACCGACGATCATGTAGTCTTTTGCTTGGTATTGTATACGTTTTTGTTTAGAGTGGGAGGTGTTTGGCCTAAATTTTTGGGTTTGGAAATAAATGATTATATCCCCATACCACTCATTGCTTGTAGATATCAGAAACAAACTTTCATCCACGATTGTTTCTTCGGATGTTTCATCGTTGGATGACGATGGGAGATCGCATAATAATTCTGCGAAAACTAGAGCTTTCTTTGACTTGGATTTTACAAATTCCAGATCAAACTCTTGTAGGATCGCTATCCATTTTGAATATTTTCCCCCCAGTAACTGTCGTGACAATATATAAGTCATGGGGTTGCATTCTGACAGAATGGTAGTCTTCTGAAAGAGGACATAGTGTCGAAATCTTTGTATCGCTTGAACAGCTGCAAGCGCTATTTTTTCAACATAAGAATATTTGATTTCTGTATCATTTAAGTTCTTACTTAAATAATATATAGGATGTTCAATTCCATCGACTTCTTGGACTAAAACCATTGCGATGGTCGTATCTGCTGCAGCCAGATACAGGTTAATATCTCTTTGATAATCAAGGGCGTACATTAATGATGCTTTCATTAGGGAATCTTTTAAAGCATCAAAGGAAGCTTGCGCGACCTGATCCCAGACAAAGGGTACCTCCTTTTTCAAGAGACGAGTATAACCTTTAGCAAGTTCAACGTAATTTGGAATGAACCTCCTCAGAAAGTTTGCTTTCCCTTGGAGTTTCTGAATCTTAAGCAAATTCGAAGGTGGAGGAAAATTTATGATTGCCTAGACCTTACACGGGTCGAGACGAATCCCATCCTTGGAGACTACAAAGCCAAGTAAATGACCAGAACTGACGCAAAATACACATTTGTGCGGATTGAGTCGTATCTTGTAGTGTCGGCAACGTAGAAATATCGCTCTTAAATGTTGCGGATGATCAGTCCGCTTTCGCGAATGAGCCGGAAGGTCATCAAGGTATGGTTGAACGATGTTTTTGATGTCATGGAAGGCATAATTCATTGCCCTCTGAAACGTTGCCCCTGCGTTCTTTAAACCAAAGGGTAATTTATGATATGCGAATGTGCTCCACGGACAAATAAATGCAGTCTTTGACTGGTCCTGTGGGCAGATATTTATTTGATTATACCCGGAGAATCCATCCATGAATGAAAAGATTTCGCATCCGGCGCATTCATCAATTATCTGGTCAATGAAGGGTGTAGGGTAGTTGTCTTTTGGACAAGCTTGATTTACATCCCTATAATCGACGCACACTCTAATTGTCCCTTGTTTTTTCATAACAGGAACAATATTTGATACCCAATCGGTTAGCGGAACCGGGTAGATGAAACCAGCATGGAGAAGTTTTTTAACTTCTGCCTTAATGGCAGCGGCTTTCTTGGGGTGCACCTGCCTTAGCCGTTGTCATACTTGTCTGACATCTGGATACATCTTAATTTCGTGTTCAACGATACTCGAGTCGATGCCTAGCATTTCACTGTATGACCAAGGAAAGACATCTCTGAATTCGCGAAAAAGAGCGTTATATATTTCCAGTTCTGAAGGAGAAAAACATTTGCCGACATAAATATTCTCTACAACATTTGTTTTGGTCGAGATATTTATGGCTATAGTCTCTTCAATGTTGGACAAGTTTCGCTCTGAATCCACCGTATTTACAGTATTTGATATAAAATCAACTACTGAAGGATGATAAAGGTCATTTTGAGTATCTTCTTCACAATCCGGAAGAAGAGAACGATGGTGGGAATCATTCTATGGTGCTCCTTCAATTACCATAGCTTGGAGAATTCCTTTGTCGGTGACATGCACTTGCGACCAAGGATCTGAAGGAGTACCATATTCTCTAGACCTATCTATCCAAACGCTTGATAAGAGTTGATTTGGGTTTGCCTCCCATGCTAGGAACATTGATTGCTATAATACTTCCATTGGGCTTGGGAGCAAAACCACTGCATGATCCATGTTGATATCGTTTTCTGAGATCTTTATAGAATATATCATGTTACAGGTTCCTATCAACGCTACTTCCGCCAGATTGATTGGAGGTGGAAGAGCGAAAGTTCCCATTAGTATAGGATCTTTTAGTAGGCCTACTCCAATATTCTGAAGTGAATGGGGGCTTCCATGGATCATGGGAATGCTTCCTGTAACTTGAGAACCATTGGGGAGGAAATTTTGTTGATCGACGATTGTGATCCCTCCTTGAAAGGGAAATGCAATCTTTCTAAAATAGGTCGACACAACAGCTGCCATGGCATATATCCATGGTCATCCCAGTAGGATGTTGTAATCAAGATTCCCATCGATGACTTGAACATCTATTTCTACTTTTTTTCCTCCTAGTTCAACTTTCAAGTTATTCAGGATACCATACGGGGTATATGTCCTTCCGTAGAATGCTTTTAATGTCGTCGTAGACCGCGACAAGGTTGGAGATCCTAAAGTTTTCCAGCAACTCATCGACATAATACATGTAGATGCCCCCTCATCAATAATTGTTCGATGAACAGTTTTGTTGAGGGCTTTCACTTGAACAAGGAAAGCTAGTTGAGCCGGTAACTGAGGATCGTATCCTTTGTGGTCGAAGGATACAAGATTGGAATCCTTTGGATCAATCCCACCAATGGCCGATAATAAAGCCTGCCTTTGGATGGGCAATTTTGTAGTACCTCAAGAGTCGACATAGCGGATGGCGATTGGGACAAATCTTCCACTATGTTATAATGTTGTGCCGCTCTAGTGCGGGGATTAAATGTCGACTTGTGTACTACTCCCTTCGGCGGTTTTATCGTCAATTCAGGGATGGTGGGTGGTACAACTTCTGTCGAAGTTGTTGTCGAACTACTTGGTTGATCTTTATCCTTGTTATTCGACAGCTGCGGATTCCCATAATCTTTTTTCCTTGTCGAAATCAAAGCATCATTCTGCTGTTTTGAAATCGACAACATTAGCACTTGAGACGGGGAAGCATTTCCACTTTCAACTAGATTTGTTCCTGGATTTGGAAATGGATCAGTTAACACTGCTGAGGTTTTCGAGTTCTTAAAGAATTTCTTAAGCTCAGCTCTGTGCGGACATTCTGAGGTCCAGTGATCCTCATCGCATATATAGCATGGAGTTCTTGGTTTCCTATTTCCAGGAGGGTTTGAAGAAGATTTTTCAGGTGATGATTCATCCTATTTCTTCTTCTTCCCTTTGCCTTTCTTCTTGCTTCCTGGTTGTTTGGTTTCTTTGCCCTTATCTGTCGATACAACATTTACTTCCGAAGTGAGAAGTTCGTCTTTTGCATTTTGACCTGAAATCTTACGGGCCTTTTTGGATGTAGCCTTTGTCGATTTCGTGTTTGTCATGCCAATCACGCCATTGCTGGCATGAGAGTCATTGTTTGATTTAGGAGGAGGAGGAATTGAGAATTCCGGTCTAGGGGCGTCAGGTATTTTGTCGTAGAGCATGCCAAATTGAGTGTAAATCAAGTCCAAATATTGTGCACGAGCGATAACTTGCTCTTCTGTTACGACTCCCCCCTTTGCCACATCTTCCGTGACGGAAGGCAGTAATGACTTGATAAACCATTCAGATAATAGCTGATCGGGAACGTACGTTTTTACCATCCTACGACGACGTCGCCACTCATTATATGATCATATATGTGAGTGGTCGTTGTCTGTTTGAAGTTGGTAAGAAGTTTTGTTCCTGTTTCATACCTTATTGGTTATTGAAAATGGGTTAAAAAGGTTGTGGCTAAGGTACTGAAGTTGTCGAACGAAGCTCTAGGCAATTCAATATACCATTTTGCCGCTGGACCCATTAACGTCCCCTGAAAGAGGTGAAGTCTTATCGAATCATCATTTAGGGTGTTTGATGAACACCATAGATGAAAGGTCATCACGTGATTCGATGGATCTTCACCCGGATTTCCATTAAATTTAGGAATATCCGATGGAAGTTTATGCGGAATCGCTGGCCACCAAGGGGCGTAAGCAATTGGATTGTTTGTTAACCGGTTTAAATCAGGTAACTCTAAAGTTGCCACGAATGGTAACTGTTGATTCAGGTTAGGTGAAGCATACCTAGGATACGATGGAATTGCCTGAGCAGTTGGTCTTTACATACCGGCATAATGCATTTGATGCTGGTATGTTTGGTAAGGTTGGTGGACTTGACCATTGTAAAATGGTTGATTTTGACCGTTTTGAATGTACGGTTGTCCACTGTTCGCAAAGATCTACTGCTCAGCACCTCGGTATACTTGTTGGAATTACGGTTGTTGGTATTGCACCAGCCATGGTTGTGAAGCCATGTGCTGTTGCCTGATACTAACCGTTTGACCAAGGTGAGGGGTAATTGTACCCGTCTGGACCTGTGTCGCCCCACTGTTCGGCGATTGTGGTTGAGTCGCAGAGTCAAGGGGTTGTTGCATTACAACCTGAGAAACTTGAGGTTGACATACAACAGGCAGCGCTTGAACTTGCGACACCGTCACAATAGCTGGCGTAGTCGGGATGTTCGACATAGGTATGCATTGTTGCATCGAATACACAACTCTTGGTTGTTGAGGTAGTATAGGTACCCAACCACTTGAGGTAATTCCAGTATAACCTAAATGTTGTTGTGAACTCCCGTATGGATATCCTCCCGGAGGGGATAATGAAAGGGCATACTGCCCCCCATATGGTGGTAATCTAGAACTCAAGGGAATTGTTTGCCCTTGGGGACCGGACTGCCCAAATTGACCTCCAAATGGATCAATTTGTTGAGACTCAACATAAGAGTTTCCGGATATTATTCTGGATGAACAAACAGGAATGGACCAGACTCTCGAAATAGCCCCTGGGAGGGCTCCTTCTAGCGGTTGTGAGCTAGTCGAGACAGATGGTATGCCGGCGAACATTGTCGGAGTGACAGTGGGGAGCTCTATCGTCACTGTGTCAGAAGACACAGTCCTAGATGTTGACGATTGTTCAGACATTTGTAGTCTATCCAAAAGATTACCTAGCGATTCTACAGGAACTTCCGCTAGTGGTAGACTAACTTCTGATGTCGAAGGATATAGAGTGATCTCGACTCCAAAGTGCGTTGGAGTACTTGTTTGAGGATCTTCTATAATTTCTTCTATTGCAATCATACCAGGTGGAAGGGGAAGACCGTCAGGTCCGTAAAATATTTCTGGTGCCGAAGAAGGTGTGAAATCAGCAGCAACAGATGTTTGGAGAGTAATAATCCCCGACGGTTGTAGATGGAACTGGTTTGGTAACACAAGTGTTTATTCTCAAGCTAGGATCAGTACCACTATCCTTCTGTGGCTATTGAACTTCTTTTGTTGAGGCAGGGATTCCATAAATGTTTGGAGTAACCAGAGTCTCTGATGTCGTTGGAACACTTGTTCTAACTTTGATAGGAGACTTGGAACCGGTTAAACGAGTTCGCTTTGTCCGTACTGGTTTCGCTTCCGGAGACAAAGACGGTTGACTCGTAAGCCTCCGCGAACGACGGGGTTTCAATTGACTTTCTTCCACGATTGCGGATTACTCGATCAACTAAAATAAAGGGAAGGTATGTTTCCGAATTAAATGAATTTTAGACGCTTTTGACACAACTTGTTTTTTCAGTTTTTAAGAGTCGAGAAAAAACAAAAGATGACTCTAGTCTCCTTCGATTTTTAATGAGCCTGAAGTGACAAGTGCTCAGATGGACCTTTTCCGTTAAGGAGTCTGAAAAGGAACAAAAGGGACTACTCTGGAGGTCTAGGTAGAGGGAGTACCAAACCAATCGCAAAACTGCAGAATACTTTTTACGATACGGCAATCAATCTTCCCGAATGCTGTGTTCGGTGCATTGCGATCAGTAGGGCGGCCGACATGGCTTCCTATGGATAAAGGTTTTAAGCCTATAGGGGTCTCCCAATATATACTCGACGGTACGTGGGAGCACAAGTCCGTACTGGCACTTATCGTCTCAAAGTGGAGGAATCACCCAACCATCAATGAGGACAACAGTTACCAGGATTTACGACGCCGGAATACGTCTCTAGCCTAGACCTCTAAATGTTGTGCGTTAAGTTCCAAAGCGTTGTTAAGTTCATTGAATTTATTTTAAGTTTATCTTTCTTATGAATTTTTCCTTTTGGGATCACCACGAGATGTAGATGTAATTCCTAAAATGCAATCTAAAGATGATAAACAAACTTTTATCTCTTTTCAGCAATGAAAATCCTAGCTACTAAGGGAAAAGAAAGACACAATCTTTTCGCAAAGAGCAAAGAGAACACTGTAAATGCACTTTCCTAAATCAAGCCAAACAGACTGCCAATCTGCAAATGCACATGCATGTGTTTTGTTTTTCACTTTCTTAATATTAATGCCTAAAAAGAAAGTTGATGTACAAATCTGAATTTGCTTTCAAGTGACAAACACAGACAAGCTTCTTTTCGAAATCAAAAGGTAGAGATGATTACGACACTTTATGATTTTGAAATAAATACTCGTTTCGACACTAGAAAGTCACAAATTCAAACCAAAGGCAAAAGTAAAAGCATAATCAACTATCAATAGCAAACAAACTTTCTCCTATGATCAAAATCGACACTTGCGACAGATCTAAATCAAAGGACGACAGTACGACTATTCTACTTTTGCAATGGAAAACTGTAAACGACGCAACAAACACATAAAAACATCTACAGTTTCTTTTGTACAACTTAGGCGGAATATCAGTAAGGAAAAGGGGATTGAAACAGTGAAATACTGATCACAGGCTGCAAAAATCAGAGACAAAATTGGAAAAAATGAAGCAAAGAACCTCAGCTGCACAAGGCTAGGCTGATCAGTGCACCTGTTACACAGAGAAACTGCATTGCAGCGCAGGTAGCCCTCTTGGGAAGTGCGTTGAAATGCAGAACCTCTTCACAGAGCCTGCGCTGGGGTAGAAACGAGAATTCTATCCGGGTTCTGGGTCACGGTTTACAGTTTATTCTTTGGTTTTTGGCAGAGTAAAAGCAATCAGTAATGCACAATCAGAGGTAGATCTAAGGGGAGTTCTAAGAGCTATCACAAGGGCAATCAGTTAGTTTATGAATCAGCTGTTCAAATCATAAACAGATCCAGTGAATGGATGGAAGTAGCAGATGTCTACTTTGCATTTGTTAATGGAAAATGCAGTTCGATTGCTACTTCTAAGTTTATGAAACAAACAACAAGAGAAACACAAACAAACTAACTAGACACGATCCCCAGCGGAGTCGCCATTTTGTTATCGGGAAAAGTGTCTATTTAGATCTACTCTATCCCACTAAGGTGTGACAGCTACCTTAGAAACAAACAGAGAAAACTACTTTTTTATTCTTCTTTATGAACTATAAACAAAGAGGAATAGGATGAACCAACCTGTGTCTTGCACTAGTCCTTTGATCCAATCTCTCTCCTCTTTGACAGCTTCCAGCTACCTGCTCTCTCACTTGCCCAACTTCACTAAGTACCGGTAAGATCACAGAAGAAGGAAACTATACAAAGACATGGGTTTATATTCATAAATAACTTAGGATCAGATTTAAGTTAACCATACAAATGTAACAAGCATCAATGAAACGCAAGCATGGAGAAGAAACTCAAATAGTTTTATTGATATACAAGAAGATCCAGGAGGAGTTACAACCGATGATTCCTGACCCAGCATCAACCTCCCAGCAAAGAAGTCCCTTCTTCAACCCCAACAAAGCATAGATCACCCAATTCTATGATATATATCTCAAAACCAACAGCAATTCCTTACAATGTGAAAATTTCCAGCCTCTGGATCTCTGGGATGAGGGATCCATATATAGATGTATGCAAGGAGGATGAGTCAGCCCATGATTTGATTAGTGGCTTCTCTCTATCAGTTCTTGCTTCCACTTGGAGACTGAAAGCCTCTTACTCATCCTTGGTCGAATTCAATGAGGCAAGTGTCATTGGAGAAGATTCTGGAAGCTTCCATTGTCTCTCCACCTCGTGGAATGACTCTGCCACTTGTCATTTCCCACTCAACGCACCCTGGTAGTGCATTTAGGTGCATTGCAACGCACCTAGCTAGTGGACTTAGGTGCTATGCAACGCACTTGGCTAGTGGAGCAGCTGAAATGATCATGATTTGACTTATTCTGAGCAGTTTCTGGTGGAGAACTTCTGGGAGAAGCTGTAATTTGTTGACCTTGTTCCTTTAGGAGTTAGAACAACACTTTTAGGGACTTAGGAGCCCTTGGTTTATGGACATTTCATGCTTAGAGCTGTAAGGCACAAAAATGTCTATAACACTCCTCTTCTCAAAAATCCAGTGATGAAGTAAATATCTCTCTCCTCCAATTCCAACTCTTGGTCCCCAATAATGAATATCTCCCAGTCAATATCCCATAGACTGATCAAGTAGTGCAGTTGTTCATTTTGGGATCTAAGTCTTATAGTCCTGAAGAGCTTCGATAACCTATAGTTCCTCAAAGCATTGATACATTCTTGATCTTGGGCTACCTGGTGGTCTTCTCCCTCATGGCCTCTTTGCTTCCATTTAGGAACCGTGCTGGCAAAAATTTCCTGCAAAACATCATTACACATCAGTTAAATTCTTTTCCATGGAGTAAAATTCTAAAATTTTTATTTAAAAGGGAGATTTTCCTAAAAAAAATTGGCCACGGGATCATTGCGTGTGTTTTTATTAAAGGCGTGATGCCATCGTGAAGGCCTTTTGGCTCGCGGGTGACCGTCGCGAGTCTGATGAGGAAACCCCTTATGATCACCCACATGGTTTAAAAATAAAAAAGCCTCCTTTTGGAAAGAAAAATCTACTGAAAATGCACAAAAATGTAATGAAATGCAAGAGAAAAGGTAAAGCTCTTACCTATTGCTGACAGTTCGAGAAATGATGCCCTAGATCTCCTGCGCCGTTCTCCTGAAAATCAAGGGAAATGGGGTAAAAATGCACTCTCAAATATACTCTAGTGAAATGGTAAAAATATTTTTACTTGCAGTCTATTTATAAGTTTTAAATTCATTTTTTCCTTCATTTTATTAATATTTTATTATTTTTTCTCGATATCAGTGATCGGTGGTTATCTTTGTGTAGTTACAAGTACTTTCTAGTGGATACAGTGATTATTATTAACTGATTGAATGAGTTTCTTTTTATTTATTTTTCATACTCATTAAAAAATACGAAAAAGGAACACCCCTCGAGTAATCTTTAAGCTCTTTTCTGACTCTTGAAACATGAAAACATCATCGAGTACTTGTCTTTTCAAACTCGTTAAATTAAATGAATTGACATTGTCTCAATATATGCTTACCCCTTTTTCGGGCTGAGATTGACCTTTTATGAAAAAGTTACACCTTGCTCGACATGGTCAATAGGTTCTCTCGAATATTGTTTTCTGCCATTTTGGGTTTGAGGGACAAGTTACGAAAAGAGACATGATCAAGTTTTCTTTTTCGTCTCTTTTTCAAACACTCTAAATATGAAAAAGATACCGGGTTATTCTTACATCAGACTTGTTAAAAATTTTATGATGAAAGGTTCATCACCATGAAGAGACTGAGTTTCTCCTTGCTAGAGCTCATAAAAATTACTAGGATGGATTCATTCGAAGAATTAAATTTTATGACAAGCACATGTTATCCCCTTCAAGCTTGTGATTTAAAAATAATTGGGGTACTGGCTAGAAATAGTGGGGAAAAATGAAAATGAAACATCCTTTGTATAGGCAGCATGTCACTCTTAAACACGACACTCTTCTACTTCTAATGTCAGGTTTGGGATATCCTCACTCAGTCAAATTCCACCCAGGTTTGGGTGATCCATTTTTTCCTCTCATCTGACTATTCCACTTTGTCAACATGACCTCTAGTTCTATGTTGAGTCAAATGCTGCCACACTCCAGATTCATGTCGCCAATGTTCAAGTGAAGTCCTATCTGTAGTCTATTACCTATACATTGTCTGACCCTTTGTTACAATCTTGGATCTTATTCATTTCATTCCACTTTATTCCTCATTTCGTGTTGATGATGGGAGACTCATCATGGCCCTCCTTCGACGGGTTACTTCTGGTGGACTTCAACTCATTATCCGTGAAGATGACTTAGAGACTCCCTTCCAGTACCTTTGAGCTTGCATGCCTTAATGGCATTTTCTTCGCATTTGATGACATGCTTTCATCATTGGCATTCAATCGAGTGATTCCATGAGTGTTCGACTTCAGATTAATTATCACATTCAAGGATTGTATTGTCTTACCTTGCGAGCCATTATCATTATTGGTGGTTTCTCTCATTCCTATTAATAGTCCACATCATTGGTCAGTAATCAGGTGTTTTTCTAGCATGTTTGACTTCGACGCATTCATTTGCATGTTAGAATTTGTACTTTGATCGAATTGAGATGGAGTGTAAGACCCTGGGTCTTGTATGATATGACTCAAGTTTCATAGGGTTATGTGTTATTCATGATTGTACACATGTTTTTTCTATAAAAATGGTTGTGACCATACCGTGGGACTTTATATTTATGATTATCCTTCTATGTTGGATGGTTGTGTCCATACCTTGGATCTTACAGTTACAAATGATGTTTTTCATTTGGATGGTTGTGGCCATACCATCGATCCTCTCATATAGTCCTTATTATCCAGATGGTTGCGTCCATACCATGGATTCATGTTTTCATATCTGATATGTATATGTATATGCATCCTTGATTTTCAGGTCTCCTGAAAATGTTTTTTCTCGTCATTGGAAAAGCTCGTAAAGCATCTAAGCCATCATTCCATGTTTTTCCTTTGTGCTTTAGAGGGCATATGTTACAAAGTATTTTGTCACACCTCTTGCACTTCCCTGTGACATACCACGAAGTGCCTGAAACATGACCATCATGTAGTGTAGTCATTTAGATATGCAGCTCTGATCCTCCCTAACACACTGATTGAAAAATTCCTTGAGCTTCCCGTGAAGGAAATGGCTCTAAAACCCTACTTTTAGAATCATCACTCTTATGATAATGAAAACCACGATGGTCACTAGTTGCACTATACTAGTCTCGTGATGCCATTGTTGTGTTTTCTTGAATACCCAATGATGATCCCTACAAGGAAATTTTCCAAAAGAGGATGAGAAGCTTCATGATGTAGAAGCTCCAATAGTGACAATATGGAGGTTGTTCGGCATGGATGAGGTCAAGTTCTCTCAACTTGCCCTTTTGGTCTTATCCCTATGAGATACCTCCTTGAGATAAGGGCCTACTCCTATCCTTGGAGAGATCCTAACTCCCTTTCCCTCCCTATATATTCATCTTCTCCCATTCCCAAATGGTTGGTCTTTGTCTGTTTGCACCCTTATGCTAAGATTGTGCCTATATGCTACTCCTTTGGCTTGGAGAAGGAGTGCTTGGAGAGACTAGCTTGGACTTGGACATTCCTTCAAGGATATCCTATTGAAATCAAGGCTTGGTTGTATGCTTCCTCCTTTATTTTATTAATATACAATTGCTGGTTCATTTTCTATAAATGTGTATGCTCATGTATCATTTATCTTGACACTCCTTGATATGTTAAGTAGGTTACTTTTTATTATGCTATTTGTATTTGCATGCCTTGTTATTTCTTGATCTCTTGTGCAGGTGTTTAAATGTTGTGAGCAGTGTGACCAAGCCTGTGACATTTAACAAAGGATGACACGATAGCATTAGAACGATGTAGGCCATCTTCTTAGTCTCTCATTTCAATCATAACTTAGGAAAGTGTTGAGTAGATTGTCACGTATGTTTCTAGTCCCACTCATTGGGCTAGATGGATCGGTCTCTATCCATAGAGAGGATTGCCTAGAAAACACACACTCCTGTTGATGAGGAAGAAGTCTCAAAAGAAATACCATGTTGCTAAGAAGCTAGCACCTCCAGTAGTGAAGAAAAGGACTTTTCCTACAATTAGGTTAACCTCAACTCTAAAGGATGTCAAGGACCTATCAGATGAAAATCTCAAGCAAGAGCAGAAATTGAAAAAATCTGAGCTTAATAATGAAAAGTTGAGAAAATAAATAGTTTAACCAAATTATCAACAAGAAGAGGCTAGAAGACTTACTAGGATTTTAACCAATCAGCTGAGTGAAAAGGAAGATTACTATCAGAGACTACAAAATGAGGTAGTCTCATTAAAACATGACTTAGGAAAGTAAAAAATAAAGGTGTCTCAATATCAAAAGCTTGAAGGGAGAAATAAAGGCTTGGATGAGATGCTTGGCAAGAAAATATCCCCTCGCATCAAGGTTGCTGTGGGTCTCAAGGAAAAACCAAGCTCCAAGATTGTGAATGTTGAAGGGTCAACTTCCCATGTAATGGGAGTTAGAAATTCCAACAACATCAAAGAAAGAAAGGTTGTTGGACAACAACAAAAACATGGAAATCAGAAATAATCAAGGAAGAGAAGGTAGTAGTATAAGGATGAGAATCAACAGTCGATAGTGCAGCAAAAGGCTAAAAACCAACAGTGGGTAGTGCAACACAAGGCTAAGAAGAAACATCTAGTAGGGTAGAAAAGAGGTTGAGGTAGATGCAAGAAAGAGTGCATGATATAAATTCAAGCTATTATAGAAGGCACATGAAGAGCCAACAAAGGTCCTTTCCTACTCAAGGACAAAGCCTACAAAGAAAAGGTAACCTATGTCATCAAAAGACTTTTCATGGATATTGTTTTTCTTGTAATAATTTTGGACATAAATACATAGACTGTAGATGGCATGCAAGGAAACAAAATTTGTTGGGTAACAACAACCCAATAATACAAGAAAAGGCTTAAATAAGGCATGTTGGCCACGATAGGAGTTTTGACAAAAACATTGTCAAAACAAGTAGCCCCGTTTCCCCATTCTTAGGCCAAATCAAATGATACAATTGTGGAAAATTTGGGCACAAGAGAGCTAGCTACATAAATGAGAGGAAATAAAATGCTTCTCAACATATGCGTGCAAATGCAAGAACTTGGGATTTTAAGACAAGGAGAAAGAATAGAGTTGATAAATACATACTTGTCTTCAGTTCTCTGTGTCAAAGAGCCAGATGAAAAGAGGAGGAATAAATAAGGAGAATGATCCTCTTACCAGTGTGATGGACCTCTCTGTAAGGTAGAAAGGCATAAAAAATATTTGGGTTAAGAAGGAGGAGGTAAAAGAGAAGGTTCCTCTACCCATGTGCAGCCAAGAAGAAGCCTAAACGGGGGCAAAGAAGAAACAGAAGAGCAATTCTTATGTTGGGACTCATCCATTGAAGGTATGGAGGAAGAAGGGGGATAATCTTATCAAGGGGAGTAAATCCTCTATTTCTCTTCTGTGAAGGAAGAGAATGGCATCAAGTGACGCCAAATAAGTCAGATGTAGGAAGCCAAAAAGACTGAAAAGAAAGGTGCATCTAATTGGGGAAGGTGGAGTGCAGCCAGGATGAGGAGTACACAACAATATCTTATGTTGTGGGAAGAACATGGGTTGCAGTGGAAGTGTGGAATGATAGGAAGTTTACAGTCAAGTTAGGTCCTCAGGATCAGTCCCCGCGTAAAGGCAAGAGGGACATTGTAGGAGATCAAACAACATTGGCTCAGGGGGAGCTTCTTTGATAAGCAATAGCATGCAATAATGAGTAGCCTCAGAAAGGGAGATTGTTGAGAAAATGAGAGGTTTGCATCTTTGGTGAAATACCCTTATTTAATTTAATTTGTAAGTTTGATTATACATAGCAGTCTTGCGCTGATGAAACACAATCCGTGCAAGCTTTCCATGTCCCTTAACCTTCAATTGGTATCACTATGTTAATTTGTTGCATTGGGCTTGTTGTCACTCACTACTTTATCAATATTCAATTTCCTCAAATACACAAAAGTAGTGAAGTTTGATGCCAATTTTTGAGCCACATAATCTATCAGAGCTTAATTTGTCCCTCTCCATTGCCTAGTGCTCGGCAAGATCTTTCTGGTAGTGTATAGAAGTCCAAAAAAGAGTTCTCGGCTCAGAAGCTAGACCCAATTGAAGAATCCTTTTGGAAAGACAAATAAAACCCAAAAATGGCTATGCGTTGAAGAAAAATAACAATGGGGACTTGGGCAACAGAACGCATTGCATATCGGAATCGGTGGAACTGGGAGGCAAACAACACCAATGATTGTAGAAATTGTGATCCGTCGATCACCGATATGAACTATTGGCATTGGCAAGTTAGGGCACCATGTTTATCAGTATCGACAGGATTTAAGTCTTGAAGACTGTGCTGTGGGGCCAATTTTGATATGATGTAATAACACTGGGGAGGGCCGATTTTTAAATACAAAGGAAAGCATGGAAAAATAGGATCTGACGGTCCTCTTTCTATCTCCTCCAGGGGGTCGATGTGGTGACCTCTGATTGGTTCATCGAGCTGACATGGTAACTAACTTCAGAAATGACGTGGCAAGTATGGAAGATGACTTGGCAGGTGGAAACGTTTCACTCATTTTGGGTGTTTTTAGGTTTCTTATGGGGTTGTTTCCAGGTGACACATGGCAGTGATGATGTCACCCCGCAGATCAGTAATCACAACAGTTAAGGGGTAAAGGCTTAAGAAAATGGTGTAGTGCAATTGTGATTTGAGTGAATCCCCTTCTGAATGCAATATAAAATTATGGAAGGATCTATATGGACCTCACATCTGGACTATCAGCTCGCTCCAAAGAAAAAGGTAAATATTCCCCCCTCTCCATGGGTGAGATTATGATATATTTTGGCGGGCCCGACCCCACGAATCGGCGATCGAGAGGACAGAAGGAAATGCCACACGTGAAACACATTTGAAGTGCGATATGTGGGATTTGTGATAAGAAAGGAAAAGGCTCCCTGACACGAATCCAATGGACTTAGCACCTGAGGGCTAAGCCCCTGGTTCTAGACCCCTGGTCATATACAAAAATTTACAAAAGGGGTTGTAATAAGGGCACTAAACATGGAATTAAAAATGCCCACCTATTTTGTCTATTTTTAGTGTTTAAAGACCCATGATTGTGGTGCTCCAGTGGTGTCCTGCAACGATTTAAACGAGTAGATGGGCCAGCAATTATAATAATTAGTGGAGCATGGCACAGATTCATAACAGTATAGGGGGGACTTAGGAGGACTTAATGGCATGACATGGTGCCCCATTCCTCTACACAAAAAAGGACTCAGCCCATAACATGGCTCCATAAGTCGATGCAAAAAGCAGTCAAAGGAGAGTTGGAAAAAGTTGGACGATGCAGGAGTAAACTACCTCAACAATAGAGAGAAGCATGAAAATAGTAGGGACGTGGCTCCACCCAAGGCCTCCACTGAAGCAGGAAGGGGACATGTCCTCCTTCCTCTCTCTACTTTCTTTCTCTAAGCATTTATTTATGTAGCTTTTCCAATAAATGGATTCAATCCCTATTGTAATATTAGGTAGGTGGTAGTACAGCCTGACAGAGCCGAGACAGCTAGTGTAGAATGAAAAATTGGGCTCAAGCTCATATATTTTTATTGTAATTCAAAGCTTTCCCCATCTTCTTATAAATATGGGGATGAAACATAATACAAAGGTTTCAGATTCTCAGACCCGCAAGGGCTGAAATCTGTGTTGCCATTTTGGTTGAATATGTTTTATGGGACTTTACTAATATCATGGCTAAGTGTATGGACTGGTTATTGGGCAATTTGGGATAAATGGTGTTTCCCTATTGATTCCAAGCATGATTAATGTTCAACAAGTTCCTCTTGCTAACCTCATTTCACTTTTGTTTTCTTACTTTGAAATAGTGTAATGAACGCAGTTGGTTCCTCTTCAATCTATGGATTTATCTTAGCTTCTTTGGTAGAGAATGATAACCATGTTATGTTTGACCTAAAACCTTCTTTTTTCTCATCTATTTCTATCATCTCATTGAAAACCCATGGTTTAGGGTTCTGTCTTGCTTACAGCCCTATCCATTTAATTCCCCTTTCTACTAGAACATTGATGCTTAGGATTTTGTTTGTGACAACCCTATGCATCTATTTCTCTCCCTCCTTTCCTCCTCTCCACCATCAATACAACTTCAGTTGAAGCTGTCTCATTTTTCTGTGTCAGCCATGAGAAGGAGAATTCATTTATCTTTGAGATTTCGCAAATACCCCCCAACATTTGGATCCATGAGTTGGCATGAATCTTCCTCTTCGAAAGATTATTGAACCAAGCCCCTCATTTTATTTATTTTTATCTACGTGAAAATTGGAGTGTTGCAACCCCTCACATGTAACCTTACAAACACTCCTCTATTTAAGATGTCCTAGGCACTAATCTACTGTCAACCTAGAGGTTGTCTCTAGGGATATTTCCTTGCCTCATACTACACTTGTGTTGTAGGTGCAAGATTTATCCACAACATCTTTCTGGAGTCATTGCTGGGGAATGGATTAGAATATTTTTCCCTAGGTATGACAAAATTTTACATTCACTCTATTAGGTGAGAAAGGGAACTATTGGTGGGAGATCTCTCACCATGGTGACTCCACTATCAATTCTATGGTGAACATCCTAGCGACTCCACTGTCGATATCTCTATTTGATCATCTTGGCTTTCAAGTAGCTCCGTACTAACTCTGATCCTATAGCAGCTAAAAAATCTCGCTACCTTTGAAGCTGAAATCAATCATATAGGGAGGTTTTCAAGATGGCCCTTCCCACATTTCTAGACAAAAAATGTTAGAAATACAGAGGGGGGTGAATGAGTATTTCTTTTCAATTGTTACTTTTACTAGTTTGATCACTTATATTTAGAACAAAAAATGAACAATAAGAATAAATGTTGTTATTAATTTCTTCAATAAATAAAGTACAATATATGTAGGGATCCAACCCTAGGTGAAGACACCGATCTTCAATCTCCCAGGCCCCAACCTATATTTTCGAAGCACCAACTTGGACTTCCAAGCTCCAACCCTATCAATTTTGAGGTACCAACCTCAAGGGCCCCAACCCTATATCTAGTTCAGGCTCTGACCTAGTTTATTGAGGACATTGATCCTCTAAGGCTCCAACCCTATCTTCCCCAAGGCACCAATATTGAGATTAAGAACGCCAATCCTATATTTTCCAAGCACCAACTTGGAGTTTCCAAGGCACCAACCCCAAGGGCTGCAACCCTATAGCTTCACTTTGTCAAGGTATGTTTGGTTATACTTATCAATATTTAGCTACACCTTCACTTGCTTTCCACGTCACATCATCAATGACAACCTTGTTCTTCACATGAAGGTGTCACCACTGATCTTCATGTTACCCAAACAAAACTTCTTCAAGGTCACCTCATGATCGCTTCAATGCATCATGGTCTTCAATGATCTCCACAAATATTCAATATGTTGCTTCACAAAGTTCTCCAACTCTACCCTATTCTATTCTCAAGAGAAGACTTCAACAAGCTCTATTTGTAGAATCCCAATAAATCAACACTTCGAACACGACAACTATGACAACTTCGACCACAACAGCTTCAACCATGACAACTATGGCAGCTTCAACCACGGAAACTACATTAGATTCGACCATGGAAACTACAACAACTTCAACCACGACAACTATGGCAGCTTCGACCATGGCAACTACAGCAGCTTCGACCATGACAACTACGACAGCTTCAACCACGGCAACTACAACAGCTTCGACCACAAAAACCACAACAAATTTGACCACAACAACTATGGCAGTTTTTACCATGATAACTACGGTAGCTTCGATCATGGAAAATATGGCAGTTTTGACCAAGATTTTATGCCCAAATAGAATTATCCTTTTTTTCGTCCTAAACAATAGTCTCCTTGTTCTCCTCGGCCTTCTGTCTTCTCTTGTACTTTGTATCTCTGAATTCTTGTCTAAATTGTTGATCAAAATGAAGTGTTTAGACGTCTATTTATAGAGATTTCATTTATAACTAAAGGGACACGTCTATTCGAAGTGAGGCTGACCTGTATGACTGAGTGTAGGTTGGCTCACTGCTAGGAATAATTTCCTTAACTTAAAAATTCAATATCTCGCAAACTATTGGGAATTTTGGGGCAAATAAAGGCTCATTAGAAAGAGGAAAAAATCCTCTTTAAGATGGTCTAGGATCCATTTTCAAAGGATGCCTCCATGGTGTCCAAAATAATTTTCTTTGTGACTGTCCTTAAATTTTATGCATAAAACGTTTTGGACAACATGAAGAATTTTTGGGACAACGTGGCTTCTTCATTGTTATCAATGTCATCATACGATCATAGAGTCATTATATAGGAGTGCAACATCCATGTAGCATGATGCATGAACAATGTCATAATATACTAGTGCAGTCATAGTGCAGCATCATTCGGATAACTCCAGAATAATCTTCCTACCATCAAATGATCTCCAACCATGTTATCAAGACCTCATCAAGTGCCATCATCAATTGTGGTCATTCATTAATAATATAGCATCATCAAATGTAGTCCTCCATATGTCATCAAGGGCTTCTAAATACTTGGCACTTGGCACTTCTTAAGACTTATTCATTAGTGACTTGACATATTAATTGATGACATTCTTACGAAACAAGAGTTATGACATATTCATTTGGAACTAGGCCTCTCAACAATATTTTCCATCTCGGCTAGTGCCATATTGACATCAATGAAAACCTAGATTAACAATCTCCTCCTTTGTCATTGATGGAAATATTCTTTCCCTTTCAAAATTCTCCCCCCCTTTGACATCAATGGAAAATGGGGTGTCTAAGTACTCCCCCTGTTAAGCTACTTCTTTTATTTACGAATAGTAGTTCTTCATAGGTCTGTTACTCCCCATGTCATGGTGCTCTTCTTTCTGGCAATGTGGTCCATGATAGATGTGCTTAAATTCTTTCATGTGATGAACCAACTACCCCTCATGAAAGATTACCTTCTAATGAGCAAGTGGAAGAGATCTTCAATAGTAATCCATTGGATGAATAAGGATTATATTCTTCAAGGAGTGTTCTTGAGAGATGATTTATCAAAGAATGATTGTCCATATAGCTTATCAAGGATTTCATAAGACTCATTCACGGATGGCTTCTATAAGAATTCCCAATCATCATAAGCTCCCCCTAACTATATGCATGGTCTTCCTTTTGGCAGCATTTCCCCATCAAATGCCTATATTGCTGAAGATCAGGTCAACAACATGCGTTGTTGGCTAGAGATTTCAAGAGATTTTTGGATTGTATTTTCTTCCTTCTCCATAGTTGTGTAAATTTCTTTTTTGGCATAGTTCTATCTTGAGTAGGTGCCCAAGTCAAGTTACAATTGCATGCCATATTTCCAATGTTGTGACACTTGAAGCACTCTATGTTGTTAATAAATAAGAATTCATGACTTATTTCAAAATTGTTTCTCGGATATTAATGGGGAACATTATAATTATCTTTGTGATATATCATACAATCTTTTGCCATGTGCCCAAAGTTTGTACAAGAATAGCAATAACCAAGAAATATACTTTGGTACCTGGGAGAAGAAGCTTTCCTTGATGTACTTCTAAAGTCTTTTTTCCTACGGATCATTTGATGATAACCATTTCTTCTTGCATCCTTGACACCATCTGCATTTCTTCTTGGAGGAAGGTTTCTTCCATAGTTTTCTTGACTCTTCTCCTTGCCTTTGCTAGAACTAGGAGCATCAACATTTCTTCCAAGCTTCCTCACATCCTTGTTGTTTGAAGCATTAGGGTTTTCATCATTCTTTCTTGAGGATTCACCTTCATAGCCAAGACCTGATTTATCAAGGGGAGACCTTTGATGATTTAAGATGTCATCTAGGGTTTGAGAGATTTTCAAGTTCTTATTCAGCAAGTCAACTTCCTTTTTAAGAAAGAAAATTTCTCCATTCAACTTTTCACAATCTTCATCTTTCATAACTAGTTTCTTCTTCATTTCTTCCATCATCTTAGTTCCTTCGCATGATTGGGCCTTAAGAGAAGTGATTTTTGAGTTTAACTTGGTGATGTCATCATCATTTTCTTCTAGTTGGCATATCATGGTGTTTCTCTCCTTTTATGCTTCATCAACTTGTCCTTCTATGAATTTCAAATCTTCCATAACCTTCTCAGCTCCTTGTTCTTGTTTCCTTGCTTCTTCTATTTGAGGTCTAAGGGAGGAGACCACTTGCTTCTATTGAACAATCTTTGCTTCAAGTTTGTTCAAGATTTTGTGCCTTTGTTCAAGGTGGCTTGACAAGGTATCTTCCCATTTCATTGCCTTATCCAATTGATTTGTCATGGATATGACTTCTTCATGATGCTTTCTCTTGTTTTGATGAAATCCTTCCTTAATATTGGCGAGCCCCTCATCTCTTTTTTATACTTGAAGCTTGATAGGATCAACTTCCTTCCTTGTCTCATCATAATCACTAACTTGCACTTTCTTCTTAAGTTCCTCATTTTCCTTTTTCAAATTGTTAATCTCTTCCATGGTAGCCATAATTTTAGTGAGAAGATCTTCTTCAAAATCTTTTTCATTCTCTCCATCTTCTAGGTCTTCTTTAGCCTTTATGTTATCACTCTTATCTTCACCTTCCTTGATGGGCTCTAGATTTCCTTCTTGTTTTCCATCATTGTCTTGACTAGAGATCATTTTCAATGCTCCTTTTGACTAAAGATCATGAATTTTATCCCACTTGTCTTTTTCTAATGAACGTTTTTCAAAATTGGCCTTCATAGAATCAAGTAGCCCATTCAAGATTTCTTTCATTGCTCTAGTATTATGTTCCTTGGATTCTTCATCCATCGTGCTATCAAAAATCACCAATTTCCAAACTTCAATGCCTTGAGTCTTTAAGAAATTCCTCATTCTTACCTCCCATATGTCAAAGTTTCCATTGAACAATGGAGCCTTCATAAATTTATTGACTTCAATTTCGGTCATTGAGGGAGACACATCTTTAGGAGGAATGGAGAATTTCTTCCTTGGTTTCGCCATTTGTGTTGTAATGATCAAACTTCAAGTTTTTAGGCTTTGAGTGAAGGTACTGGCTCTAATACCAATTGTTGGAAATACTGAGAGGGGGTAAATTAGTATTTCTTTTCAACTGTTACTTTTACTAGTTTGATCACTTATATTTAGAACACAAAATGAACAATAAGAATAAATTATTTTATTAATTTCTTCAATAAATGAAGTACAATATATGTAGGGCTCCAACCCTAGGTGAAGACATTGATCTTCAATCTCCTGGGCTCCAACCTGTATTTTCCAAGCACCGACTCGGACTTCCAAGGCTCCAACCTTGTCAATTTTGAGGTACCAACCTCAAGGTCCCCAATGCTATATCTGGTTCAGGCTCTGACTTGGTTTCTTGAGGACTCTAATCTTCTAGGGCTCCAACCCTATCTTATCCAAGGCACCAACCTTGAGTTTAGGAGCACCAAATCCAAGGACACTAATCCCATATCTGCCAAGCACCAACATGGACTTTCGAAGCCACCAAACTTGTCAATTTTGAGGCACCAACCCCAAGGGCAGCAACCCTATAGCTTCACTTTGTCAAGGTATGTTTGGTTAAACTTAAAGACTCCCAATGTTTTCTTCAACAAGCCCTATCAATCTTTAGCTATGCCTTCACTTAGTCTCCACGTCACATCATCAATGATAACCTTATTCTTCACATGAAGGTGTCCACACTGCTCTTCATGTTACCCAAACAAAACTTCTTCAAGGTCACCTCATAATGGCTTTAATGCATCATGGTCTTCAATGATCTCCACAAATCTTCAATATGCTGCTTCAAAAATTTCTCCAACTCTACCCTCTTCTGTTCTCAAGAGAAGACTTCAACAAGCTCTATTTGTCCAATCACAATAAATCAACACTTCGACCATGAAAACTATGACAACTTTGACCACAAAAACTTAAACCACAACAACTATGGTAGCTTCAATGACGGAAACTACAGTAGCTTCGACCATGATAACTACAGCAACATCAGCCTGTTGATGCCTCGAAAATCGCTACAACAACAATGGGGTATAACCACCCGGTCCGGACCTTAAAGCAGCTCCTTTTCCGTTTGGTGTGGTGGCTCTGACTGGTTTAACTAGGTCTAGTTACCTTCTCCCTATCGATATTGGTTTATGATGTATCTTTAACTACTAATAGACAGGGATATCAGATCACTTCTTCTTGCTGATCAGGCAAGATAATGACTCTTAAGCTGATCTGGGTTCATCCAAGCCACAACTAAAGTTTTGCCTCTTTAAGGAGAGGACTTAAAAGAATGTAGAATTTACTCTAAATGCAAACTTATTCTATGATGCAAGCAAAAGAAACTAATCTAAATCCTATCTTAATTAGGTAGATATAAATCTAACCCAACTAAGAGCAAGATGATTAAAGTATTGGGATTTAAATATGTCTTGTTTATAATGAATATCAAGTTAATGAAGTAGTTCAATTAACTGATATTATGGTTACCAAAACATATCCTATTCAGACCTCTTAACTGAAATAATAAACCAACAACATTCAGGAAGTAGTTCACAAAAATGATATTAATTATCAAATCAGTAAATCCAATAACTAAACAATAATATGTAGAAGTAGTTCACAACACATTACCATTCAATAAATCAGTTTTATAAGACAGATTTATGAGTAAATAGTTACTCAGAAATCATATTTTAATTCATAAGAACAGAGATACCTAATAACAATATTGAGACAAATTACCCATATTGACAATAGTGCACAAACATGAATAAGATGAGACATTCCTGTTACCATAAAAATGAAACTGATATTTGAAACAGTAGTATTAGAAATACCAATTTATTGCATCCATTTCTCTGTCCTTGTCTCCAACAGCTCTTTACATTGCTTGAACTTCTACTTTCAAAGCTAAAGCCACAATAGTGCAAGCTTTGCCATTCATGCATAATTCAATATACAAAGGGAAAATCCTCAATAATCCCCAGATTTGAGATTTTCTCTCCTCCCTCCTACAACTCTAAATTCCTATTACAATAGTGCTTTTAGAAGTCTAAAATTGCAGAGGAAAGCAGCCCCTTAATTACATTCTACAAGCTATTATTTATATTATTTGCAAAGGAATTTTGGAGAGGAGAGTTTGTTGAAGAGAAATCTGCCAAATACAATTTTATTTGTTCAAAATTCTAATATTTAATTGTTGGAGCATTCTCATTGATTGAAATCCTTTTCTCCATATCTCTTCTACTGTTTTCCTGCAAGAAGAAATCAAAATAAATTAAAATGCAACAATAAAATCAAAATGGCATTGTTGGCATTTAAATCAAATCCAATCAAATTCTATTTAAATAAATAATTGAAAATAAAATATAAGCTCTCTATTGATGCCTGGGATGATTTAATTGGCCAAGAATATCATTGACGAGTGAATCTGCAATTAGAAGAGGCTTGGACAAATGAAAATAAAACTCAGAAAATTGATTTTGTTTTCAAAATTCGGAGCTTGATCTTCTGCTTGATTTTTGACCCAATAAATGACCAAATCTGTTAGTGAAACCTCCTCAGAAATATTCTCCTTGATTTTATCTTTCCAATGAGCCGTCCTGGGCCTCATTTGGCCAAGTATAACTCAATCTATGAGCCTCCAAAGTTGATGGATCAAATCTGACATAAATCTTGAAAATTCTGTTGCTGGGCTAAAAATCAGAATTTTAATTACAAATCTAATTCTAATTTAATTATTATTTATGAACTAAACTAATTAATTAATAAACTATGTATTAATTAATATCTAACTAACTAAAATATTAACTATTATAAACTAATTAATCTAAATAATAATTAAATTTTCATTTAATTAACTTAATTAAATTTTAATATTAATTAAATTAATTAATATAAAATTTATTACTATAAAATATTAATTTTAATATTAAATACCCCTACCCTACCTTCACTCCTACTTTACTTCATATTACATTTTAACTCATTCTTATTCATTTCACTCACACGTCAGATGGAAAGCTTTAAAGCTTAAAAACAAGTCATATGAAAACTAAGCTTAATGCTTTAAGTCCTTTTTAACCACCGCACATCGGCGATCGGGGAAAGGAGGTCCTCGGGGCTTCGTTAAACTAGTCACACATGAAACCTCTGATGTGATCAAAGCTTATAATGAAAGTTGGTTTAATACTTTATGCCATTCAATGATCGGGAGGATTGAGTGGTCGAGGTGTATCGGTAATCGGCATCGGGATATGGCAGGTATCGGGGTTGTTTAAACTATGTCCGTTCAAAACTTCTGACCCGATCCCCTGATGCGATAAGAATTATTTTTTATATTATCTATTTTTTATATATATATATATATATTATGTTTTAAATTTTAATTTAATTAAATTAATTATATTTAATATTAATTAATTTAAAATTTAATATTGAACATCAATTTTTTATGTTGGTTTTATTTTAATGAAGTTAGTTATTTATTATCTAAACTAGAGCCACTCTGAAAATAAAAATAATAAAAATAGCATTTTTAACCCAGACTAGATAAATGATCAGACTTTCAAAAGAGTGTCATTTTCAAACCAGTTGACCAAATGAAGCGAAACAAGCGTCAATGCGAAGCTTTTAAAAAATCGATTTTAACAAAGCAATCCCAACAAGAATCCAAAGAAAATGAAAAATTAACAAAAGCGTAGGGCATTCAACTAAATAAAAATCCAAAAAGGTGTTTAGCCAAAATTTTATAGGAAGGGTCCCCATTATTTGAAGTAAACACATCAATAATGGGGGGTTGTGTTTTTACCACAACAATGGCGACACACGGGAGAAGAACCAATTATCTCTGTTTGATATGAGATTTTCCTAAAATTAAAGTAAAAATAATTAAAGAAGAGAAAATTATTTTTTTGGAATGTTTGACTAGGTTTATTATTCTGAATAAAAACCAAAATCATCTAACTTATAATTTTTCTTAAAATTCCTCATAAATTAAAATATTTCAAAACTTTATATCAGTTTTTAATTAGTTGTAGAGATAAAGCAGGGGTCACTTTACAGCTTAGCTTTTAAAATATACTCGTTTGTCACAGGTAGAGCCACTGCTGCCAGCAAACATCTATAGTCTCGGCAAGGTTACCTTTTAATCATCAATGATTTAGAATCCCATCTATTTAAGAATTATTGATCTAGATATAAACCCATTTATATATATATATATATTAGAATTCTTAAAAGCCATTGTCCTGGTTTGGTAGCCAGATAGTTGACAATGCCATTCACTGGTTATTATTTGACTGAACAAGCTGGCTCGTGATGAAACCCCTTGTCTTATAATTGTTGGCAATCATAAGCCATTACCCTGGTTTTTTTAGCAGTGTTGGTAATGTCAGCCTATTTTTCCCCTATGATCATGGTAAGCAGGCTCATGATGAGACCTTTTATCTTTTAAGTTTAAATATATTTCTGGATTATACTCTAGAAAAATAAGACTCTTTGGGACAGGGAGAATCATTGACTCCTTAAGAGTTAAGAATGACAATTTCAGAGTTAAAGGTGCTTTGCTGTAAAGTGTCTTTACTTGGTTATAAATAACTTTTCTTGACTGATAATAAAACTTTGAAAAATCCTAATAAAATTTTGAAATCTCAAAATGATTACAATTTGATGAAAAGAATTTCTTCAGATTTTATAATACTTTGTCAACTTCTCTAAATTGGTAATCTCTTCCTTAAGTATGTCTACCTTTATTATAAGAAAATCAAACTTTACCAAGAGAATTAAGAAAAAGCTAATAGGTGACTATTAACTATTTTTCTCCATGTATGCTAACCATTGTTAGGTAACAAATAGGCCTTCCATATAAATCACAACAAAGTCACCAAAATCAAAACTGAAAACCAAAGGAAAATAATTTAAGCCAAAGTGAGAAAAGAATTCAGCAAACCAAAATAAAAATGAAGAAATTTGAAAGTGGAAAGGAAAATCCAAGTTTCGAAAGATAAACTCAAACAAGAATGTTTATACGAATGTCTCAACAATATGAGGAAAAAGAAAATAATCGTGTAATCATTCTTTCTTATGTCGAGATTTAGAAAAACATACCTTGCAGGGTTGTGAATGCTTTAGGCTTTTAGATAACAATGATTGTAAAATTCAGCCACAATGAAAAAATTATGTCTGATATGAATCTTCTTGTTGCCAAGCATCATGTTAATCATTTTCTAAAAAGGAATCCTTAAAGAAACAAACTAAAGTTTCAAAAACTTCCTGGTGTGGCTATTTCAATGAACGTTATCGCTGCTTCTTGAAATAAAGCCAAGAGAAGAGTATAACACGTCGAAAATATGATCTGGCCGAGGATTGAAAGCTTTAAATGGAGAACTGCAAAACAGATTTTTTATATCAGTGTACTTTAAAAACAAAACTAAAGTAATGAAATGGAAATTAATGAAAGTGGGTATATGAATCTTACCATTGGACAATTGCTTCTGATCTTACTTAAAGGGTATCAATTTCTCCAAACTAACTGACTCCTTATTTAAATTAACATTAAAAACATGAAGAAGTCAAACTAACCAAAATCATATAACCCAAAATCATCATTTATTTTATTGAAACTAAAGCAAGCAATCAAATGTAAAATGGAATGTTTAGTGTTCAAGGGAAAACAAATGCATTAGAAATGAGAATGAGAATTTGTAGTAATGTCTGTTTCTCAAAATATTATTAGCTTCATATAAAATCCATGATTTATAAATTGTCCAGAATCAAGACCAAATTCAAGATAATAAAATTAAAATAGGAAGATAGAAAGGTCTTGAATTTCATATTTAATTATGGAATTATATATTTAAAACTGAAATATATGAGAAATCGAAATGATTTGAATATGCTGCAAATTTGTTATCAATCACTTTCTTACCATAGTGGTTGCCCAATATTCCTTTAAATTAACACAACGCCTTATCAGAGGATTTGTATTGCATGTAGAGGCATGCGTTGGAGTTTATTGCATCAGAGGTTGCAATAGTAAATTGTCGATGAGAACATGCGATGAGAACATGTGCAATGAAATGAAGCGATCACATCATTAAAGAAATATTATATCGAGGATCGGGGATTATTTACATTGTGCTTTCCACATCGCAAAATGCGCATCGCAGATTCGGAATTGTGATGTGAGCATCAATACCAATGCGATGAAGCGATTGCGATATCGGCGATGCTAATTGGTGATCAGTAATCGGCGGGATCGGCAATTGGTGATCACGATCGGCAATCTTAAGCACATGATGTAACAATACTCAATACGCCGATATGTGATGAAGAGTGGACCCGATAACCTTATGATGAAAATTTAATAACGTATCAGATTCAAAACATCGGCCGCTTTAAAGTTATGCTCTTACCATTATTGCGATTGAGTGGACGTGATAGTTTTTATGAATTTGATTTGAATTTCATATCAGGTCCAGAATTATGTGGTCATTGTAATATCGGTAAAGTTGATTATCACGATAAGCTCCGATATGCGAAATGTGATATGGCATATGAGTGAGATAATACATCGGAGGTCTTTTATAAACAATTTGTTATCAAAAGAAATGCTAAGAACTATTTCTGATGAAATCTTATGATGTGAATGGTCTTATGATATTGCTTGAAATTTCAATTCAGTTTTCTAAATGGATAAAAGCAAAGTTAAAGAATGCTCAGATTCTAATGAATCAAAAATAAAATTTCCCTGAACCTGTTGCAAATTTGAAATGAGTTTGCTGCTTACTTCAAGTTTTTAAAAACAAATGAAAACCTGTAAATAAAACAAAACAAGAATAAAAAAGTAAACTAAGGAAAAGAGAAACTAATAATATATGAGAATGAACTTGTGAATGCATACCTGAAAGGAAATTCTTTGTAGTTTTTTCCTTTTGAATCTTCAAATTTTTCCTTCGATTTATCAAACTTTTGCCTTTGTTCAAAATCATCTTATTATTTATTCTAAATCGGAGTGAGCAATCAGCCTAAATAAAATTTGTTTATTCATGTTCAGGAAATATAAAATTTACCATAAATAAATATGAAAATAGTATTCCCTTTTGAATTGAAACAACAATTTATTACCTCTACTTATTCTGAATAACTTGAGAAAAATCTGTATTGTTATAATGATTGTTCAATAATGCCTTTAGTACATGAATATGATGCGTATTGCAACATCAAATAATAAACTAAAGGTCCAATGGGATAAAGCCACCAATCATGGAGAATATCAATACAAATTTAAATGTGTACCAGGTGCATACTCAATTAAATTATGTCAATACATTATTCAAAAATAGGCAAAGATGTATTCATGGGTAGAGGTATTGTTGCAATAGATTTTGATTTAAAAATGGGAAGGAAGAATTAGAAATTTTCTGATGAAAGGTAAATATTTCCTTGAACATGTATATGATATGAGAAGGGCTGATTGCTACCTTTATTTTTAATCTGCAGAACTATTAAAAATAAACTAACTATATAAAATAAACTAACTAAATTAATTCTACTCTTATTCTAACCATATACATGAAAATGACTAGGTGTAGTCATATTTCCAGTGTAACCATTCTCTCATTTTTATTCCCACATATAGGTACAGTTCAAATGTTAGTAATAAAAATACAAATCTAATTAAACTTAAAAAATTAAATATAAAATCAGAATGTACAGTTATTGTTAGTAACTTAATGAAAATCTCATTCTCTTGAAGTTTCATTTCTAATTGAATATCAATTGGATCATAGAAATCTGGATGGATTTCTATTAAGGATTGGGAAATGTTCAAAGGAAGAGATAACAGGCCAGATTGTGGATATGAGCTTTTAGATTCAAAGGCCTGGAAGAAACTGTTAGTGTTATGTGTAAATGTTAAGCTATTGACAATCTTCCATGAAGGAAAAGTTTCCAAATATTTTTCAAATGAATTAATGAAAAATGGATGAAAATCTTTCCTATGAAATGGAAAATTATTAGTTAAATTGAATTGCTGGCAGATTTCTAAAAATACATTCTCTTGTTGATATTGCCTTTGAGAAGATAGAAGCTTTTGATAAAACATTAGCATTGATTGAAATTGAAATAGCTTTTGATGCTCTTGATTATAATATAAAGCTTCAATTTTTCAACAGGGCAATGTATCAATTGAATGTTTGATAGTAAAGTGCTCAATATGCCAGCGTAATGTATCAAAAATCTAAGAATTAAAATATGAAAATAAATCTGATTTTATACAACATAAGTGAGGAAACAAAAATAAAATGAAATCACTATTTGTACAACTAATGTTACAGCAAAATTGGGATCATTTTAAAATAATTTCTCTTTCACAAGGATTGGCCAGAATTATGGAATTTGAGTAATTTTGAATTCCAACTTGTGAATTAGATAATGAATTATGATTATGAGTAGGAATGAGAACTTGATCATGATATAAATGATAAATTGGAATGTTTTCTTGAATGGTGAAATCATGAAGATAATTTGCTTCTTTAAAACAAAGATTAGTTGGATAAATTTCTAAATTGAAATGTTCCTCATTCACAGATGTTATTTGAATTTTCTCATGAGGATTCTCTTGAGAGGAATAGAATCAATATCCTCAATGTCAGAGTAATTATCAAAAATGACTTCACAATTTTCTCTAAAATTCCCTTCAATCTCATCCAATATATCCAAACGAGGAACAAAAATTTCATGTTCATTAATGGCAAAAGAATGATCATTAATTACTTCTCTATCTTGATAAAAATTTAATGGTAATTCATTTAGATCATCCTCTGTATTTTCTGAAATATCATTAATACCAAGAGGGGAAAAATTACCATCATTAAAAATATCAGGATAAAGGGAAAAATGTGAACCTGAAACAATGTATTTAAAAGTGTCTCTTTTTAAGAACTGTTGTGCATTATGCTCATTGTAAATTTCAGATTGTAGATCATTCATTTGCGTGCGCATGCTTTCTTGAAGAAGGCTGCTTTGCTGCTCTGATTTCGACATTTGTTCATCATGGAAAAATTCAGAAATTTGTACAACAGTTTTCATTTTATTATTTACTTTGATTGCTTCTTGTACTTGTTGATTTGCAATCTAATTTTTTGAATTGACCGCAGAGTAATTTTCAGATTCCAAGGCAGCTCTTTCTCCAACATTGCTACTGTTGTCTTCTTGCATTTGAATAGAAATATTTTTCAAGCTTTGTGAAACCACTTCATCATAATTTATTTGCACATCCATGTTGGAATTCTCATTTATGTTAGAAGGGGATGGAACAAAACTTGAACTATTTTCATAAGGATTGGGAATAGAAGGAAGAGAACAAATATATTCAAACCAACCTAACGATTCTTCTTCTGTAGGTTTATTTTCAACTTTAAATCTTAAACAATTCAAGTGAAATCGAATATTAAAATCATTAACAGACTCATTTTCAAACCTTCGTAGATATTCAATTTCTTCACATACCTATTCATAATCATAGCCGCCAAATTTACAAATTAAAATTGTAACAAATTGATCCCAGCTGCGAATAGAGACAACTGGAAGAGTTTTACACCAGTTTCTGGCTTTTGCCGCAAATGTGAGAGCAAAAATTCTCCATAAGATGCCTTCATCAATTCCTTAAAAATCATAATTTGAAACATTTTGAATATATTGAAGGACGTGATTAAAAGCGGAAGAATTTCTCTTACCATTGAATTTTACCTGAGACAAGAGTCTTACCACTTCAGGTGGAGTATTGGAAGATGCACGTCCATGAATACAACTCCAAATTGGAAGTTTAAGAGGAGCCATCGTAATTAAATAAAGTGTTAAATTGAAAAGACTCCAATAGACAAAAATCTCAGACCCTCCTTCTAACACCAAAAATGTTGATGCCTCGAAAATCGCAACAACAACAATGGGGGATAACCACCCGGTCCGGACCTTAAAGCAGCTCCTTTTCCATTTGGTGTGGTGACTTCGACTGGTTTAACTAGGTCCAGTTACCTTCTCCCTATCGCTATTGGTTTATGATGTATCTTTAACTACTAATAGACAGGGATATCAGATCACTTATTCTTGCTGATCAGGCAAGAGAATGACCCTTAAGCTGATCTAGGTTCAGCCAAGCCACAACTAAAATTTTGCCCCTTTAAGGAGAGGACTTAAAAGAATGTAGAATTTACTCTAAATGCAAACTTATTCTATGATGCAAGCAAAAGAAACTAATCTAAATCCTATCTTAATTAGGTAGATATAGATCTAACCCAACTAAGAGCAATATGATTAAAGTATTGGGATTTAAATATGTCTTGTTTATAATGAATATCAAGTTAATGAAGTAGTTCAATTAACTGATATTATGGTTACCAAAACATATCCTATTGAGACCTCTTAACTGAAATAATAAACTAACAACATTCAGGAAGTAGTTCACAAAAATGATATTAATTATCAAATCAGTAAATCCAATAATTAAACAATAATATGTGGAAGTAGTTCACAACACATTACCATTCAATAAATCAGTTTTATAAGACATATTTTTGAGTAAATAGTTACTCAGAAATCATATTTTAATTCATAAGAACAGAGATACCTAATAGCAATATTGAGACAAATTACCCATATTGACAATAGTGCACAAACATGAATAAGATGAGACATTCCTGTTACCATAAAAATGAAACTGATATTTGAAACAATAGTATTAGAAATACCAATTTATTGCATCCATTTCTCTGTCCTTGGTCTCCAACATCTCTTTACATTGCTTGAACTTCTACTTCCAAAACTAAAGCCACAATAGTGCAAGCTTTGCCCTTCATGCATAATTCAAGATACAAAGGGAAAATCCTCAATAATCCCCAGATCTGAGATTTTCTTTCCTCCCTCCTACAACTCTAAATTCATATTACAATAGTGTTTTTAGAAGTCTAAAATTGCAGAGGAAAGAAGCCCCTTAATTACATTCTGTAATCTATTATTTATACTATTTGCAAAAAAAATTTGGAGATGAGAGTTTGTTGAAGAGAAATCTGCCAAATACAATTTTATTTGTTCAAAATTCTAAACATTTTCATTGATTGAAATCATTTTCTCCATATCTCTTCTACTATTTTCTTGCAAGAAGAAATCAAAATAAATTAAAATGCAACAATAAAATCAAAATGGCATTGTTGGCATTTAAATCAAATCCAATCAAATTCTATTTAAATAAATCATTGAAAATAAAATATAAGCTCTTTATTGATGCCTGGGATGATTTAATTGGCCACGAATATCATTGACGAGTGAATCTGCAATTAGAAGAGGCTTGGACAAATGAAAATAAAACTCAGAAAAATTGATTTTGTTTTCAAAATTCAGAGCTTGATCTTCTGCCTGATTTTTGACCCAATAAATGACAAAATCTGTTAGTGAAACCTCCTCAGAAATATTCTCCTTGATTTTATCTTTCCAATGAACCATTCTGGGCCTCATTTGGCCAAGTATAACTCAATCTATGAGCCTCCAAAGTTGATGGATCAAATCTGACATAAATCTTGAAAATTCTGTTGCTGGGCTAAAAATCAGAATTTTAATTACAAATCTAATTCTAAATTAGAATTCTAATTTGATAATTAATTATGAACTAAACTAATTAATTAATAAACTATGTATTAATTAATATCTAACTAACTAAAATATTAACTATTATAAACTAATTAATCTAAATAATAATTAAATTTTAATTTAATTAACTTAATTAAATTATAATATTAATTAAATTAATTAATATTAAATTTATTATTATAAAATATTAATTTTAATATTAAATACCCCTACCCTACCTTCACTCCTACTTTACTTCATATTACATTTTAACTCATTCTTATTCATTTCACTCACACGTCAGATGGAAAGCTTTAAAGCTTAAAAACAAGTCATATGAAAACTAAGCTTAATGCTTTAAGTCCTTTTTAACCACCGCACATCAGCGATCGGGGAAAGGAGGTCCTCGGGGGTTCGTTAAATTAGTCACACATGAAGCCTCCGATGCGATCAAAGCTTATAAAGAAAGTTGGTTTAATACTTTATGTCAGTTAATGATCGGGAGGATTGAGTGGTCGAGGTGTGTCGGTAATCGGCATCAGGGTATGGTAGGTATCGGGGTTGTTTAAACTATGTCCGATAAAAACTTCCGATGCGATAAGAATTATTTTTTATAATATATTTTTTTATTTATTTTATATATATTTTATGTTTTAAATTTTAATTTAATTAAATTAATTATATTTAATATTAATTAATTTAATTAATTTAAAACTTAATATTGAACATCAATTTTTTATGTTGGTTTTATTTTAATGAAGTTAGTTATTTATTATCTAAACTATAGCCACTCCGAAAATAAAAATAATAAAAATAGCATTTTTAACCCAAACTAGATAAATGATCAGACTTTCAAAGGAGTGTCATTTTCAAACTAGTTGACCAAATGAAGCGAAACAAGCGTCAATGGGAAGCCTATAAAAAATCGATTTTAACAAAGCAATCCCAACAAGAATCCAAAGAAAATGAAAAATTAACAGAAGCGTAGGGCAATCAACTAAATAAAAATCCAAAAAGGTGTTTGCCCAAAATTTTATAGAAAGGGTCCCCATTATTTGAAGTAAACACATCAATAATGGGGGGGTTGTGTTTTTACCACAACACAGCCATGAAAACTATGACAACTTCAATCATGACAACTACAACAGCTTCGACCACGGCAACGGTGGCAGCTTCGACCACGGCAACTACAACAGCTTTGACCACGACAACTACGACAGCTTTGACCATGGCAACTACGGAAACTTGAACCACAGAAACTATAGCAGTTTCGACCATGGCAACTACGGTAGCTTCGACCATAGAAAATACGGTAGTTTCGACCAAGATTTTATGCCCAAACATAATTATCATTTTTTTCATCCTAAACAATAGTCTCCTTGTTCTCCTCAGCCTTTTTTATTCTCTTGTACTTCGTATCTCTAAATTCTTGTCTGAATTGTTGATCAAAATGAAGTGTTTAGACGTATATTTATAGATATTTTGTTTATAACTGAAGGGACACGTCTATTTGAAGTGAGGCCGACTTGTATGACTGAGTGTAGGTCGTCTCATCACTGGGAATAATTTCCTTAACTTAAAAACTCAATATCTCACCAAATATTGGGATTTTTGGTGCAAATAAAGGCTCGTTAAAAAGAGGAAAAAATCCTCTTTAAGATGGTCTAGGATCCATTTTCAAAGGATTCCTCCATGGTGTCAAAAATAATTTTTCTTTCTGACTGTCCTTAAATATTATGCATAAAAAGTTTGGGATAGCATGAGGAATGTTTGGGACAACATGGCTTCTTCATTGTTATAAATGTCATCATAGGATCATATAGTCATTATGTAGGAGTGCAACATCCATGTATCATGGCGCATGAACAATGTCATCATATACTAGTGCAATCATAGTGCAGCATCATTAGGATAACTCCAAAATAATCTTCCAACCATCAAATGATTTCCAATCATGTTATCAAGACCTCATCAGGTGCCATCATCAATTGTGGTAATTCTTCAAGAATATGACATCATCAAATGTAGTCCTCCATATGTCATCAAGGGCTTCTAAATCCTTGGCACTTGGCACTTCTTAAGGCTTCTTCATTAGTGACTTGACATATTAATTGATGACATTCTTATGAAACAAGAGTTATGACATCATCATTTGGAACTAGGCCTCTCAACAATATTTTCCATCTTGGCTAGTACCATATTGACATCAATGACAACCTATATTAACAAAAAATTCACGCCACTAGATCTCTCTTCTATTGTTTGTTCTCCCCATCATGTCCCTTCATTTCATGAGTGGGATAGCTATTTTCCTAGATTTAGTGGGAACACAGAGAGAAGGCTCGACCAACACCTAAAAGAGTTTCACAAATGTATGCAACAACAAGGTATTTTCTTTGAAGATGTACAAATGAAGTTGTTCATGTATTCCTTAGAAGAAGGTGCTAGACTCTGGTACAAAACACCACCTTGTGGCATCATATCTTCCTTGAAATATTTTCATACAACATTCCATCAATATTACAAAAGACTTTACCCCTAGAATGCATTATTTGAAGATTGTTGCACACCTCTTAATGATAAAGAGATTCCCAAGGTTGAATACCTTGTTGAAGATGTTTCTAGATCTCCACTCCAAGAAAACATCTACTTCCAATAGGAAGCATCACCCAATGAGCTAGAAAGTGAAGAAGCAGATAGCATTGAGGTGCCAACAAACCCTTAGGGGTCTAGTTCAACCACACTATATGTTTCTCCTTCCTGTGATAAATATGACCTGTTGGAGAGTCAAGTGATATAGAGCCACCACGCTTTGAGTCAAGGGAAGTTGCGCAAGAAGAGGAAGCCCATCAAGAAGTTAGCGAAGAGCCTCCAGTTTAAAATTCTCATCTTTCGCCTGGAGAACAAGACCAAGAACCTCCTCCAAAGCATGATTCATATTACCCAGAGTGGGACGAAATGGTCATGGAGGTTCAGAGGGAGTTGTTTGCTAGCAAGTGGAGAAAAAGATCCAAGCAATAGTATTTCCTTGAAAAGGTTGGAGTTGAGGAGCTAAATGATGATTGTAGTTGCCCTGGCCAAGAGGATATTAGTCAGCAGACTGCTCATGAAATGGAGGTAGCTGCAAAGTTTCCTTGTTCATTCCATGACCCTATGGTTGAGTACATGAGCAGGTTCTTAAGTTAGCAACAGTGATTGTGTCCAGAGCATGCTTCAAGCTTTTCATTTGCATATTTTTCATGTTGCATGCATGTTTTAACCTTTCTTTTTTAGCAGTATGAAGGCATGTGATCCAGCACTCTTATGATGGCCTGGTTCTATTGGAAAATTCAACATACTTAGCTAAATTAAGTGTTGTGCATAAGTAGGATTCTACATAAATAAGCTCACTAGTTGAGCATTTACTTTTCAGTTGTTAGAATTTTTATTTCTGCATTCTAGATTGAGGAGGAAAGACCCATGGAGATTTTGTTGGTTACAAAGATCATATGTTAACTGACTCCATGCCCATTGGTGAAGGATACTGGTCTACAGGCTCTCAGCACCTTGCCATCAAGGCACTATCCACAGTAGGAGACAATGATGTCAGTCACTCCTTTATCAGTCTTCAATTGCCTCAAATACATAGAAGAAGTGAAGTTTGATGTCAATTTTTTATCCATACAAGCTATTAGAGCTTAACCAGTCCTTCTCGCTTTCCTAGTTCTCGAAAAGAGCTTTTTGGTGGTATATAGAAGTCCAAAAAAGGGTTCCCGGATTAGAAGTTAGACCCAGTTGAAGAATCCCTTTGGAAAGACTCATAAAACCTAAAAATGGCTAAGTGTTGAAGAAAAATCGCAATCGGGCCTTGGGAAGAAAAATGAATTGCATATCGGCATCGACGGGACTGGGAGGCAAAGAGCATTAGTGATTGTGGAAACTACGATCTGCCAATCGCATATATCAGCTATTGGCATCGGCAGGTCAAGGCACCATGTTTATCGGTATCAGCGGGATTTAAGTCCTGAAGACTGTGCCGGGGGGCCGATTGCGATACGATGTAATATCGTCAGGGAGGGACATTTTTAAATACAATGGAAAGCATGGAAAAATAGGGCACAACGGGCCTATTTCTCTCTCCTCCAGGGGGACCATGTGGCGACCCTTGATTGGTCCACTGCGTTGACATGGCAGTTGACGTTGCAAGTACGAAAGATGTTGTGGCAGGTGGAAACATGTCACTCATTTTTGGCACTTTTAGGGGTCTTGTGGGGCTATTTATGGGTGCCACGGGTCACCACTTACAGAATGACATGTAGTAGTGATGACGTCACCTCACAGATCGATGATTGCAGCAGTTAAGGGGTAAAGGCTTAAGACAACGGTGTAGTGTGATTGCGATTTGCGGGACTTCCCTTCCGGATGCGATATAAAATTATGGCAGGATCTATATGGACCTTGCATCCGGACCGTCGGCCTACTCCAAAGAAAAAGGTAAAGAGTCCCCCATCTCCATGGTTGCGATATCTTTTGGCGGGCCCGACCCTGCGGATCGGTGATCACAAGGACAAAGGGAAATGCCATAAGTGAAACATAGTTGAAGTGCAATATGTGGGATTTTCGATGTAAAAAGGAAAAGGCTCTCGGATATGGGTTTGATGGCCTTAGCACCTGAGAGCTAAGCCCCTAGTTCTAGCCCCCAGACTGTCTATGAAAATTTACAAAACTCTCTGTAATAAGGGGGCTAAAGAGGTAATTAAAAGCGTCCACTTGTTTTTTTGGTTTTTAGTGTTTAAAGGCCCACAACCGTGGTGCTCCAACGGTGTCCTGCAGTGATTTAAGTGGGTACATGGGCAAAAAATTGTAATAGTTAATGGAGCACGGCATAGTTGTAGAATAGTATAGGGCAGACTCAAGAGGACTTAATGGCATGGCATGGTGCCCCATCCCTCTACACAGAAAAGGATGAACCTGCAACATGCCTCCATAAGTCAGTGTCGAAAGAAGTCAAAGGAGACTTGATAGAAGTCGGTTGATGCAACATTAAACCACCTCAACAGTGTAGAGAATCATGAAATTGGTAGGGACATGGCACCACCCAAGGCCTCCACAGAAGAAGCAAGGGGACACCTCCTCCTTCCTCTCTCAAATTTCTTTCTTTGAGCATTTATTTATGTATTTTTCTAAGAAAGGAATTCAATCCCTATTGTAATCTTAGGTAGGTCGTAGCGGAGCATGACAAAGCCAAGACAACTAGTCTAGCCTGGCAGCTCGGGTTTAGGCTCAGATATTTTAATTGTAATTCAAATCTCTCCCCCTCGTCTTATAAATAGGGGGATGAAACATAATACAAATTTTTCGGAATTTCTCAGACCCGTGAGGGCTAAACTCTGTGTTGCCATTTTGGTTCAATATGTTTTTATGGGACGTCACTGATATAATGGCTGACTGTGTGGACTAGTTATTGGGCCCTTTTGGATAAATGGTGTTTCCCTTTTGATTCCAAGAAAGATGAATGTGCAACAAGTTCCTCTTGGTAATCTCATTTCACCCATGTTTTTCTTTTTTTTAAATAGTGTAATGAATGCAATTGGTTCCTCTTCAGTCTATGGATTTATCTTAGCTTCTTTGGCAAAGAACGATACCCATGTTATCTTTAATCTAAAACCTTATTTTGCTCCTCTATTTCTATCATCTTATTGAAAAACCATGGTTTAGGATTTTGTCTTGCTTACAACCCTATCCATTGAATTCCCCTACATGCTAGAACATTGCTACCTAGGATTATGTTTGTGATAGCCCTATGCATCTATTTCTCTCCCTCCTTTCCTCCCCATCATCAATACAACTTCAGTTTAAGCTGTCTCATTTTCATGTGCCGGCCTCCTGAAGGAGAAGTCATTTCTCTTTGAAATTTCCCAAATACCCCCCAACACTTGGATCCATGAGTTGGCCTAAATCTTCCTCTTCAAAAGCTTATTAGACCAAGCTCTTCCTTTTATTTTCTTTTATTTACATGACAACTGGAGTGTTGCAACCCCTCACATATAACCGTACAAGAACTCATCAATTTAAGATGTCCTAGGCACTTGTCTACAATTAACCTAGAGGCTATCTTTTAGGAGATTTCCTTTCCTCCTACTGCATTTGTGCTGCAAGTGCAAGATTTAGCCATAGCAGAGCTCATGTTGAGTAACCTTGTGTGAAAATGGACATTTCTTTTTGAGAAAATAAATATTATAGTTTTCCTGGTATATTGTTCCATTTGTGTCATCTCCTTTGGAGAATTTGGTATTAGTTGAAAACGAGTCCCTATTGTATGAGTATGATCTCAAGGGGAGAAGTGGAGATGCTCAAATAATGTGAGCACAGTCTCAGAGTCAGCAACAAAAATGAATAAGTGTGAGATAAAATGCATCATCATTAGTTGGTATTTGTTGCAACATCAATACCATCAATAGTTTAATGAGCATCAATATTTTTGATACAAATATGCATTAGTGGAGAGAGTTCTCATCCAATAGCAACAAGGTGTCCAAAACTAGAGGCATTCAAATCAGAGGCAATGTATGTTCAAGGGGAGCATATCAAATATGGCCAGTTTATGGAGAAGAAACAATGACAATCCTGGTAGAGATGTCTACAAAGAAAAATACACATCTCAACAGCTAGACTCTAGTCTTCATAACCAAGTGATTTCATAGGGAGAGAAAGGAAACTTGTATCCCCTTTCCATTGATCTCAAAGGGGGAGAGATGTTGTGGAGAAGTTGTGATGGCCTGTGCAGAAGAAAGGAGGCCATTGGTGTCTGATGCAATGAGATGTGTGGAAGTAGAATGAGGTTTGGCCATCACATGAAGAAAAGGATGGAGTGTTACAATCAATTCCAAAGGGGGAGATTGTTTGAAAATTGGCATTATCTGGATGGCCAATGTCCTAGTAAAGGCATATGCAAGTTTGTTGGGATTGATGTCAACATTCATGTTTAGAATATGTGTTAGGAAGATCGCATTTCCTAACTATTGGTAGGAGCATTGCCTAACCGCTGGAAGGGGAATTTCCTAATTGTTGGAAGTAGTGTTGGCATTGATGCCAAATGGACTAGCTTGGATGCTTGTCACAGTAGATGTTGGCAGTGATGGCCCATGAGGAATCTCATGATAGCTACAGGCTTCATGAAGAAACTCATCATAGTAGAAGTATTTTTGGAGAAGAGATCAAAATGATGATTACAACGATGGACTAGATCGAAGTCCATTGTAGTTTCATGCTTCATGTACAAGATTGCCTTGGTGGTCCTGAGTTCAGATGTCTAGAGTCAAGGAGCATAATAATGGATGACATCTTGGAGCCATCTTAGAGGTAGAAGATGGGCTCAAAACCTACATCAGATCCTCTCCATTGGAAAGTTATTTGGAATAACTTTCCAACAAAGTTTTTAAGGTGGAAACCCCCTCCAAGACAAAAACCACCTGAATGCTTTTCTAATAATTATTTAATTCTAAATTCCAATTGAAAAGAAAGCTCCAACTTCCTAGAATCTATAAAAGCATTCTTCTCCAGCTCCCACTGGATGGACACTCCAACGCCTGAGATTCTTCAGTAGTCAACTGAATGGATGCCCCAACACCCAATGAGGAACAATTCACCCTAGCACCACCCTACCACCCTGAATTTTTCACAAGCATGAACCTATTGGTGACTTCATGCATGAGCCTAGCACTAGCCTACCACCCTATAGAAGAATAAAAGAAGAATGGACTCTCGTACCAGGGAAAATGGTCCACTTTACAATGATATAGAATGATGTAGAAGAAGAAAACACACTAAACCATAACCCCAACTATGACACAACCACCTAATGATGATCCTAGACCTCCCGACACTACCTCTTCAACTCTTCATAGATAAACACTTGTACAAATTTTACAATGACTCTGTACAATGATACTTTTACAATTATTGTATGTAGTGTTGCACACTTGAAGACTTCATGTGCTGAACTTCTTGCTGATATTATTCACCTTCATTGCTACTCTTGTCATGATACTCTTTCTCACTCTTCAAAACATTAGATTATGCATTGAGTCTTATCTTTATGAATATATAATACTTGCAAAATGTCTTCAAGGAAATACCCATGACATGATAATATCAAAACTTACCTCATCCTACATAGCATATGTCAGTGCTAAACAAAAACAACAAATTATAATACAAAGAACCTAATGCAATTAAGAGATGAAATTTCATATACGAAATATAATTACTTGGATCTTTCCTTTTCTGCACCATTCTCTTTGCTTCCCTAGAAAATCTGGTCCTTTGCAGCCCTTGATAGCACTTGATCTAGTTTTTTTTCTTTCCTTCGAAGAGCACGATATTGAATCTGATGTATCTTTGTGATTTTAGATCCCCGATATGTGATCTTCGGTCCTATAGTATCTCTCTGAGTCTTCTTTCTAATTCCATAGGTCTGACCCTATTTGGATTCTTCAAGGCAACATTATGACAATCTCTCACAATGACCTAATTATGGACTAGTTCAATAGAGTGAACTTGTATAGCATGCCACTTGCTATTGTTCCCTCCTTTGACTCTGAAATTGATACACATAAATCTATAGTCCGTTTACTATCCACCACTTTTTACATAATACCAATCCGCTTCTCGAAGAGATACTTATCATGATTTTCCCAAGTTCACCTCTTTGAGATGAAATTCGGGAGCCTGCAAAAACCCTAACTTCCACAGATCATATCTCCAAAAATATAGTGAACGAAGATTTGAAATTCGGTCATGAAGTTCATCAAGATTGTGGATCAAATTGGTTTTAATTTCAGCATCTAATACTTCGTATAAATAAATTTATAGCGAAAATTCCACGATCACTACTTTTGGAGGATATATGAGATTTCTTTTTATAGAGTTGAGAGGGGATTCTATAGAGAATGTTGGAGGGATTTTAGGAGCTTAAAAAAATATTAATTATTGACTATTCAATGACCAAAATCAATGATAAATGCCATTCCACAACCCCATGGGGTTTTAGCTCACTAATTTCGGTTACTAACTTTAATCTTGAATAACTTACAAATCGCGAGGAATTACGAGGAGGGCTATATACCAATAGAAAGATATTTTTGAGTAGAGTATTCATATAATGGTTAAGAGATGAGAAACCATGAATGATGATGCCCAATGTGCCATGGAAGTTTAGGTTCATCCTTGGTGCTTCTTGGATTGACATCAATGACAACCTCAGATCATCTTTAGATCAACAATCTCCCCCTTTGGCTTTGATGGCAACATAAGCACTCCCCCTGCAATCAGGGCACCTCTTCCTACTGCCTTCTCTCCCCATTTGACATCAATGGAAAAGGGTAACTCCCCCTGACACACAACCATCCTGTGGACTTGTACACACTTCCAATCCCCTTTTATTTTTTGAATAAGGAAAATCTAATGAGAACTTGGGAGAATCCCAAGCTTCTGGCGAAGATATTCAACGAGGTAAATGTATAGTGAAGATACCAATGATTTGTTCTTTTGTACCAACATATTCAAGTTTGATATTGTTTTCAACGACTTGTTATCTAACAAAAAGATATTTGATCGAAATGTGTTTTTTTTTTGAATGCATGACAGGATTCTTGGAGATGTTGATGGCACTAGTGTTATCACAGAAGATGGGAATAGGCTAACTGAATTGTACTTGAAGATATTGCAAAGTTTGTTTCATCCAAAGGACTTGAGTACAACAAGCTACCGACACAATTTATTCTACTTCCACTATAGATAACGAGATTGAGGTTTGCTTTTTTCTCAACCATGATACGAGACAACCACCTAGATATAATGTTGCTCCACTAGTACTCTTACGATCATCAACACTTCTTGCCCAATCTACATCTGTAAAGGCTTGAATAATGAGATTGTTTCCCCTGGGATACCATAATCCATATTCTATTGTTCCCTTTAGATATTGAAGAATTCTTTTGACGACAATAATATGTGATTCTTTTGGTGCTGCTTGGAATCTTGCTACTTGTCCAACTGCTGCCATAACATCTGGTCAGGAGGCTATTACATATAGAAGACTACCAATCATAGATCTGTACAACCTCTGATCCAAATCCTTAGATGAGTCATCTATGCTCAATTTGCAACCTGTTTCCATTGGAGTAAGGACGAGTTTTCAATCTTCCATTTTGAATTTATTGAGCATTTCCTTAATGTACTTGGCTTGACATATAAATATTCATTTCTATTGCTGAGATATTTGAAGCCCTACGAAGTATGTCAACTCACCAAGTAAAGACATCTTGAACTCACTTTGCATCTTTGTAGCAAAGTTCTTACTTAGTCAATCATCATTGCTACTAAAGATTACATCATCCAAATATACCTCAACGATTCTTAAATTATATTTATCTATTGCTACGTAAAAATTTCTATCAACAGTACCTTTCTTGAACACTTTTTGATGTAGATATGCATCAAGATGAGGATACCATGCTCTGGGAGCCTGCTTGAGATCATACAAAGTCTTATTTAACCTGCAAACATAGTCTTCTTTTTCTGATAGTATAAAAGCTTCAGGCTGTTCGATGTAAACTTCTTCTTCTAATTCACCATTTAGAAATGTTGATTTAACATCCATTTGGTAGACTTTTATTTTTCTTGAAGATGCATAGGCGAGAAACATTTGGATGGCTTCCATTCTAGCAACTAGTGCAAATGTTTCGTCGAAATCAATTCCTTCAACTTGTGCATAGCCTTTGCAAACCAATCTTTCTCTGTTTTTGGTAACCTGTCCATCTTCATTCAATCTATGCCTGAACACACATTTAGTCCCAATGACATTTTTATCTTTTGGTCATGGAACTAATTCCCATGTGTTGTTCTTCTCGATTTGATCCAATTCTTCATTCTAGTTGGCTTCCTCAAAACTACTAGGCTCAAAGGTTGCTAGAAAAGCAATGTGAGCTTGTTGTGATGATCGAGCCTGTCGGCCTTTTCTTGTTCCAATTCCTTCATTTATGTTGCCAATGATTTGATTTGATGGATGGTTCTTTTGAATCCATTCTTTTGTTCTCTTTGGAGGAGCTTCTTGTTGTTGTTCCGATATATCTTGTTGATCATTATTTACTTCTTACTAGTTGATAGTTGCTTCTTGTTATAGAATTTTCTCTGTACCTTTTTCAGTCTCTGTCTCAAGTTTCAAAGATTCTAGATCTTCATCATTATTCGTTAGAACACCATCTTCATCAAATGTAACATTTATTCTCTCCACTATCTATTTTTGTCTTAGATTATAGCATTTATAGGCCTTTCTTTTGTGTGAGTAACGAACAAAGATACCTTTGTCAACATGTGATTCAAACTTACCCAAGTTTTGAACTTCTCTTTTGATATAACATTTTCTTCCAAAGATTCTGAAATATTTTACATTAGCCGGTTTTCCTTTCCATAATTCATATGGGGTCTTGTTGCAACTATTTCTGAGAATACATACGTTGATAATGAAGATTTTTGTATCAATTGCTTGAACCCAAATTTTTTAATCCAATTTTGAGTCCTTTAGCATTCTTCTACCCAGTTCTTGTACGGTTTTATTCTTTCTTTCAGTAACTCCATTTTGCTGAGGTGTTCTTGTTGTTGAAAATTGTCTTTTTATTCTATTTTCTTCACAGTATTTCTGAAATAATTTGGAAGTGAATTCTCTGCCATTATCTGATCTTAGACACTTTATTTTCAAATCAGCTTCATTTTCAACCAACTCCTTATAGATCTTAAATCACTCAAGTGCTTCAGATTTTTTCTTTAGGAAACTGATAACTGTCATTCTGGTATAGTCATCTATTATTAACATGAAATATAATTCTCCATCTAAGCCTTTTTTTCTCATAGGACCACATAGATCAATATGTATCAATTCCAATTGATGTGATGCAAAGTGCTCTTTTGTTTCAAATCTGAATTTTGTCTTCTTTTTGTGCCGATAGGCCTGACATAGTGTGTTGGAAGGTTTTGAGATTTTTGACATTTCTTGTACTACTTCCTTTTTCTTATCCTAACAATATTGTTAAAGTTTATGTGACCCATTCGTTTGTGCCATAGCCAGCTTTCATCTTCTTTAGCTAGTAGACATTCTTTAGTTGCTTCATCCAGAACATATATGTCATTTGGAGCTCGACTTGCTGTAGCCAAAATTTTACAATACCTACCTTTCCTCATTTCACATTTTGTGGAGTTGAATAGCATTGTGTATCCTTGATCACACATTTCTCCAAAACTGAGCAGATTGTGATTCATGTTTTCAACCAATAGAACATTCTTGGCTAGAGAATCTTTTCTTCCAAGACTAACAGTACCTGATCCTATAACATTTGAAGATCCATCATTTCCAAAGGACATGGTTCCATCCTTCTTTTCTTTCTGAGATACAAATTTCTTTATATCTCCAGTCATATGTGTTGAGCAACTGTTATCAACATACCACACATATTTGTTGCTTTTAGCCTTGAGAGTGAGAGCACAATTATCAGCCTTCTTCTTCTTCCATGTTCTTTAGTTCTGTGGCTTCAAAGATTCTTATGGAGGATTTTCGAGTCTGCAGTCTCTGGCTATCTTTCCAAAGTTTCAACATTTGTAACATTCAATATTATTTCTTAAATTTTCAAATCTATTGATGTTTTGTTGAGCCCTGGGAGGTTCATATTTGACAGATCTCCTAGAATTGGATTGGTTCCTAGGGTATGTGAGACATTCTACAACTTTATGACCAAATTTTCCACATGAATAACAATAGCCATAAAAAATATGTTGGTACCTAGATGTAAGTCTTCGTCGAGGAATTGTCTTCCAAGGTTGTTCTTGAAAATCTTGTCCAATGAAGTCTACATGCCTATTAGATCTGATAAGTTCATTCTATTTTGTTGTAGAAGGTCTTGCTTCTTCTCCTTTGTAACCGAGGCCAGTTTTGTCATTGTAAGCTTGTTGATTGTTGATGAGTTCTTCAAATGCCCTTGAGATGTTGGCATAGTTTTGGACAGTGTGTCCCTTCTTCAGTTTCTTATGCAGTGAGACTACTTCCGCTTCTAATGCTTCCCTTTCTCGGTTTCTTTCTTCCAACTTCTTTTGAGGTGACTCCTCAATACATATGTGTTCTTCAACTTCAACTTTGAGACTTTGAACTTGTTCTTTAAGAGTATTGGAATGGATCTTCTCAGCGTTGAGCTCTTTTATAAGATTGATTGCCTCCTTAGAAAATTCTTCTATGGTCAACCCTTCTTCTTCATTGTTTGATACCTCTTTTTTATTGTGCTTGGCCATAAATGATACTCTCTCATTGGCTTCTTCTTCACTATCATTGTCTTCATCAGATGATGAGCTATCTTCTTTAGAGATAAAGTTCCTTTTGAATCCTTTCTTCTTTCCTTTCTTGTTGAATTTATTAAAGCCTTTCTTTCCTTTTGAGTTTCCATCACTTATGTTTGGACATTTTTCTATCTTCTTTAGATATAAAGTTCCTTTTGAATCCTTTCTTCTTGCATTTCTTGTTGAATTTCTTAAAGCCTTTCTTTCCTTTTGAGTTTCCATCAATTATGTTCAGACATTTCGCTGTGAAATGCCCAACCTCACCACAACCAAACCATATCAATGGAAGTTAACCTTTGAATTTTCCCTTACCAATTTTTAGTTTTCTCGTAAAGTAAGCATATTCTCCATCTGAAAAGCCTTCTTCATCATCTTCCTTTTCTTCACACTTGTAGGTGCAGGTCTTTCCCTCTAAAGGTTGTTTTTTCTTAATGGTTTTCTTAGATGTAGCGAACACAATTTCTAGATGTGAAGTACCCTCTTCTTCATCAAGTCTCATTTCATATGCTATGAGAACTCCATGTAAATTATTCCTCTTTGTTGAGTTTGGCCATATTTGCACTGTATTATAAGACTGATAGCTTTGGATTGAATCTTCCTGGTAACATTCTAAGAATCTTTCATATAATAGTCTTCTCGTCAACATGCTCTCCCAATCCTTCCAGAGTGTTGGTTATTTCATCAACATGTTGGAAGTATGTAGCAATGTTGTCATCTTCTTTCATTCTGAGTTACTCAAATTTTGATCTATAGATTTGAAGCTTTGCTTCTTTGACATTTGAGTCACCTACATATATATTCTCTTGTCCCATACATTTTTTTCATTTTTACAACTCAACACCTTATGATAAGAAGATTCAATAATTCCATTGATATTAATATTCTTTGCTTTTGCATCATTTACCACATTTTTCTTACCTTGTTCATTCACGGTTGGTTTAAAGCCATTTTGAATAGTGTCCCGTACTTCATAACCTTGTGCCAAGAGATACACCTCCATACTTCCTTTCCAGAGTGCATGCTTATTTTCATTAAACAGAGGTACACCATTCTTGGTATGTTCCATGGTCTCCTTCCAGTTGTTAAACTGTTATTGAAGGAACCAAGCTCTGATACCAATTGTTGGAAATACTAAGAGGGGGGTTGGTGAATAAGTATTCCTTTAAATTAGTATTATTATTAATCTTTTAGAGCATTAGTTAATCTTCAATTATTATCATTGTTTGTACAATGATAGCAGTAAGCAAAAGGAACAGAAATGTACACATTTTTTAAGGTGGAAACCCCCTATGGGATAGAAACCACCTAAACACTTTCCTAATAATTCTTTAATCTTCAACTCCAATTGAAAAGAAATCTGCAAATTCCTAAAATCTAGAAAAGCATTCTTCTCCAGCTCCCACAGGATGGATGCTCCAACGCGCGAGATTCTTCAGTAGTCAACTGAACGAATGCCCCAACACCCAATGAGCTACAATTCATCCTAGCACCACCCTACCACCCTGAATTTTTCATAGGCTTGAACCTATTGGTGACTTCATGCACCAGTCTAGCACTAGCCTACCGAACCTCATTGTAACACAGTTCAGAGAACATTCAATTCCTATTTGAGTGTGGGTTGATGCCTGCATATAGGAAATTGGTGCTTCCATCTCTATTTGGTGCTTGAGAAGGCTTGGGGTTTGGTGCCTCCTGCAAGTTGGCTTGCAAAAAAACAAGAATATCCAAGTTGTTTCTTGCAAAAAATCCATGAGGTCGGAGCCTCACATGGTGCTTTTAGTAAGCAAGACATATGTCTAGAAAAAGAAGGAGTTGGTGCTTCCTCCTAGTTAGTGCTAGCAAACCATCAAAGGGAGTTGGTGCTTCCTGTGAGTCAGTTCTCACAAAATAGATTATTGTGTTAGAGTAGGTCCTCCTATTTACATCAATAACAACAACAAGATTTGGTGGTTTTTTTTCCAAAAGTGTTTCCACGTAAAACCTTTTGTATCATGTGTATGATGCTCATGGTGTGTGCTTGTATGTTGATTTTATGTTGTTTCTCATTATATGGATGGTTTCCAAGTATGAATTAGAAAAATAAATTGGCATAAAAATTTAAAATTAGTGTTAATAATGATTCACCCCCCTCTCAGTATTATCATTGTTTCCAACAATAATTGGTTTAAAGAAATATTGGGTTGAGCCCAATCTATGGTCGGGTGGTTAGTGGAAGTCCCTTACTTGGTTGGATTATGCATTCATTAATAATATATTCTTCTCCTTTGGTATTTCATGTATAAATGTACTTGTTCATATGTGGTCTATGATTGTTATTGCTGTAAGTTATATGTTGCTTCTAAGTATGGTTTATGACAGACTTTGGTTATGGCTTTCATCATGATTAGATTATTACATGTGATGTCAATGAATATATTGAATAATATATGGTAATGAAACTATTGTGATAAGGCATCAATCCTTATTTACAAATCTTAGATAAGTATGAGACTATTATGCTCATATTTGTTGTTATGACTTGTAGATTTCATATTTGTGATATGTTTGACGAAATTCATGTCATGGCTAGTAGGGGTTCGTTCAATTCCTTGTACCAATGTTTGCATTAGTAGCTTTATTTCATGGTTATTAGACACTTCTATAAGTTTCATGAAATTCTGGGTAGAGGCCTGAGTCGTAGCCCTGAAAAAAGGGGCATAGACTCTAATGTTTCTAGCTTAGAATTGCTTAAAAAAGGCCACAATCATTGTCACGCCTTGTTGTGGGAGTGATTGGAGGGCCTCAGTCACATGCATGGCTTGTCATGGCAGTGGTTAGTGTTTTAGTTTAGCAAAAATACAAGTGTCCTCATGGGTTATGAACCTAGAAGGGTTGGTTGTCCCCTGGAGGGTCTGTAGTTCCTAAGTAAGGTCATATTGGGTTTTTTTATTTTGTTCCACTTTCGTAACTATACATGAGGAGTTGAATCACATCATATTAGCCTCTCATCAGATGTTTACCCCAATGGAACGATTAGATTGGGTAAATGTGGGAGGTGGGTGTTACAAAATGGTATCAGAGAATGGTTCGCCCCTTGGACTAGATGGGCGGAATGTGTTGGTTATGCATACATGTTGATTAGATATGTGTTCTTCATGCTTGTGGTCTATGTGCTTGCTTAAAGGCATGGTTGCAGTTGTGTCGCTATGTGAAAGTTGATAATGTTGTTGTTGTATGTGGTCTTCGTGAGTGTATGTCAGTTATGAACTTAATATGGATGTAAGTGTCTATACATCATTATGCATATGTCGACATGGTTATAGATGTTGTGCATGAGATCATGTTATGTGGTTTGTATGGTCATGCATTAATAACTGGATAATGGTTGAAATGATAATTATATGCTAATATGATCATGTTTATATATGTATTGTGCTAATTTGGTTGATCTTGTAGGAAAGATATCTGCCCCTGAACTATACTGAGGTATGTTGATTATGTTATGTTTTGGTTTAATATGCCATGGTATACTTATAGGAAGAAGATCAAAGATGACTAGCAAGATGGTAGAAGACAATTCACGAGACTCTCGTTATGGATCAAATTAGCAACATGGTCTTGGACACTCTTCTAACATAGCAAACACATTGAGAAGTTTGAAAGGTAAGCCTCACAACTATTTATAAGTCTGAGGTGCTTTCCATAGAGCACATCGGTTAATTAAAAAATATTTTTAAAAATTTGATATTGTTCTTTACAAAAGGTAGTTCTAAATATGTTTATTTATTGTTAAATACTAATAATGATATCCACTTGAGTACATTTATTTTGAATGGTGTGAACTAATTATTCTAGGTTTTGAAGTTTTTACTAGGAATCGAGTAAAATATTTTTTTGGGCTAAATAATCATTTTTTGTTTCTCAAAATGCATTTAACTTGTACATATAGATTAAGCACCTGAAAACCCCTTGGGATCTGAGATTTTGGGGAGTTCACAACTCAAATTTTGGATTTCAACAAATCTTTCCAAACTGAAAAGTATGCCCAAAACACAAATAAATTACAAATATTTTAAATTAATATATATCACTTAATTCTTAAACAAGTTAATTTTATTTTGAATTTTTTTTAATAAAAAATAAAAAATAAAATAAAATAAAATTATTATAGTATTATTTATTTCTTCAATAAAATTTATTTCAAAAATTGCAACCACTATTTCCTAATACCTACAATTTAAAAGGATAACTTATACTTATTTAATTGACATTCTTATTTAATTTCTCTTCCAAATTACTTTCCCAAATTAGTTACGAGAACACATTCTTTACAAAACAATTTATTAATTTATTAAAAGTAAAGTTAAATATTAATATTATAATAACTAAATATTATGTAGATAAAAGTTTAATAATATTTTTGAAGTTAGTTAGAATATCCATAAATAAGTAAATTATATTGAGATAGTTAAATCCTAACCTAAATAGGAAATTTTGGATGCTACACGGGTAGTTGAGGGTGCTCCATCCATTTCAATCATTATAAAAAGGATTCCAGCAACACTACCAATTTTTGTTGAAAAACAATCAATGTATTGTGAGAAAATCCATTTTCAAGTAAAATTGTTGGTTATTTAGACAAGTTCGGTAGTTAATCTAAATACAATTTACTAATTAAATATTCTTATAAATAATGATCATTGAAAAAATATTTAAATATATTTTAAATTTTATTAAATATTTTTCTATTTCCAAAAATAACATATGTATGATAATGTATCAATCTTTATTTACAAATCTTAGATAAGTATGAGACTGTTATGCTAAGATTTGTTGTTATGACCTGTAAATTTCATATTTGTGATATGTTTGACGAAATGCCTGTCATGGCTAGTAGGGGTTTGATCAATTCCTTGTACCAAGGTCTGCATTAGTAGCTTTATTTCATGGTTATTAAACACTTCTGTAAGTTTCATGAAATTCTGGGTAGAGGCCTGAGTCCTAGCCCTGAAAAAGTGGCATAGACTCTAATGTTGCTAGCTTAGAACTGCTTAAAAAAGGCCACAATCATTGTCATGCCTTGTTATGGGAGATATTGGAGGGCCTCAGTCACATGCATGGCTTGTCATGGCAGTGGTCGGTGTTTTAGTTTAGCAAAAATACAAGTGTCCTCATGGGTTATGAACCTGGAAGGGTTGGTTGTCCCCTGGAGGGTTTGTAGTTCCTGAGTAAGGTCATATTAGGTTTGTTTTTTTTTTGTTCCACTTCAGTAACTGTACATGAGGAGTTGAATCACATCATATTAGCCTCTCATCACATGTTTAGCCCAATGCAATGGATAGATTGGGTAAATGTGGGAGGAAGGTGTTACAAAATGGTATGAGAGAGTAACTGTACATGAGGAGTTGAATCACATCATATTAGCCTCTCATCACATGTTTACCCCAATGCAATGGATAGATTGGGTAAATGTGGGAGGAAGGTGTTACAAAATGGTATCAGAGAATGGTTCACCCTTTAGACTGGATGGGCAGAATGTGTTGGTTATGCATACATGTTGATTAGATATGTTTTCTTCATGCTTGTGGTCTATGTGCTTGCTTGAAGGCATGGTTGTAGTTGTGTCTCTATGTGAAAGTTGATAGTGTTGTTGTTGGATGTGGTCTTCGTGAGTGTATGTCAGTTATGAACTTGATATGAATGTAAGTGTCTATACGTCACTATGCATACATCAACATGGTTATAGATGTTGTGCATGAGATCATGTTATGTGGTTTGTATGGTCATGCATTGATATCTGGATAATGGTTGAAATGATAATTATATGCTAATATGATTATGTTTATATATGTATTGTGCTAATTTGCTTGATCTTGTAGGCAAGATATCTGCCCGTGAACCATACTAAAGTATGTTGACTATGTTATGTTTTTGTTTCAAGATGACATGGTATACTTATAGGAAGAAGATCAAAGATGACTAGGAAGATGGTTGAAATGATAATTATATGCTAATATGATTATGTTTATATATGTATTGTGCTAATTTGCTTGATCTTGTAGGCAAGATATCTGCCCCTGAACCATACTAAAGTATGTTGACTATGTTATGTTTTGTTTCAAGATGACATGGTATACTTATAGGAAGAAGATCAAAGATGACTAGGAAGATTGTATAATACATTTCACGAAACTCTCGTTATGGATCAGAAGAGAAATGTGGTGTTGGGCACTCTTGTAACATAGCAAACATATTGAGAAGTTTGAAAGGTAAGCCTCACAACTATCTATAAGCCTAAGATGCCTTCCATAAAGAGCATCAATTAATTAAAAAAATATTTTTAAAAATTTTATATTGTTCTTTACAAAAGGTAGTTCTAAATATGTTTATTTATTGTTAAATATTAATAATGATATCCACTTGAGTACATTTATTTTGATCGGAGTGATCTAATTATCCTAGGTTTTGAAGTTTTTACTAGGAATCCAGTAAAATATTTTTCTGGGTTAAATAATCATTTTTTGTTTCTTAAAATGCATTTAACTTGTATATATAGATTGAGCGCCTGAAAACCCCTTGGGATCTGAGATTCTGGAGAGTTCACAACTCAAACTTTGGATTTCAACAAATCTTTCCAAACTGAAAAGTATGCCCAAAACACAAATAAATTATAAATATTTTAAATTAATATATATCACTTAATTCTTCAAAAATTTAATTTTATTTCGAATTATATTTTTCAAAAAAAAGATTACAATATTATTTATTTCTTCAATAAAATTTATTTCAAAAATAGCAATCTGCTATGTCCTAATACCTACAATTTAAAAAGATAACTTATACGTTATTTAATTGACATCCTTATTCAATTTCTTTTCCAAATTACTTTCCCAAATTAGTTACTAGAACAAATTCTTTACAAAACAATGTATTAATTTATTAAAAGTAAAGTTAAATATTAATATTATAATAACTAAATATTATGTAGATGAAAGTTTAATAATATTTTTGAAGTTAGCTGGAATATCCATAAATAAGTAAATTATATTTAGATAGTTAAATCTTAACCTAAATAGGAAATTTTGGATGCTACATGGGTTGTTGAGGGTGCTCTATCCATTTAATTCATTATAATAAGGTTCAAGCAACACTACTAATTTTTGTTGAAAAAAAAATCAACTTATTTTGAGAAAATCCATTTTCAAGTAAAATTGTTGGTTATTTAGAAAAGTTTAGTAGTTAATATAAATACAATTTACTAATTAAATATTATTATAAATAATGATCATTACAAAAATATTTAAATATATTTTAAATTTTATTAAAAAAATTTCTATTTCCAAAAATAAATAATATAAATATAAATTATAATATAATAATAAATAATTACCTTTCAAATAAAATTGAATCATAATTTTAACTTTAAAAATTAATTTAATTAGTAAGCACCTTACAGGCATAAAAAAAAAAAAAAAAAATAAACAAAAAAATATAGAATAATTACACAATGAAATACAAACCTAAAACCAGCCATATAAATTGCTTTTTAATAGTCTAATTCCACTGTATTAACAAAGTTTTGGGATTCGAACACCAATCACACTATCCTTTTGGTTACTGTGTGCCCATTTCTATGTTTTCTTATAATTAAATTATATTATACAAACAAATCAATTTTAGCATAAGGTATATTTTCATCTTGCATAGGGAATCTTTTAAATATAATAAATTTGAAAATGTTAAGTTAAAATGAGTTTTACAATTGGCTCAGAGTTATACTTAAAGATGTAAATTAAAATTATAATAGAGAAATTTAAAATTAGTTTTATTTAATTAAGTGCTTAACATAAATTTCAAATAATACATTTGTAATTTTTCTATATCTTAAGTGTTTCAAGAAATTGCTATATGATTGAAAAGTGTGTATATTTCAGGGTTTAGTTTTCATTGTTTGAAAAGTGTGTATATCTCAGGGTTTAATTTTCTTTGTGTGGAGTAAAAAAGTATGGCTAGCTAAAACAATTGTGCAAACTTAGAGTTCTCAAATAACTACAAAAGGTGAACCCCGAGTTCTTAAATAATGACAAAACATGAACCTTACTCTACTTTAATATAATTTTATTACATTATAGGTTAATATAATTTTCATATAAACATTATCGTATGTTCACTGAACATAGATTTGTGAAAATAGTCTTGTAAAAACAATTGTGGAAAGTGGATTCACACGCCAAATTGGTGTAGTGACTACCAAGTCTATGAAAGCATACATACTCTACCCCTATAGTTTGAACTTGTGACCTCTTAGGAGGAAACACGGTCTAACCATTAGCCCCACTCAAACTATATATCCAAAAAAATAATTTAGACCTTCCATATTATATATCTTTTGTCTTTAACTTTGAGGATTATGAATTTTCATTACCTATTTGAATTATAATTTTATAAATAATTATAAGAAGACTCAACATATGAAACATTATTAATACTAATTAAAAAATAAGGGAATAAAGTGCATATTAGAATTAAAAATCATATTGTTTTAAAATTATTTCAATGTAATTTGATATAAATTAATGATAGTTTTACTCTAAATTAAAATAAAAGTAATTTTTTTTTAAATAAATAAAAAATGTAAAAAGTAATTCAAATATTTAAGAATGGAGAAAACTTAAAATAGAATATGATTATTTTCTATTAGTTTGAATATCTAATGATGTAGAAAACATAAATTATGGTTTAATTAATTCTTATTAACTTATTGCCCGGAGAGGCACTTTATAGCGCAGTATGGGATATATGTCAAGCATAAATGTTGAACATTTAACAAATGTTGTCTCAATAAGTAATAAAAACTTTAAGTTAAAGTCAATTTGTTATATTTTGACTTTATTATTAACTTGTGAATATGTTTTGTTACCATACTATTGGTCAATACTATGGCTTATCAATACCACATGCCAAAAAACAATAGCTTACTTCAAAATCAAAATATTTTATAACAATATCACATTATCCTGAAACATGGATATTCACCCTCACTTTACTGTGGATATTATTAACATAAAAATAGCCTTTGCTACAATACCATTGGCCAATACCATGGTTTGTCAATACCATATGCCCAAAAAATATAGCTTAATTCACAATCTAAATATTTTACAAATATTTTAATTTAATTTAATTTTAAAACATTTTTTTTGATAAAATATAAAATGAAAAACATTATAATTACTCGAGATATATCTAAACCCCCATCCTCGAGACTACTAAACAAATTTCCAAAGAAATTAAATCAAGGTTTTAATTATTTATATATATATATATATATATATATATATATGGATGTAAAATTTATATAATAAAAAAAATATTACTAAGAATCTAGATCGATTCATCTTAACTAAGGGTCAAAGCATTGACAACAAGCATATTGACTAGCAATAATAAAGGAAAGATAGTGAATAATTGTTTTAAGTTTTTGAGTATTGTATTTTGTTTGACATGATTGGTCCAAAGTATATGTCTAATATTTTACAACCAATTGATTTTTTTTAATTTAGATACTTTCATAACCACAATATAATGGGATCAAAATTAAGAGAGGGAGAGGGGGGAGAGGGGGAGGGAGAAAGTGACAAAGAGAGAGAGGGAGTGATGAGGGGAGAAAAAGAAAGAGGTAGGAGGGAGAGGGAGAGAGATGAGGGGGAGAGATAAGGAGAGAGGGAGAGCGAGATAGAGTTGGAGGGGGGAGAGAGAGGGAGGAAAGAATACAAACATAGAGAGATAGAGGTGGAGATAGAGAGGGAGAGATGGGGAGAGAGTGAGGGAGAGAGGAGAGGATAGAAGAAAGAGAAGAGGAGAGGAGAGAGATAGGGAGAGAAGGGGAAGAGGAAGGGAGATAGTGACAATGTTAGAGGGAAGAGAGAGAGAGAGAGAGAGATAGAAAGATGGGAAGGATATATAGAGGGAGGTGGGAGAGAATGACAGATAGAGGAAGGAAGGAAGAGAGGAATCGAGAGAGAGAAGGAGAGAGAGAGAGGGAGAAAGATGGAGTTGGAGGAGGAAGAGAAGGGGGGCAGAAGAGGGACACAGAGGAAAGATGAAGAGAGAGTGAGAGGGAAAGAAGGTCAAGAGAGAGATAGAGAGAGACAATGTATTTGGGGGGTAAGATAGAAATAGGGAATAAGAAAGACACACATAGATACAAATGCTTGATAGATCCAAGATTAATATAGATCTAAGTTATTTTAGATATGGGATGTAGATATAAATTGTAATCTAATAATTAATTGAAATTGTTTTTTTAATAAATTATTATATAAATTTATTATTATATAAATTTTCTTTATGAAATGAAAAACTGTACATTTATATATTCTTTTTAAAAAGATATGAGATAAATATATCTCTATTTTATAAAACCTAATTAAAAAATAATATTGTTACATTAAAAACCCTATGATAAAAATATCAAAATAAACAAATAATTTAAATAATATATCTTTTATAATAAATTTAATATATAAATAAAATAAAACTAAATATTATTAAAACATATAATAAGATTAAATTTATTTATTACAATCCTATTGAAAAATACACATCATTTAAAATATCAATTCCCTATCCTATTGGGTCTTATACAGAGACATTGCCTTATTACATTATATATTTATAAAATTATCCTATAAATATCACAATATAATCACTCCAATAAAATATATTATTTATTTATATTATACCATACATTATTTATTTTCTGAAATTTCATTAATATTAATTTACATTTTTTAAAAAAATTCAAATTATTAAAATAGGTCAATTTCGAAAGAACCATTAAAATATTTTATAGAATCAAATTAACCATTACTCCCATTCCAATAACATTATTTGGACCTTTAAGTTATATAAGTGAAATAAAACTAACAAGTTCATCTATTACAATCCCATCCAAGTCATTTCAAATAATTAAATTATATTTTTAGTGCTCGATGATAATGACAGTAGACCAATAGAGTGAAAATAATTCTTTTCAAAATTAAGAAAAAAAAGTTTGCCAAAAATTCTCCAAACCATTAACCAGATCTAAAAGGGGAAGACACTTTGAAGGGATTAATTCTGCAAATTTAATTAGCGCATATCACAGAATAACTCATGCTAACTGAATCGAGACATTTAAGGGCATTTAGAATCTCGAGATGGAACTGAATTTCAATGTTCAGAACTAGATACACTATTCCTACATACACTTCCTATTTCGATAGAAGTCAATATCTGAGCCGTTACCCTTGCAAAGGGGTAAACTCCATCTACAATTGATCCAATGGCCAGAAGAGTTACAAGGTTTTTGATGTATGATTGTGCTTTGAGCGTGGTGCGCTCTTGATTACCAATTATTTTTGGCAATTCATTCTGCTATTGCTATCAGTTTCAATCATAGAGAATCTCTTCCTGAAAACCTTAATGCTGGCTACCATGGCCAATGTCAACCAAACACTCTTGATATCCATCATCACCCATCCTTTGATATTGTTTTGCAGGTAGTCTAAAATTGGAACAGATAAATAAGAAAACAATGAAATATAAATCACATCAAAATTGTGAAACAGTAAGAATATAATACATGCATCTTCCAAAGTCAATGCTGATCTCATTTTCTGTACTGTGTGGGAGATCAATAGTTGCACTACTTGCACATCTTCCATGGGAGGCCTAGGTGTTACCATATTGGCTAGGCAAAAAAAAATACCCCTGAACATTCTAAGTTTCGCGGGATCGCCAAGTGAGTAGTATTTAATATAACTGTTCTGTTTTTCAACATTCCCAATGTGATTAGCCATGGTTGCAGACATAGATGGACTTTCCACATTCTACTATCTCAATGTGATTAGTCATGTTTGCAGATATAGATGAACTGATATATACGAAAAAAGCAAGGTGACAAAGTGAAATGGTAAACAAGATTCGTGTTAATTTTTTATTCTCATTTTTGTTAAATATTTGACCCAAAATTACTATTATTTAACAAAATTGGGAGTAAAAAAATAAACACAACCTTGTTTACCATTTCGCTTAGCACCCTGCTTTTTCGTATCTATCAGTCCATCTATGTCTGCAACGATGGCTACTCATATCTATCAGTCCATCTATGTCTGCAACCATGGCTACTCAGATTCAGAACAATTATATTAAATACTAGGATGTGGCTACTTAGAACAGTTAAAATACTAAAAACAGAACAGTTATTTTTAATACTGCTCACTTGGTCAACCCGCGAAACTTAGAATGTGCAGGGGTATTTATTTTGACAGTGAGATCTTGTCCCTTCACAATGGGGGTTATTTCTTGCTTTTCATTATATTGCACTGCACTAGTGTTGATGGGTGATAGACAATTTTTATGTGTGTGAGAGAAACAAATAATTTTATGTTTCTTTCTCTTGATTGTGCAGCCGAAGAGAGTTGCTGGAAAATTGTGTGGGAGACCATTCTCACAAATGGTATCACTTTTTCCGAGCCTAACAACCGATAGCTCTGGTGTCAGCAATCTTGATAGCATGGACTATAAATCCCACTTCCGATTTCTTGCTGGTTGGAATCGACAAATCCTCCACAGCAGGATTTGCCATTGCAGCGATGATGGAGTTCATCAGAATTGTTGGAATTCAACACCCATTCTGGATATGAAGTTCTCAGGACAGGATAACGATAACACTAAACGATTCGTCAATTCCATAGAGTCCTTGGACCGAAACTCGTGGGGTGTAGAACTGAGGCAAACTGGGGTGTGGAACTTTGGCACCGTATTTCCACCGAATCCATGTTATTCATAATCATGGTCTTCTGCCTTAGTTCGGTATCCCACCAGTTTCAGGCCAATGACCTTCGGGACGAAAATATTCATCATGGTTGAGCATTTCCTTCATCTCATCATGCGGACTCGAGATCCAGAAAGGGTGTTTCATGCGATCAATTCTGATGATTTCATTCATGGATTACATGCTAAGTCCAGCTGCCGAGGATTTGTCGGTCCTTCTTGGAATTCTTGCTCGACCTGTAACATTGAGAGCAGAAATCCCATCCAAGAAATGTGAAGTGGGATTTATAGCTGAATGTCCGTTATCGTTGACACGAGCACTACTAGCTGTCAGACCAAGAGAAGCATCTTGTACGAGAGAAAGTGATACCATTTGTGTGATCCAAACAATTTTTTCAGTCATAGCAATTTTTTTTCGTAGTCATAGCAAGTGTCTCCACCTTCACCATCCAAAAAAACACACAATTATCTTTGTCAGACACAAGAATATTCTACAACCCACCAACACAGTATAATTATGCTAAGAAATTCATGTTTGATGGAATTCTTCAATGAGTGTAACTGGGCCACCTACAAACAAAAAGAGCCTAATAAACTACAATCAACACCACCTTCATTCAACAATATAGTTAGTAATTACAAATCATTAACAATGGCCATAAACACATAGAAATCAAAAGTCCATAAAAGAAATATGAGTCCAAAATCAATGAAAACCAGTTGGGAGAAAGTTGCATTGCACAATCTTTGAGTTTTTTGCTTACCAATCCCTGCAGAATTAATTTCATTTTAACATAAAGAAAACAAATAATTAGCACTGAAAGGAAGAACTAATTAGCAAATATAAGTTTAAAAATTCCAACTTAACTTTAAACCAATACCCTGAAACAACAAATAAGAGTTTCGAAACTGAATAAAAGGATTAGCTTTAATGAATGTCTAAAATAATTTCAAACTTGAAATGCACTGGTTGCATTCCGAAAATTCCCTTCAATATTAATATTTCAAAGCTAAATTAACTTTGAATGGTAGTGGAGACAAAACTCAAATTTTAATCTCATCTTCTGAAGTTGCAGTTGTTACTCCTCCAAAGGCATCTCCTGAGTATCGCAGGTCTTCCACAATTGTAACAGGTGCAATTCATCATTGCTTCTTTCATACATTGGTTTTCAATTAGAAGTCTTTCATTTGCCCTCCTCAAAGTTGCGTTATTGTGATGCTCAATATTGTTTAGGCTGACAAAATGCCAGAGTTAGCACATCAGGATCAGTGAAATGAAGCAAAAAGAGAAATAATTTCTTAATGACTTTGTGCATGGTGTTTTAACCTTAATGATCATAAAAAAAAATGCATATCTTAATCTACATTTGATGACTTTGAAACCTAAACTTTGTTTAAGATGCAACTTTTGCTAAGTTGATGTTTCTTTTCCTCGGAATAGGATTATTCTTCGAAAAACCTATACGCAAATGAACTTCTTTCCGAAGACTAGTCCTGTTTTAAAAAAACATATTTATCAAGGAACACAAAATGAACATCTTCCGTAAGACTAGTCATGTTTTAAAAAAACATTTTTATCAAGTAACACAACTAAAATAAGAGAAATCTCATAACTTATGCTTTCAAGTCTTATAGTTTTTGTGCGGTATGACTGTGATAAGGCTTTTTTCTTCAAAGTTGACTATCATCTTGATCCTACCTACTCTCATATTGATCATCTACTTTGCTCTTCATGAGTTCTCCACTGCTATACTTTATGTCACATTTTGAAGCATCTCCAATTCTTTGTCCAACATGTAGGTTTTAAATTATTATAAAATTTCTCCTCTATGGGATCTTACACCTATTGATAACACACTAATTCTAAATTTCTATTATCACCAGCGTAGATCCAGATCCATCTTTACTCTAGATCTACCAAGAGCCTAGGGGATCAAATCTTTTTTCACTCTATGCTAGTTTGCATATCAAGATATTTGATCTCTCTCTGCGCTTAGTAGACCGAGAGTAAAGATGGATCTATGCTAGTTTGATTCTCCCCTTTAAATAGGCTACATTCCACGGGAATACCATGGATCAATACCATTGGTTCTCAATACCATGGGTCAATACCATGTGCCATCTTTATTTTTATTAATATTAATATCAGGGTTAATAATGTTTTTTGCATGGTTATAAAGTGAATTATGGAGTAAATATAAAAAAATATTTTATTTATTTACCATACATTTGTTTTATTTATATTTTTATTAATGTACCATATCTATTTTATAAATATGGTATTTGGCCCATGGTATTTAGCCCATGGTATTAAAATGGTATTTGGCCCATAGGCTTCACCTAATAAAACCTCTTTTTTTAGTCTTCATACATATAAAGAGGTTTATGGACTAAATATAAAAAGAGATTTTATTTATTTACCATGCCTCTAATCTATTTATATTTATACTAATTTACCATACCTTTGGAGTAAGTATAAAAAGAAGTTTATTTATTTACCATACCTCCAGTTTATTTATATTTGTATTTGTTTACCATACTTATTTTTTTTAGTGTTCATAAACTTCCTTATATTTTAAATTTATATTGTGTTTATACATAATAATAATTAGATTGATTTCTAACTAGGGTGGACGTTAGATTAAAAATGTTAAAATGTTTTTAGGTTTAGGTTTACGTTTACGTTTACGTTTACATGTTTATGTGAGATCTACCCCATAATGGGTTGTAGAGCACCTTTGAGCACAATTATATTTCAAAATTTTAAAACATGTCAAATTTGAAACCACATGTCAGCTTGGAAACCAACATCTATTGGAGTAAATTTGTAATTTTCCATATCTATGTTTAGTAAGTGTGAAGGGGCATCAACCATTGTATCATAAAGCATGATGGCAAATGCCACTGCCCTAGCCAGGGCTAATCTATCAAAGCCAAATGTCATTACTCACGAAAATGGATGCTCTATGTGTGGGGGCATGGTGTGTTACTAACATTTTGTTGTCTCTCAATAAAAGGCTACCAATTCCTATAAAAAAGCAAACTCCTTCCAACCTTATGGCTAGATCTCCATTCTCACTGTATATCCCCTATTGATCCCATACCAAATTAAATTCAAACTTTATTAAAAATAAAATGCTTGAAAAACATTTAAATTGATTATATATATATAGAGATATATATATATAAAATATGGATGGGTGGGTAATTATTACTATTAATAAAAAAATTAAAATCTATTAAAACACACTTAATATTAATAAAAATAAAAAAATAAAAAAGTTATTTTTTATTTTAAATATTTTATAATTAAAATTAAATCTTTTTTTGATCCTTTTAGGTTTCGTTGAGGGGATATCACATGCATGAACATATTTTGAGGGACTATCCCCTCAACAAAACTTAGGAGGATCGAAAAGGACTTAGAAGTCGTGGATGGTGAAGGATTTACAAAGATATTATTAAGGAAGGACCACAATAAGAAGTATGCACCTATCACCTATCGTTTCCCCCAAAATATAGGAGACAAGCATCAAATTCAAAGTGGTGGGTCATCTGAAAGAAGAACTTGACAACTAGAGTTGGGCATATCTAGAATAATCTCTCGAACCAATCCGACAAACAACCCATGGAGGAACATAGACATGGCAAGTATAAACCCATCCCTAGTGAGGCTACAACACAACTACATCCACAACCATCAAAGGTCTCCAACATGACAGAGGAAGATGAGTTCATAGAGATCTAAGGATTAGAGCTAATGGCCATAAAATATTCATGTAAGTCTAATGACCTAGAATTCATCCCACCCAAGTAGATAAATCTCCTAGCTATAACATTGTAGAAGGAAAAAGCATCACAACAGTTGAGAGTTCAATCTATCATCGTGAAATATTGGAAATATAGTGGAAAATAATCCAAGAAAAGAGGTTAAAAGTTAGTCATGTAATGTATAGACACCCTAAGAAGGAAGGTGGTAGAATCAAGTCATTACAAGAAGATCTCAAAAAATTTCCCATGTTAATTATTGTTTACGTATCTAGTAATATTCTCGGTCGTATACATCGAATGGAACACTTATGGTGGTCGCTAAACTTGCAAAATTTGAGTGCTATAGTATACTCGTTGACTCATTACGACATTTCATTTGTGTATTAATAGATTGATACCGATTAAGGGCTTTAACTCGTAAAATAAGAGATATTGTTGTTTCCATTGAATGTCACTGTTACACAACCATTGCAAGGTTTCACAATTGTTTCAATTATGAGGCTCAATTGACAATAAGCATAACTATGTTTTTCCACTACTCACAAGTATATAGACATGATCTAGATTTAAGAAGGAACAAATAGTGAAAACTGTTTATATGCAAAATAAAAATAAATAGCTTGGGCCATGATAGCTTATCTCTAAGAAGAGATGTGATAGCTACATGCCTCTAAATTGTGTTACAATGAGGCTCAAAGGCCTTTTTGTTATTGGGAAATAAGGGAAAACCCTTAACATCCATAAACATAACACTAGGAGATGAAGCACCAAAAGTTTGTTGGCCCTATTGGGTTAGTTGGTACACCAAGTTCCTGAGGTCGTAACTTTCACATATCATCATTTTTTGATGTGTATGATACATCATTAGAAATATTTATTTTAGGTCTACGATTTTTTACTACAAATCCTTATTGCAATTCATGGGTTTCCCATTTTCCCATTTTCCAAAAAAATGTCGTTTAGGGCCTCCAAATGGCTCTAGAATTTTAGGAGAGAGAAAATGCCAAAAATAGTAAATTGTGCTACAATTAAGGAAACTAAAAAAAACAATGTTGGGGTCCAAGTGGAATAGCCACGTGACCAGCAATATCCTCTTAGAAAAATCCTCTCACCTTGAGAAGCAATGGTCCCCATTGCATTGAGTGCCTCCATCAGATGGGGAAACTTCAATTGAACTTGGTCCCAATTGAGCCATTTGCCCTAGTGCAGAGGTTGGCCAACTTTGATAATCGATATAGTTGGATCCTTTGTTGGCAAGTGTTCTTCATCTCTGTGTCCATGATATGATTAGATGTGGCCTATTCAATGCAATCTGGGTTGAGATCTATTGGTGTTAGTTTCAACCATGTCTCATGTGTTCACCAATGGTGGAAATTGTGGCCAAAAACGATCCACATTGTATTAGGTGCAGGCCAAGGAGTGGGAGAATGATGAGCTTGAAAATGTTGTCTCCCATAGCCTTGGTGATGGTGTAAGGCTCGTATTAGAGCGGTCGGAGCTTTCGATGGGCTCTGATAAAGCATTATTTCCACAAATTCAACAAAAAATTATCGTTGATCCGAATTTAAACAGGAACACAAAAAATTACAGATATAACCATAAATACAGAGATGTGTATAAATAACACTTCATTTCATTAATATCAAATACTAAAGTATGCTTACAAGCATAATGGAAATATGACTAGCTCGGGTATCATATCTCTGAGAAGAGATGTGGCGACTACATGCCTCTGAACTGTGTTACAATGAAGCTCGGAGGCCTATTTATTACTGAGAAACAATCAAAAACCCTAAACATCCAAAAACCTAGCCCTAAGAGATGAAGCGCCAAACTATGGACCCCGTTTGGGTACATTGGTACATCAACTTCCTGGGGTCGTAACTTTGGCATACGATCTTTGATTAATGTGCACAATACCTAGTTAGAAAGATATATCTGAGGACTACAACTTTTGAATGGACAACATTGGTCAAGTACCAATGTTTACCCCGGCTTTCCCAAAAAACATTGTTTAGGGCCTAAAAACGGCTCCAAAAGTTTACGACCCAAAAAACTGCCAAAAATAGTAAATTTTGCTACAAATATGGAAACTGAAAAACTGAAAGAAACAATGGTGGGGGTCCAAGTGGGATAGGTGGGTGGCCACCAATATCCACCTGGATCATTCCTCCCCCCTTAGGAAGAAATGCTCCCCATTGCGTTGAGTTCATCCATGAGATGAGGAAATTTCTGTTGAACCTCGTCCCTGGTGAGATGTTCTACAATCTTTGATCAGTCCAGTAATGGTTTGAAGCATGGTCGAGGGTGGTCCACATTGAACACTCGGTGAAAGCCAAGGAATGCGGGAATGATGTGCTCCAAATCATTGTTTCCCATAACCTTTGTAATGGTGTGAGGACCAAATTGGAGTGGTCTAAGCTTCCGACGTGCTCTTGTAAGGTGTTCTTTCTACAAATGCAACTAGACTTTATTGCCCACCTAAAACTTGTGTGCCACCCGATGTTGATCATGTCACTGCTTTTACCTGGAATTTTCAACATTGGAGCGATGATATATCGGCCCATTGGGTAGAGGTGCTCTGGGAGTCAGATCGAATGAATGCTTGACCTGATAGTGCAACAGTATCCGTGTGGGTGGGTATAAGATGCCCTTGTATTGTTTCATGACTGTATCCACCTTCTTCTTCTACATGGAGGAACCCTTCCCGAGGGCCATGGATGTGGCTACGATCTTCCCTTACTTTGACAGTGAACTAGAAAGAAAATGAATTTCCTTGTCTGGGAGATGATCTTACTGCATTTCTTAGTAGAGATCAAAGAGGTGGTGGTAGGTGGGGCTAACTCTAGTATCCTTTATAACGTATTAACCAAAGAAATAATCAGAGAGCTAGGTCTAGAATCACACACAACATTCCACTTCCACAAGTATGATTTTCCTAATAACACATCACAAACATTGAGAGGAGAAACATCACATAATACCTCATCTATGAAGGGCTTCATGCTGTAGGGAAGGAAACACTGCCAGCTGACTCAGAGATCTCATCCTTGGTGAAGCCACTTGATATTGTATGGTTGCGGGTGTGGTATGGTTAGTAGGCCCAACTGCTTCACGACCTATGCTGAAATGAGGTTATTTTGGCTGCCACTATCGACAATGAATTGCAATGGCGAACCCTTCACCCACATTTGTGAATGGAAAAGATGCTCCCCCTCCTTTAGATCTTCGGGCTCATTCTTTTGGATCTTGGTGGTGGCAACAGTGGCATTGGGCTCTGCATCAATAATATGCTTCCCTTTTTCATTCCTCTTGGTGGTAACTAACTCAAGGTTAAAACATGCATATGATTTTGAAGCCTTCAACTCGGACACCAGCGATTGCTTGGCCCAACACTCACTTGTGTTGTGAGTGGCACTCTTATGGAACTCACACCACTTTCCTGTGTCCTTCTTTGACTTCATGGTGGTGTTCTTTTCTTGCAGCTTTGACGGGTTGTATTGGGTCACCCCGCCTTAGCTTTTTCCTTTGTTCTTCATATCCAAAGTCTCGCTTCTTTTTTTTAAACTTCTTCTCGATCTTGATAGTGTATCGATATGACGTGCCAAGTGAGGAGATGTCTAGGAAATCCATCTTCTCCTACATGTACCTTTATAGGAGGCCATGGTATTTAAGTAACAAATGAAGCTTAGAATCCGATACCCAACTTTGTTCGATGGGTATGAAAAATATTGGTAAACTCTGGCACGTCTTGGTCCCTTCCTTGCGGCAGTGTGGTCCACTTTATGTATTTATCCTCATAGCTTTAGACACATTAGTACTGCTCCTTGATGGAATTCAGGAATGAATTTCAAGTGGGTGTGGCTGAGAATAGTGAGGTTGTACTTTCATCCTTCTACTCATAGTATGTTTCCCTCTAGTCCTTGATGTGGGGGCCAACTTTGAAAAGTGAAAAAGTGATCTTTTCTTGGTAGGAAAAATCATGAACAGAAAAATATTCTTCTATCAGATTTAACCATTTATCTACGACGTCTGCATCTATTTGACCCTCAAATGTGGGAATGTCAAAGTTAATTTGTACCTTTAAGTGTGTGGCGCTTCCAAAGTAGCTGCTAGAAGAAGATGTGTCACCCCTAGGTAGTTGCTGAAGGATCTGGGAAAAATTTTCCATCATCGTGTTCCTTTATCGCTTGAGGGCTTCTTTGAGCAATATTTTGATAGGATCTCTTTCCTCCTCATCTTTATTTTCATTCATGGGACTTCGTTGGGATTTGTGATGCTATTATTGCAAAGGTTCGACTAGTTCAAGCCCTAACTCCTTATCCTGACCTCATTGGGGACATGCAAAGAAAAACAGAGAAAGAGAAGACCGCTCTGATACCACTGATCTAAATTTAAACATGAACAAAATAAATTAAAAATATAACCATAAATATAGAGGTGTGGCAGAAATAACACTACATTTCATTAATATCAAATACTGAAGTATGCTTAGAAACATAACGGAAATAAGACTAGCTCGGGCGATGGTAGCTTATCTCTAGGAAGAGATGTGGCGGCTACATGCCTCTGAAATGTGTGACAATGAGGCTAAGATGCCTATTTATTATTGGGAAACAATGGAAAACCCTAAAAATCCAAAAACCTAATCCTAGGAGATGAAGTGCTAAACTATGGGCTTCGTTTGGGTAAATTAGTACATCAACTTCCTGGGGTGGTAACTTTGGCATACGATCTCTGTTTGATGTGTACAATAGCTCGTTAGAAATATCTAGTTGATGAATACAACTTTTGAATGGCCAAAATTGGATAAAGGGCCATGTTGGCCCTTGATTTCCCAAAAAAAATTCATTTCGGGCCCCAAACGGCTCCGGAAGTTCAGGACCCGAAAAACTGCCAAAAATAGTAAAGTGTGCTACAAATAAGGAAACTAAAAAATTGAAAGAAACAATGGTGGGGGTCGAAGTGGGATAGGCGGGTGGCCACAAATATCCACCTAGATCAGTCACTCACATGAAATTTATGTGCACCCGATGTTGGTCATGTCATTATATCTAGTTAGCATTGGATTTAACCAAGATTTCGTGAACCTACTAGTGGATGTGTTGGACGCAGTCAGTAAACCTGGTTGATTTATCGACTTGAAACTCTACATGTGTTTATTCTACCTATGTAGTTGCACAAGATATGGCAACATTAGTCAGACACAATGGTTGGAAACACAAACCCACTTGAAAGGGTTTGCAAGTCATCGAGCTATTGAGAGTTATGTTATAGTTGTGCTACACATAGGGAAGGTTATCTTCCTGTATTTGTGGATTCTTGGAGTTGTACATGAAGAGTATATGCATGATCATCATGTTGACAACGTTTGCCTGGTTACCAGTTTGGGATCGAATGCAACCAACTTGGTGAGATTGGTGTCCAATAATGACCAAAGGCTTAACCATAATGTGCTCAAGAACATGTTATCCTGAACTAATATAATGGTCTATAGGATCCCAAAATGTACCAATATTCATTCAAATAAGAGTTTGGTAGTGTCCTCTGTTATGATACTCTTCTCACAGACTGCCAATATATCCACCTTAGAGAATCTATCCACAACCACAAATACACAATCATTACCATGGTTGGTAGAAGAGAGGCCAGACAGATAGTCCATGGATATGGATTCCTATGTCTCGATGAGAGTAGGCAAAGGAGTGTACAGGAACTACTTTTTTATGGTTGGCTTGGCAATGGCACATATATTGCACTATTTGATATGTTTTCCAACATCCTATTGTATTTTTTACCAATAAAAATAATTTTCTAGTACTTCCATTGGTTTCTCCATGCCTAAGTATCATGCAGCTCGACTGTAGTGTGCCTCCCAAATCAGCTTGGCACACTCACTTGAAGGAACACAAAGGTGGCCCAGGTAGCATAATAAAAAATCCTAGAGGTGGAAGTACGGAACTTTCTTCCCATCCACTAGCATCTAGTATGTGGTGGAAAACTACGAACCATTTTTGTATAGTTGTGGCCATCCAAAGGACTCATGGCCACAAGAGTTGAGAACAGTGGTTAGTGTTGCAATTGGGGCTTATTGAGGCATTCTACAACATGATTTTTTTTTCCCTTCTTGTATTTAATCTTCAAATGGAATTGTTGCAGATCTCTAGACCACTTTTGATGGCAATAATTCTACAACTTCCCTTGTTCTTGTTTGAACTAAAGAGGTTGGAGATATGTGTGGATGATTTTCTCCTTCCCTAGAATGTAATGTTTCCATTATTCACAAGCCTGCATGATGGAATACATCTCTTTAACGTAGGTGGGGTATTTCCAATGTGTACCAGAAAGTGTTTCAATTTGATAGGCCATCAGATTCCCTTATTGAGTGAGAACTGGAACAATAGCATAGTCAGAGGCATCTATCTCAATTTCAGATTGTTCTTGTAGGTATGGAAATGTGAGTACTGGTGCAAAGAAGAGGCAGTGCTTTAGCTCAACTAACGCCCTTTGTTGGGACTCAGGCTATAAAAAAAAATCTTTTGCTCTACCCTTGGTAACTTTACTCAAAGACCAAGTGAGATGACAGAATCCCAACATGAACCTTCGATAAAAATTGCCAAGGCTCGAAAAGTTACAAAGCTCTGTTAGAGTGGTCGGGACTGGCTAATCCCGAATAATTTGCATATTTTCTAGATCCACATGCATACCTTTCTCATCGATAATGTAATCCGGAGATTGTACTGCAGATCCTTATTGAACATCATGGGTTTCCCATTATTGACAAGTTTAATCCTCTCTGCGGACAGAGAGGATCCCACTAGCCCGATGAGTGGGTCTAGCAACTAAAGTGACAATCAACTAGACATCTTCTTAGGTTATAATTGAAAAGAAGAACAAAAGAGATGACCTACCTCGTTCTGATGCTATTTTGTTTTCCTTTATCGAGGGCCTTGAACCGCTTGTGTCATGGACTTGCTCCTTCTTCTCTCAACATTTATGTACTTGCACAAGTGATCACGAGGCAACAAAACATGTCAAAACCAATAGCAAATCTAATAATAAACTACTTAACTGATCAAGGAATGTCAAGCTAAATAACACATGAACATATATATTTTGGGAAGATGAACCAGCAGTTGTATATTATTAGAAAATAAAGGGAAGCTTACAACCAAAGCCTTGATGTTGATAGGCTCTCCTTGAGTGGTAATCCAAGTCCAAGCCAAGAACTCTCCAAGCACTCCTTCTCCATGTCAAATGAATAGCCTTAGGAACAATCTCAACAAAAGGGTGTAAATAGACATTGACCAACCATTTGGGAATGGGAGAGGATGAATTTATAGACTGGGAAAGGAGTTAGGACTTCTCCAAAGATAGGGTTAGGCCCTCATCTCAAGGAGGTAGCTCATAGGGATAAGACCAAGAGGCCAAGATGGGAGGATTCAACGTCATCTATGCAAAACAACCTCAAACACATCGCTCTGGAAGCTTTTAGATCATGAAGCTTCTCATCCTCTTTGGGAAAATTACCTCTTTGGGATCATTACGAGTATGCAAGGGAACAAAGTGATGCCATCGCTAGTCAAGTACAGTGCAGTAGGTGACCATCACGGTTTTAAGATTCATAAGAGCAGTGACTCTCGTTTTAGGGTTTTAAGAGTTATTTCTTCAAGGAAAGCTCAGTGTCTTTTCCATTGAAAGTCTTAGGAGGGATCTGAGTTGTATACATGGATGAGTATACTGTATAATGGTCATGTTACAAGCACTTCGCAGTATGTCATAGGGAAGTGTGGGAGGTGTGAAAAAGATACTGTGTAACAGATGCCCCCTAAAGCATGAAGGCAGAAAAAGGAGTGATGGTTGATATTATTTACGAGCTCTTGCAAGGACAAGGACACACATTGTCAGGAGACCTGCAAATCAAGGACACATATACATATACATATTTGAGATTAAGACATGAATCTACGGCATGGAGGCATCCATCTGGATGATGAAGAATATATGAAAAATATCCATGGTAAGGGTGCAGCCATCCAAATGAGAATGATCATCTATGAATCTAAGATCCAAGGTATGGTGGCAACAATCCAATGTAGAAGGATCATTATAAATGTAAAGTCTCATGGTATGGCCACGGCCATCCATATAGCAGAAACATGTGTACAATCATGAATAACATATAACTCAATGTAGCCTAAATCGTATCAGACAAGACTCAGGGTCTTGCGTTCCATCCCGAGCCAATCAAAGTACGAATTCTAACATGCGAATAAATGTCTTGAAGTCGAACATGCTAGAAAACCACCTGATTACTAGCGAATGATGTGTACCATTAACATGTATGAGAGAAACCACCTATAATGACAATGGCTCTCAAGGTACAATAGTACAGTCCGTGAATGTGATAATGAAGTTGAAGTCGAACACTCGTGGAATCATCCAATCGAATGTCAATGATAAAGACCTGTCATTGGATGCAAAGAACTTGTCATTAAGGCATGAAATTTCTAAGGTATTGAAAGAGAGTTTCTAAGTCATATTCCTAGATAATGAGGTGAAGTCGACAAGAAGTGACCTGTCGAAGGAGGGCAATGATGAGTCCCTCATCATCGACACGAAACAAGGAATAAAGTGGAACGAAATGAATGAGATCTAAGACTGTAACAATGGGTCAGACAATGTATAGGTAAATAATTGCATATTGGACTTCTCTTGAACACTGGCGACACGACTCCAGAGTGTGGAAACATCTGACTCAACATAGGACTAAAGCTCATGATGAAAAAAATGGAATAGTGAAATGAGAGGTAAAAATGGATCACCCAAACCCATGAGGACAAGTGACTGAGTGAGGATATCCCCAACCTGACACGAGACAAGAAGAGTGTCATGTTCAAGAGTGACATGTTGCCTATACAAAAGATGTTTCATCTTCCTTTTTCCCCTGCTATTTCTAGCAAGTACTGCAATTGTTTTTATCACAAGTTTGAAGGGGAGAGAGTATGATTCTCATGTAAGTTCATTCTTTGAATGAATCCATCCTAGTAAGTTTTATGAGCCCTAGGAAGGAGAAGCTTGGTCTCATCATGGTGACGAGTCTTTCAACGTAAAATGTTAACGAGTCTGAAACAAGAATAACTCGGTATCTTTTTCATGTTTAGAGAGTTTGAAAAAGAAACAAAAAATAAAACTCCATCATGTCCCTTTTCATAATTTTTCCCTCAAATTCGAAAAGGTAGAAAACAATATTCAAGAGAGCCTCTTGACCATGACGATCAAGGTGTACCATTTTCATAAATAGTCAGTCTCAACCCGAAAAAGGGGTAAACATATATTGAGGAGACGTTGATTCATTTACTTTAACGAGTTCAAAATGACAAGTACTCGTAAATATTTTTAGTTTTCGAGAGTCAAAAAAGAGCTCAAAGATGACTCTAGGGGGTTCCTTTTTCATTTATTTATTGAGTCCGAAAAAGAGATCACTGTTCACTTGAAGGTACCTGTAACTGCACAAGAAACACACCCATCACTAGTATCAAGAGAAAATATTAAAATATTACGAAAATATTGCAAAACTTATAAACTACCAAAAGTAATTTTATTTTTTACGATTTTACCATAGCAAGCTATGAAAGTGCATTTGTACCCTAATTCTCTTGATTTTCAAGTTGTTGTTATGGAAGATCCAGAGTGCCATTTCACGAACCGTCTGCAATAGGTAAGAGTTCCATCCCTACTCTTTAATTTTAGCACATTTTTATGGATTTCAAATGGAAATTTTTATGCTATAAGGAAGGAATTTTATCGCAGGTATGGTCATCAGACCCACGATGATCACGCTTGAGTGTAAAGGCTCGCATGATGACATCAATCTGTTTGTAAAACATGCATGATGGTGCCAAGGCAGATTTTTTGAAAGGAAAACCCTCTTTTCAAGAAAATAATTTATGATTTTAATCCATGGAAAAAGAATTAATTGGTGTTAAATGATGCTTTGCAGGAGATCATGGTTCTGGAAAGGAAGAAAAGAGGCCATGAGGTCGAAGACCATCAAGCATCTCAAAATCCTAAATGCATAAATGCTCTAAGGAATTGCGGGTTGCTAAATTTCTTTAGGGCCACAGGGTTAAGGGCTCAGATGGAATTGTTGCCCTATTTGATCAGTCTCTAGGATGTAGATTGAGAGATCTTCATCATAAAAATCCAGGAACTAGAACTGGAAGAGATGGATATGTACTTCATAACGGGATTGTCCTGACGAGGGGAAGAAATCCAACTCTTTGGATCTCGCCAAGGAGGTGAAAGTACAAGGACTTTAATCCAGAGGCATTGTCCAGGTGCCGAAATAACCAATGGAGGGAAGGTGAAGATAGCAACAATCACCAACAACCTTCCCTTGAGAACAATCTTGTTCACTATGGCATGTGTATCTAGCACACAAGTCTTGAATGATGCTTCAAAAATCCCAGTTCCAGTATGCCATCTCATGTTTGACCCCCACCATATTTAACTGGTGTGGAGGCCTCTTGGCAAATATGAAAAGACAACCGACCAAGGGGAAGCATGGACATCTGAAGCAATTCAGGTTTGGTTCGATACTAGTGACCTTATTTTTAGAGTGAGTGTCCTTATTCTGGTATCACTAGGCAGAGGTACCAAATCCTTCCCCCAAGATGCGAGACTCGCGAGATGGAGTCAACTCATGCTTCGAGGAGGAACGGGTCAACATATGCATTACCCACTACAATTTTTCGCTTAGCTAGAACACCAGCTACTTGTGGTAGACGACTATGTTTATGCTGGCATGGATTTTAGGTGGGATCCGAAACTACCTCTTCCACCAGAAGAACAGTTGACTGATGCAAGTAAAACTTGCTTTTTGGATTTTTTCATGTTTTATGATTTTTTGTGAAAGTGTAAACTGAGACTCACTTGTGATAAATGTGTAGATGTTGGACCAAAGAGACCTCCTGGAATGTCACCAATAGCATGACAATTTACTCATCAGATAGTGGGGGCAAACTATGAAGAAGGGGTAGACCCCTTAGCTGAGATGGAGAAGAAATCTGGAGGTGATAACTCGAGGCGTCCCAGAGGATGCCACTATTGATGATGTTCCACTACATTGGAAGAGACAGAAAGTTGGATTATATGTGAGACTGCATTGGTTGTTAGGCCAACTAATCAAAGGGGTCTCGTGTTATCATGAGCACCGTAGAGACTAATAATCTTTCTAGCTCTTTTACACATTTTGTAAGATTTGAAAGCCAAGTGTCCCATAACACTCTATTTTTTGATATTTTGATGTAAACACTCTAACAAACATGATATATATATATATATATATATATATATATATATATATACATGTTTTATCTTCTACTTATGTGTCCATAATATGATTAGTTTTATAAATGACACAAATGCCTATCAAGAACAAAATTTTCTAATGCGTTTGTAAATGTATTTAAATTACGTGGAATATGTTTATATGTGAGGAAATTAAAATTTCTTTCCAGTAATTTAATGCATAGATACATACGAAATATTTGTGGATTTCTCACTGAGTAATGATTGTTTAATTATGACACAGCGAGCTGTGAATCCAACTTGACAAATAAATCACTAATGCCAAGAGCAACTGCTTCTGACAAGAGTTCAGTGACTGCATTGTATTCAACAATATTATTAGTTGTTCTACCAATGCAGATACTTTGTAATTTAATTAGCTCGCCATCAGGGTCGTAGAGTACCCACATTGGGGAAGATAGGTTCCATGTGCTACAACAAGCACCATCAACAAAACCAATGTAATAGCTTGATGACATTTGAAAACCAAGTGGAACATAGGGTAAGCAGATAAACACATGTTTGCAAAGCAAACAAACACGCCAAAACTCAAAACGCACACTAATGTACAAAAGTCACACGAATTTCATGTGTAAAAAGTTCAGATGGAGTCCATTGCCAGACTCAGGTAATCGATCAACAAAGAATAAAACTGGATTTTCACCGTTGACATGACATGTAAACATCGACTTGGCCAAATAATAGAGTAAAAATCATAAAAGGCTATTCCCCCATTCCCCCAAGACGAGTGAGGGTTACGAGTCATAAGATGAAAACCTGAGTGCAATAATGGGCAAACGGTAGAGACTCAATGAAAATAATATCATGAGAGGAGGCAATAGAATATTAAGCTCATTACGAGGAAAAGGTGCCCCCAGTTGAAAGATTTCGACAATTTCAGCATGAATCGAAATGTCAATATTCGGAGTTGCAGTAATGTTACCCATAACACCTTCCGACAGGACTTCATGCACCAGGATAGATGTCTGAAGTGGAAACATTGGGCAATGATGAACAAACACTTCAAAACACAAAGGCATCTCACCGAGGCTGGGAAGAAATGAAGATCGATGATGGAGATCATTCCAAGGAGTTTGATCCCAAGACATGACCTCAATGATACTCTCATCGGTGGGGAATGTCTTGTTCAAAGGATCTGAATAATCCAAAGAATCAAGCCAAGGAGATGGGACATAAGTGTCTAGTTTCATACTGAAAACAACATGACTTTCTGAAGTGGCCATCGAAGCCAAGACGATTTCTTGATAATTTTTTTCCAATGGACTTAAAGGCATAGAATTGCCAGAATAATCAATTTGATTTAGGGTAAGGATAATCCAAAGATCCGTAGAAAATGAGATCATACTAATTGAATTAACATGCAGACATGGGAGAGTAAATGTACCCATTAAAGCAGAGTCTTTAAAAAGACTTGCCCCTACACTCTCATAAGGAATCTCAATATTTCCCACATAAGGGACATTGTCGTTGGATTAACGAGAAGAAAAGAAAGACAGTTGATCAACGGTGATAATTTTTCCTTCGTGAGGAAAACGAAGCACCCATAATGTAGAAGAAACCACACAAAACATAGCTTGGGTCCAGCTTCGCTCGAGAAGAAGGTTGTAGTTGAGATTCGCATCTACAACTTCTACTTCTAATTCAACAGTCTTTACTTCTATTGTAATTAGAAAGTTCATGAGAATACCGTATGGGCATGAGCCTCTACCATCAAAGGCTTCCAAAATGTTCATGGACTGGTTAAGAGAAGGAGAGCGAATGGCCTTCCAAGATGAAATAGACATGATGTAGGTAGAAGAACCTTCATCAATAACAGTCTGATGGATCATTTTTCCTTTGATAAGAACCTGTATCAAAAAAGCAATCTGATGAGGAAGACGAGGCATGTGGTTTTCAAGATCAAAGGTAATCAGACTCGAATCGGAAGGATCAATATCACCTATAGCAAACAATAATGACTTCCGTTGTGCTTGAGAGGTTTGGATAACCTCCAAGGCAGACATCGTCGAAGGTGCTTGAGCTAAATCTTTAACAATATTGTAGTGATGCACGGCTCTAGCATTCATATTATAAGATGATTTCCAAAGTAAACCCTTAGGAGGTGGTCGGATTATAGATTCACTAATATGGCGCTCAATATGGAGTAGACTAGAATTGGATGGAGTGGAAGTAGAAGGAATATCGGTGAATTATTTTTCAACTGTCTTCTTATGCGTGGTTTGATATTCCTTTGTTCGAGTAGTAATTAAAATAAGTGATGAACATTGCATCATGAAAACCTAGGAACCAGAGGAGGCAGAGGATTGGTCTACCAAATGCATCTACTAAGATGGAAAAGATTCTTTTAAAACATTCGGAGTCCATTTCAACAAGTGGTTAACCTCATAACGTCGGGGAAAATCCTTGGAATAATGATCTTCCTCACAGATGAGGCAAGGATATTTCGGCTTTCTCTTAGAAGCATCATCAATAGATGATTTAGGGGGGTCCTGTTTTGGGGCAGCAGCTTTGGCTTTGCCCTCTTTCTTACCTTTAGAGGCCTTATTTGCTGCGATAGAATGAACAACATGTACCTCAAAGGCTTTACCAAGACTAGATGAATTCTTCAAAGGATTATTGTAACCAGTGCTTGAAACATATTTCTCCTTCGAAGAGGCTTTCGTGGAAGTCTCAGACATGGAACCAATCACACCATCCACAAGTGGTACATCAGGATACTTTGATGTTGTTAGATCCGAAGATGGTCTCGAAGTATCAAGCAACATCTCATACAACATGCCAGTTTGCAAATAGACTAAGTCTAGATACTCGGCACGGGAGATAGATTTCTCTTTAGTAACACATCCACCCATAGTTATATCCACATAAATTTTGTTAATGAATGATTTTGTGAACCATTCAGTCAACAACTCATCAGAATATCAAATTTGATGAAGTGATGCTGGCGTCTCCATTCATGGATATGATCGAAAATGTGGGTGATTGTATCTTTCTTAAAGTATGTGAGAAAATGAGCGTCACTTTCATATCAAACCGACAATTGGAAGTGGGTGATGAAGGCCATAGCCAGAGAGTTGAAGTCAGCATAGGTACATCGAGGAAACTCGATATGCCATTTTGTGGCAGAACCTATGAGGATTCTATGAAAGAGGTGAAGGTGAATAAAATCATTCACATAGGAATTGGACGAGCACCATAGGTGATATGTCATCACATGGGATTGCGGGTCCTCCCTAACCTTTCCTTCGAATTTGGGGCAATCACTTGGACTTTTAGTTGGAACTGGAGGCCAATAATGCGAATAAAGAATGGGATCATTTGTGAGCCTCGAGACATCGGGCAACTCCAATGTAGCCAAGAAAGGCAATTGTGTATTGAGCAGCATATAGGGTCTTTGAGGAGACCCAAACTGTAGGTTCCATCCTTGCTGATAAGGATTTTTCTCCCATAGTGGAGGATTTTGTCCATACAGGACCCGATTTTGTCTCCACTGAGAGTTACCTTAACCATAAGGTGGATTAGATCCAGGGTAGGTTTGATATTGTCCTACTAAAGGCCATTGATAAGCATTGTACACATCATACGGGTTATACGGTTATTGAACCTGTTGACCTCAGACAAAAGAAGATTGACCCTGATGCTACAGGGGTTGACCTCGTGCTTGCAAGGGATGACCTTGTGGATATACATATTGAACTTGTTGTAGAGGTTGACCTTGCTACTACAAAGGTTGACATTGTTGTTGTAAAGGTTGACCTTGCTCCTACAAAGGTTGGCCTTGGAAGTACAAAGGTTGGGTAGACTTCTGAACAAACTGAGTTTACGACTGTAAAGGCTTCTGAGACTACAAAAAAGGTTTCCCCTATCGCTATAACAGTTTCCCTTACTGCTGCAATGTTTTCCCTTGTTGCTGCAAAGGTTTCCCTTGTTGTGAAGGTTACCCTTGCTAATGCAAAGGTTGTCCTTGCTGTTGAAAGGGTCGTTAGACAGTTCCTTGGGATATGCCCTGCGGGTATTGATAATTCCTGAATTGGATATGACCATATCCACTAGGAATGATGAATTGACCAGGCTGGGCATAAGCTCCTGCTTGAGGAATGTAATATGGATTACCCAAGTCTTACGAACCATATGGGACATAAGCCTGTTGGAGTGGAATATAATCCATATAAAGCCACTGATATTAGATGTTTCCTGGCCTGGATGGACCAACAGGGTTAGGAATGCTACAATAATAAGGTTGATTAACTCCAACCATGTGAGTTTGTAATCCACTTACATTGGTTCCACCCAACACAAGAGGAGTATTCAGATCTTACCCCCCAGGTGGTGGCACATTTTTTCCACTTGACAGAGGGGTAGAAGAACCAATTGAAACCTGACATGAAACAGTCGGTTGTACCGGAAGGGTTTGTTGAAGCTATGAGACAAGTTGTGACAAAATTGTAGGTTGAACAGGAACTGAAGTGACAGCAGTTTGTACAAAAGTTCGAGAGGTTGCGTTCAAAATGAATGGACCATAAGTAGGCATGACATTAGATGACCAAATAGGATTTTGGTATAATGATGAAGAGCTCAGTGTTTCTGAAACCAATTGCGCTAAGTTGGTATAACCATGTGGAAGAAAATGTCCATTGGTTCCAAGGAATATTCAAGATGGGGTTCTTCCTACAAAAGGAAAGCTTTCAGGAGGAAATTCATAGTCTTGCTCCTCATGCATGTGAGGAATGTGATTTTCGGAAACTTCTAGATGACCTTGAGGACAGTTTGGTATTTCACCCTCTGGCTCCATAGATAGAAACAACTAGTGATGAGGAATCTGAGAAGTTCAAGGAGATAACTCCAAAGGAATACTAGGTCAATCGTACAAACTGTAAGGATGTTGAGGAGATATCACAACAGAATTAAATAATAGATTCAATGGATGAATAAAAAGCCCTTTGCAGACTCTAAGGAGTCTACAGATTCTCAGGGGTATGAATAGGATTATTAGGGGTATCGGGATCAAATTCTTGAGGTGACCAAGAATCCAATGGAAGAGGATGAGAAGATAGAGGTTGGATACTTGGAATAATCCCAAGTTCAAAACCTCGATCTTCAAGTGATAGAGGAAGCTTCGGATGAACTCCTTGGGAGCACCCTTTTGTATCAAATAATGAAGGGGAACTATGAGATGAAATCAATGGTTCAGCCACGATGAATTCCTCTCAAAAGTAGAAAAGGAAAGGAGATTCGGTGCGGGGTTACTAATATTGAAATTAACACGGAATTACTCAATATGGGTCCAAGAAGAAACTGCTTGGGTTCGACATGTTGATCAAGGGTAGTAATTTTTAGAAAGAAAAACCTTTCCTTTTCATATTTTAAGAACCAAGAAAAGGACAAAAAGCTGACTCTAGTCACATTCTATGGTTTAGCAAACTTGAAAGGACAAGTTGTTCGATGATCTTTTCAAATTTAAAGAGTCAGAAAATATCAAAATGAATACTCAGGTGACTCTAGGTAAAAAGGAGTACCAATTAACAGTGAACTGCAATATGCACCTCGGCAAATAAATTTACCAAGGTCATGATGTACGTGCAGGAAATCTCCCTTAATGTTGTGTTCGGTGTATCACATTTACAGGGTGGCAGACTCAACATCCTATGGATAAAGGTTTTGCAACCTATGGGGGTCTACGTTTATATACGTGATGGTACAAGGAGCACAAGTCCATGCTAGTGTTGTCTAATGATGAAGCAAATGAGAGCTACTAAGTTTGAAAGACATCGGAACAAATCTCTAGCCTAGACCACTAAGTATGAACGTTAATGTTTCAAATGCTCCTTAGATTAATTGATAGATTTTAAAGTTGATCTTGGAATTATGTTTCAATTTCAAGGCCTTAACGATGTTACTTGTTCCTAAATCGCAACTACATGACGAAACGAAATCCTTCAATTTGATGAAAGTTATCTATGTAAGGAATAAGATCACCCAAATCATGTAAGGAATAAGATCACCCAAATCATGCATCAAAATCTTAGAAGAAAATACAGGAAATAAAGGGGAAAACCAGGGATTGGAAACTAAAACAGATGAGAAGGAGAGGGACACTAGTATGGAGGACATGCCAGAAGACAGACAGCCACAGGATGATATAGCAAGATTTATGGATCTCAACGGAGACCATGAGATGACCCCAAGTGAGGCAAGAATGGAGGACCATGAGCTACAGGAGATTCTTGAGAAGGAAAACCTGGATTTGGAAAAATTTCTGGAATAGGGTATTAACAAAGGAGTTGACTCCCTGCCAAAGGAAGAGTTTAATAGGGTTCAACAGCTATTCCTATGGTTCTCACAGACAAATAATTATGGAGTCGAATGAAAACATGATAGCCAAGAAAATAAAGGGATGCAGATCATGGAAGAAACACGGGGACAATCCTCCAAGAACCCGGGTAGAAAAAGAGGAGGGAAAAAATAGAATGTGGAAAACTCATGATCAACTCAGGTAAGATGAAAGATCTCACCAGTTACTCTTTTACAAACCTATCTTAATGAAGTTTACTACATGGAATATCAAGGGTCTATGTAGTAAAAGGAACAAAGAAATATTAGTAGTAGAATAAAAGAAGAAAAACTTGACATGGTGTTCATTTAGGAAACTAAATGTTCGATGGATAAAATCAGAGGAGTCCATAGTAATTGGTTAAGCAGGTTTGAGTATCTAGAAGTTAAAGCAAACAGCTCAACGGGTGAGATTCTAACACTTTGGAACCCCCAGAAACTCAGCATCTTGGATGCGGAAGCATCCAGGAACTATCTTTCGATGGTAATACAGCCTGTGGGTGATAAGGAAAATTACATGATGATAAATGTTTATGGACCTCAAACATTGGAAGACAAACTCAAGCTTCTCACCTCCCTTGAGGAGCTCAGAGGAAGATATCCCGATCTACCCTGGATTCTAGCAGGAGATCTCAATATTATCAAATCTCTTACAGAGAATAAAGGTGGCACTAGAGCACTAGGAAGAGACTCTACTGCCTTTCAGAACTTCATTGATAACATGAGATTAGTGGATGTTGAAACAATAAATGGCATCTTCACATGGAACAACAAGAGAGGGGGGGCTTCTCAAGTTGCCTCTAAACTGGATAGATTCTTAATCTCAGAGAACCTTTTTCTTATAGGCCCTAACATGTCAGCTGTTATCCTTCCATTTGGAGGATCGGATCACTGGCTTGTACAACTTGAAGCCACTTTTATTGGCTCACCAAGGAACAAACCTTTCAGATTTGAAAATGTCTAGCCCTCTCACCCTGAATACACTAACAACATTGAGAAATGGTGGAAGGAAAAGCTGCCCTACCACAGCACTAAAATGTACATGCTACAACAAAGAATTAAACACATCAAGATCAAACTCAAAGATTGGAACAAGAAGCAGTTTGGCAATATTTTCAAAGCCAAAAAAAAACTTTAACAACAAATCCAGGAGATTAATCAGATTATGATTACAGATGGCTTCACAGAGGAAAGTAATTCATAATTTGTTGTTCTTGAGAAGGAATGGGATGATAGATGCAGGCAAGAGGAGATTTTCTGGAGACAAAAATCAAGAGTTCAATGGATCAAAGAGGGGGAAAGAAACACAAAATTGTTTCACTAGTCAACTCTAAGTCACAAGTCACATAACAGAATTTTGAAAATCAAAGATTCTCAAGGAAAAGAGATGGTCACCCACAAAGAAATGGAGTCTCTCCTGGTGCAACACTTTATTAGCATAGAAATGGAGCCGCTTTAGGCAAGTCACAGTTTATTAAGAAATTCACAAGGTACTTCCCCAAGCTTGTAACGAGGGAAGACAATCATAATCTCAATCGACCAATATCTGAAGAAGAGGTCAGGGAAGTTATCAACGAGATGCAAAATGGGAAAGCCCCTAGCCCGGATGGCTTTAATGTAGATTTTTTCAAAGCCTACTGGAAAATAGTCAAACAAGACATCCTGGATGCAATGGAAGACTCAAGAAGATCCAAATCAGTCCTGAGGGCTCTCAATGCCTCCTTCATTGCTTTAATTCTGAAGCAAGAAAAAGCCATCACACCGAACAAATTCAGACCAATAGCTTTATGTAATGAGGTGTACAAGATTATATCCAAAGTGATCGCTAATAGACTCAAGCCACTCCTTCCAGCACTCATATCTGAGGAGCAAATTGGTTATGTGGAAGGAAGACAGATTCTCAACAATATCATACAAGCACATGATATGGTCCACTCCTTGAAAAGCAACAAGCAAGCTGGAATGATCATACAGCTTGACCTAGCAAAAACTTATGACAAGCTAAGCTATTCTTATATCAAAGAAATGTTGAAAGCTTATGGTTTTAACCACAACTAGATCAAATGGGTCATTGTCCTCATTTCATCAGCCAGTGTCTCAATCTTGCTCAATGGTTCACCCTCAAGAACTTTCATACCTTCTAGGGGACTAAGACAAGGGGATCCACTCTCCCCTTTCCTCTTTGTGCTCATGATGGAAGGACTAGGAAGAGGAATAAAAATGACAAGTGCTGAGGGAAGAATCCAAGGTTTAAAATTCACCACAGATGGCAAGGTTTCAACTAACCAACAATTTGTGGATGAAATTATGCTGCAGGGCATTCCCACGATCAAGGAACCAAAGCTTTTAAACAAATCTTGAATGACTTTTCTCTGGCGGCTAGCACAGAGGTAAGCCTGGACAAATATAAAGTTTTCTTTTTTAACACTGACATTTCTATTCAAAGAAACCTCACTAGAATTCTAGGGTTCCAAAGGGATGAGTTGCCCTCTAAATACCTTGGCATCCCCCTTACAGACAAACCCCTGAGTAGGGAAGTGTGGGAGCGGTTGTTAACAAAATTCAAGACAGAATAAGGAAATGGACAAGCAGATCATTGAATTTAGCAAGGTGCCTTATGCTTACAAAAGCTATCCTCCAATCCATACCTATCTTCATGATGCCAACTCTGCCTGCCCCTAAAGGGGTTCTACAGAAGATCAGGAATATGTAAAGATATTTTCTTAGGGGAAAAGGGGAGGAGAAAAAGAAATGGGCATTGGTAGCTTGGGATAAGCTATGAAAACCTAAAACCCATGGAGGTTTTCGGCTTAATGACCCCAAAACCCTTAGCAGAGTCTCAGGTGCAAAACTCTGGTGGAGATGGCTAAAGGAATTAGCATCCCCTTCGACAAGGTTTTGGAAACAAAAATATGCACACAATTGGTAGGAGAGGGATCATATCCAAATTTCAGGGCTTATCAAGGGCTCCCACATCTGGAATATTGCTTGGGAAAATATAAGCATTATCTAGAAGCACAGTTTCTAGGAGATTCGAGATGGAAGCTTGGCAAGATTTTGGGAGGATAACTAGCAACAAGAACCAAACCTGTTTAGGGAAGAACTAACCAATCTCAAGAATGACACTGACAACAAAGGTTTATACTTGGTTAAAGATTTCTGGGAGCAAGATAGGACCAATGACAAATTGAGAGCTTGGAAGAATCTAGGCTACAAGGAAGAGAGCCCTTTGAAAGCTCAGGAAAATTCTTTGGCTATGGATTTGGAACAAAGGAAGATTCTGGTTTCAAATTCGGTCGATCAATTAAGATGGGGAAGGAACACAGAAGGTAACTTTAACCTCAAAGAAGGCCAAGCAAATAGACATAGGGTGTGCTTATTAGTAACCAAATGAGGTCTGGAAGAAGCTTTGGCAGGACCCACATTGGATGAAAATAAAGCTCTTCATATGGTTGGTTCAACAAAAGAAAATTCCAACTTGTGATAATATTCTAAAGAAAGTTTTTGTCGGCCCATCCAAATGTTATCTATGTGGTACATAGGAGGAGATGATGGAACACCTACTCGACCTTTGCTCATTCACCTCTACCCTATGGGACTGGTTTGCCTCAGTTTTCAGGAAAACTGACAGGGATGGCCTCGGCATTACCAACACTCTTGGTAGATGGAGAAAGAACTTCTCGAGCAATGAGCTCATAAACAACGCTTGGACTTTGGTTCCAGGCTTCCTAATCTGGAATGTCTAGAAAGAGAGAAATGGAAGGATTTTTAAAAGCAAAACTGAATCAACCCAGCATATTATTGCACAGATTTTAAGACATCTCAAAGAAACTGTTGTTGCCATATTAAGGGGACCTATTAAGACACTAGCTCGGGCCCAAGATGACAGTATAATGCTGTGATTGGGTCTCCAATCGCTTGTTCCCCAGAGCACACACAAGGATGTTAGACAGATAAATGTTGATAAAGTTTTTTGGCAACCTCCACCACATGGTTTCTTGAAAATCAACATAGATGGAGCCTCTACAGGTAACCCAGGGATGGTTGGTTTTAGCCGAGTTATCAGAGATGAGAAGGGGTGTATAAAGGACATCTTTCATAATCATCTGGGCATAGCCACAAGCAACATGGCGGAGCTCTTGACCTTATAGAAGTTCCTGGAAATACTAATTGAGGCAAATTATCATAATTCCATTATTGAAGCTAACTAAAAATTGGTTATTAAAGTGGCCAAGTAGCTCTGTAATGGGAAAGCACCTGAAAAAGTTTCTACATAGTGGTGAATTTTGTAGGTATTTCAGCGCATACATTCCCACCTACAAACACTAAAACCAGCCAGACTCGAACATGTGCGTAGAAAAGAAAACATGCTAGTTGATCATCTAGTGAATGAAGGAGTGGTATGCAAATACAGTTACAAAAGATATGAGTGGGACTCAACTCCCTTGGGAAAATTGCGAGAGGATTGTCAAAGACAGGTAGACAAAGACATGGAAGAAATCCAAACCACTAGGATAGAACATAAAGGAAGACTAGAGGAAACTAGAGAAAGTGGAATTGTAAGTATTTCGTATGCATTTCATAGACGAAGAGAGAAGAAAATGGCCCAAAAATGAGCGCTCTGTAGAATAAAAGCTCTAGATAAACAACAAGCACCTTTATCGGGCGCTGACAGTGGATCACACCTACCTACGCAATTGTATGGTTTTCGGGTGGAAAAGCAAGCAGATGATAACCGCCTTTTCAGACCCGATGTCTTATAGATTAGTGGTTTCATTCCTTTTCGAGTCCAATTGGAAAATTAAATAACATGGAACTTTCTGCTCTGAAATCACGAAGAAGTGTCAGGTCTTCTGCGACCAGATCGAATGGGTTTCAGGCTCAAAATATGCTCGTAACTTTAGTGCCAATTCAGACCCGAGGCTTTATAGATTGGTGGTTTATATTCCTTTTCAGGTCCGATTTGAAAATTAAAGGATGTACTACTTTCTTCTCTGAATTCGGGAAGAAGCAGAAAATCTTTAGGGGCAGGATCATATGGGCATCGAGCTCAAAAATGCTCATAACTTTAGTGTCAAGCAGAACCCGAACTTTGCTTAAACTTTGGCTCTCTCTCATTTTTTCAAGTCCATCTTCCGGTAAATAGGGATGCATGGTATCTTTCTGCTATATGCCTCCCGTTGAATATTTCAAGTCATCTACATTTTGTTATAGTTGGTTAACTTTGAAAATCCTGTGTTAGCTTGTTCTGGTCCTTACTTTGTAAGGCTTTGTAAATTATGTAATATATCTTGAGGTTAATAGAAGAACCCACTCTTATTTGACCCCAAAAAAGAAGTCATGCAAGAGTTATCCCTTAAATTAAGGAGATAAGATTGAGTTATATTTGAGTTGTAATTAGTTAACTCATTTTACTGAGTTAAGTCTAGTTAAATTAGTTCCAAACTGTTTGAGGAGCTAATAGTGAGTTAACAGTCAGTTGATGCATTAATGCACTCAACTATATTGCTACTCCAATTAACTGAAGATTCCCTCATCAGAAACTCGTGCATTTCTATTCTGAGAAAGACCCGGTTGAGATTAATGTTCAATGACAGTGTACTATTAGTTGCATGTGTTTTCTCATGGAGAAAACTCATGCATGCAGTCAAGGATTCACCCTTGAGGATTGCGCAATTTTGAAGGCTTGTTATTCCACTTGGTAATGGACTAATCATCCACAAGGAACAATGCAAGGAAATAGGAGCTTGGAGGGCAAAGAGGAAGGCTAGAGAGAAGCCAAGATTGCCCGTGAGCATATGTGAGGATTGTACTAAGAGCTGGCTAGCTATGAGAGCTAAGGCTTTGTATAATTCCTATGTATTTCCACCATGTATGATAATACAATATTGTGGGTTTTTTATCTGAGACTTTCCCCAAAGTATTTTCACGTGTATTGTGTTAATGATTCTTCTTCTTCTAGTTATATTTTTCAGCTCGATCTTTAAGCTTCCGCAAATTGATAGTAGAAGTAGGTTATAGTATTATGCTTTGATTTATATTGCATTATCAGGTTAACCTATCACAGATTTTCTACAAACCTGACATGAAATGTAGATGAGCGACATGCTGCCTTTCATATATAATACAAGGCACATTTACTTCCATTTTTTCCCTGCTATTTCTAGCGAGTACCTCTTTATTTTTATTCACAAGCTTGAAGAGGATAACATATGCTTGTTGTATAAGTTCATCCTTTGGATGAATCCATTCTAGTAAGTTTAACGAGCCCTATGAAGGAGTAGCTCAGTCTTGTCATGGTGACAAGTCCTACATAATTTAATTTTTATGAGTCCGACAGAGGGGTAACTCAACATATTTTTCATGTTTAGAGAGTTTGAAAAAGAGGCAGAAAAGAAAACTCTAGAGGTCCTTTTTCATAGATATTCTCTCAAATTTGAAAAGGTAGAAAACAATAGTCAAGAGAACCTCTTAGCCATGTTCAACTAAGGGATTCCTCTTTCGTAGCTAGTCCATCTAAGTCCCGAAAAGGTTTAAACTTATATTGAGTAGAGATCTTTTCATTTAGTTTTACGAGTTCAAAAAGACAAGTGATCAACAATCTTTTCATATTTTTGGAGTTCGTAAAGAGCTAAAATAGGACTCCTCCAAGAGGAATGAGTGGTATAAAAGGATAGAAATTGTCTCCAGTCATGATGGAACTGCTTGAAACATGTAAGGCTCAAGAGGCTGGCTAGTAAGACCACTCATCACATATGTTCCTCAGGAAAGGGTAAAACAACCAAGTGAAAGTGTGTGAGTAGCCATAGAGATGGTGATGATGGAATGAAAAAACCAAGGCTCATCTAGCAAAAACTGGATGATAAAAATGTCAATCACGAGAGGTAAAGTGAGAATGATTTCATTTTTACACAAGCTTGAAAGATGGGAAACTATGCTTGAGGATAGTTGAAAACAGTTTCACTTTTTCAGAAGCTTGAAACAAGAGAAAAAACTATGCTTGGATTTTGTTTCCTTTTTACACAAGCTTGAAACAAAGATAAACTATGCTTAAGATGATTTTTCATGCCCCCAACATAATGACTCAATTTCAGGTACATTAGTTGATCGTATCATTTACTATATTTGATCGTATCATTGATCATATGCATAGTTAACAAATAGTAAATGATAATGAAATGATTTTTTATTCTTTTTCGTATCAAACATAATTGACTAGGAACAATATTTTCTATAGACTTATGCAACAAAATTTTTATTAGAAAATAATGTGGGAAGTAACAATAGTATATCTTCATAATGATAAAGCCTAAATATCTATGGTTGTCCTTTCCTACATGCACTCCTTTCCCATTCAAGAAATCCTCTGCCTATGAATACATGCTCTATGGCTCGTTTCAAATTAGCATGTACCTGAAATGTTTGAATTTTTTTCTCTTGGATAAGGCATAAGTAATATGGAGATTTTTGTTTCCATAGAATAAGGTACCAAAAGTGTACTAATTTCACTTTAGTGTTCATTTTACTCTTTGGGGGGTAAGTTGTTGAAAAAATTACAATAGACTATGGCCGTCACTAGGTAGGCCATGATGAAGAACCTCTAGGTCTTGTAATAATTCGCTAATTGGAAGGAGATCTCATTGGATATATTTCCATCTAGTAAAAGACAATATATTTTCTAAAAAAGAAAAGATATAATATATACAAGACTGGCCTAGGTACGTGAGATGTTGATTCAAATCCCAAAACACAAGAAAGTAACCAAGAAAAATCTCCATATTTCTCTACCCATAATGAAATATCAATGAGAAAAATATTGGTTGGAATGAGTTGAATATATATCATTAAGTCTCAAATATCATTAGTTCTTCCACCTTGAGAGTTGAGGAAGCCATCGACTACAAACAATTTTAATTGTCTATTTGGGTTTGGTACCTTAATCATACTTTTGGAAACATTGGGAGTTAATGGAACTATATTCATCCTATATAGAAAACAAATCTGATAGTTCTAATCTTAGGGTTGAGCTAGGGAGCACATCAACAAACAATTTCTCTAAAATAAAATGCATCTAGGACATATGCAATGTTATCAATCCCTTTACTCCAAATTTTGTTCTCATATCTTTCTTTAGGACAGAATTCCATATACCATTTATGGGATGTCTACTAATGGAATTTCTCATTATGTGAGGTAAGTGAATTAGCTAAATATCGCCACAAATGGGATCCTTTTTCCTTTTACTCATCATATTGTTTTACTCATTCAATGCACTTAGCTATACATGGTAGGTCAAGTGAGGTGTTACAAAGATTTTAGTTATTTAAATATTAGTTTATGGTAGCATTTAGTAACACATTTCTATATAACGTACAACCTTCATTGAGCCAAGTCAGAATAATAATGAGAAGTTAATAACATATGGCATGTATTTAACTGGTATACTAAGTAATTGGATTCTCATAACACAATATCAACATCTTCCCACCTTAGATATAAGAGTTACTTAATGAGATTTCAACTAGCCTTAAAAGGATAAAATGGTTATTCTTCATGATCTCACTAAATATGGCATATAAGAAAAGAGTCACTTTGATAGAGTATATAATATCCCTTGTGTGGAAGCCTTATGTGTATTGAGAAATAGAATTGTAGATGAGAGAATGTATAGGAGAATGAGATCTGTGGAAATTTGAATGTGTAGAGAGATGGATGGGTTGGTTGTTTTGCACACTTTTAAAAATGGCCAAATATAAATTAGTGTGGGGTCGACTATGTGTGAAAGGGGAGTGTCAAGAAAGTGGGAGGTGTGTGGAGTGTGGAAGCACAAATCAACTTTGAAAAGTTCCACACACTACCTTTTGGAAAAATGAGTAAGTATGGTATATGAGAAAATTAAAGGAAAGAATAACTAATAGATGATGGTGATAATGGTACATGAAAATGAGTCAATAGTAACACATATGGTTTACCACTCCATCTATTAGATTGGGAATACAACATTTGGCATTGAAACTATATCCTGTAAGCCTCTGCACCTACTTTAATAGTGTTTCTTCCATTGCTCATGTTAACACTTAGAGGAAACCCTCACTATGAGAAAACCACTAAGGTAACCTCAAAGTTCTTTGAGGTTGAAAATATGGCCATTTCAACTAGGAGAGGGATCTCTCCCTAAAATCAGCTACCCAAGGTCACAGTTGTAAAGGGTTTGCAATAATTCCTATGGCCATATTTATTTAATACATATTGAGGTTGGTTGGATTGTAGGAAAATCTAACCATTGGGTATGGATTCTAACTCAATCAGGTTTATATAGTCACATGTTCAGTGAGAAAAATTTACAAAATCAAGATAGTAACAATTCCTTTGACAAGTTTCAAGAAATTTGGAGGATGATGGAGGAAAAGTAGTGTGATTTATATGTAGAAAAAACATGTAAAGATATGAAACATAAGAAAATGGATCATAGCAAATATGAATTCCAAATTCAAAACTTAGAATTTAAACATGAGGAAAATATAACACCAAGAGACAGATAGGGAATTGCAACACAAGAATTTTTGTAAACTACTCACATAAACTGTTTTATTAAAATCTGTTCACATAGTAAATACAACATACTATCTTTCAAATTTCCAACCCCTTCTTCTTATTTAGAAACTTCTTATATAGAAGATACAATAGCTAACAAGTTTCTATCTAAACGTAGTTACAATAATCTAAAATAACAATGTATATCTTTAGGTACATGCATGTAAAATATACTTCAAAACATATTTGTTTTTCTAGAAAACAACTTGTTGTAAATTGTGATAAAAATAAGGATTGTAAAGTGCATCATTGTTATGCCTCCTTCATTGGGAATCAAGCCTTTTCATCCCTTTCAAAATAGTCTTCTGTTGTGTCGCTCCTACTTCCTCGGGCACCCTTCCCGCAATTCGCCGATAATCCTGTGGTCAAACTTTAGCATCCGGAACTGATAATTCTTTGATGGGCCTACTATCAATATTTATCTATCAAAACTAATAATTCATTGACGAGAAAATAGTCAACGTTTTCCTCCAAAGTGTCCACAAAAAGAAACTAACAATGAAATTGTCAACGCTCTTCTGCGCTTTCCTGTTCTAAAACGCTCACAAGCACTCTGTCAGCCAAAAACAAAAAAATTCCTTTTAACAACATGGGGTTAAAAATATCAAATGACCAAAAACATCTTCAAATGAGAGTACTTGATGCTTCTAATAAAACATCGACATTAGGCATCCTGTGTCTTTTTTCTTTGTATAGTTTCCATGGGAACCCTTTTCTTGGTGGCCTTTGTTTTCTTTGACTTTTGGGAATCTATAGCTTTCTCACTGTTATTTATTAGGTCTTTTAACGGGACATCATCCTCATCTATAATTTCTTTGGCAAGATCTGTGATCTATTTTAGTTTAATGTTCAATTTGAGCTTATTTCAGGGTCTAGTGTGAGGCTTTGTTCACCCTTTGAACATCTCAAACAAGGTAAGCTTTTTCTCATTTGAAATTACTTCATCATGGGGCTCATCCATCTCTCTTTTGGTTTTCTCTAGAAATTGGCTTCCTTTAGGTAGGCTTTCAGTAGGAAGGTCTTCAACAGGAGGGATCTTAGTAGCAGGGTTTTCAGTAGGAGGAGGAGTTGTTGTGCTTTTATAAGCCTATCACTTCTTATAGTATAAACTTTAGGAATTTGAGGAATATGGGGAGAGATTTTAACTGTCTTCTTTCAACTTCTAGTTTTCACAGTATAAGCTCCTTGAGAGGAGGTTTTGGTCTCATGTTTTTCTACTTGTTTGGCCCCCTTTTCAGCACCCTTTTTCCCAGCCCTTTTAGACTTAGTAGGCTAGGGCTAAAACCCTCCCTAGAAAATAAAATAACCTCATGTTCTTTCGACCTTTACTAACTAGTTTTCAGTTAACAATTTTATCAAGGCTTTATGATATATGAAGTGACAAGATGGGTTTGTCCTAACTTGAACCTGAGCATCCATATGTTTCAACCTCTCTAACAAAAAGAAAGAAGCATTGATTCTTATCTGACCTGCCAGATGAGCAAGAAAACATAAATGGTATAGTTTTACCCTACTGTAGTGCCCCTCAAAATTGAAATAGGACTAAACAATACACATCAAAACATGTAATTCATCTTTCTTCCATGGTTCTACACCTCTCCCCTCCAATCCTTCTCTTTGAATTCATTCTTTAGGAAGAAAGGCACGTCAATGCTAGATAACATGTGACTCCTAGACATCCTCTCTCCATCAATGGGCAAGGTTCTGACCTCGGAAATTAACTCCTCTGTCACTTGGAAATAAATTCCTCCAAACTCCACTCATTGTCTATTGAAACCTTGATAGAAATCTCATGCTATCTCACCATGAAAATCAGTGCATCGCCTGAAAAATTCCTCCCATCTGTCCTGTCAAAACTGTCATTAAATATCCTGGTAGATCTCAAGAAGATCAGGCCCCTTTGGCTCATTTTTGTTTAAATTTCTGCCTTTCCCCATGGTTTTTTTGTAGCCTACTAAATACGTAGAGAAGAGGATCAAGATTCGATCCTGAATCTCCATCGAGAAACTCAACAAAAAGAGTATTTTTAGTGAAAAATATTATGATAATTACAATGAAACAGATAACCTTTCTATGTGGGGAAACTTGTTAAACATCGTGTTTCGGCAGGTGTATTATCATAACTAATTTACCTAAAAGATCATATATTTAACCTTTCAATCATTATGATTAACCCAATTACCTCTTCGGTGGCAAAAAGGACCCTTTCAACATGTGCTTTTCACTTATCAGATTTAATAGAGCATGATCAGATCATAATCACTGTTTTGCTGACATGGAACATGTCAACGCATTTCAAAACAGAGATTCAAATTTGAATGTTTTAGCGTTGATACCTTGGTTACCCACAAAAATTCATTAGTCTTCATTTTAAAACACCCGATAACGATGACACTCCCATTGTAGCATATTTCTTTGATTTTTTTTCAAAATCACCATAGTGCTGATCGTCCCATTATCAACATTGTTTCATGTTTATTACAATTATTTTGTTAATACTGCAATTGTCAACATTAAAAAAAATTCAAACTTAAACAAATATGATAACAACTCATAGGTAGAGGCCTTATAAATACTTTCAATATCCACTCAAAATATAACTTTTGACAAATATGGTTGATATTTACTTGGAAAATAGTATTTTTTATCATATCAAATGGTTAACTCTTATTCTTAAATAGAGTTGGTTGGATTGTAAAATTAATAAATGCTTCAATAAAAGAATAGGATCTCATATTTTTAGAATCTTGAAATCAAAAGAAATGTAAATAGATAGTTTCCATAACCTTATACCTCTAAGATTGGTAATATCCTAATAGCACCTTTGATTAAAATAATCTATTTCAAATTGGGATAGTGTAGGAGGTGAAGTAGTGAGGTTTCATCCCAGTGTGAGAATCTTGTTAATTTTGAATCATGCTATAACATGAATTCTTCAAAAAATATTAATGTTCCAAAGTAAAGATAAACTAATTCAAATATTGGATTAGTGATGGGAGGCCTAATTTGAGGATCAATATTGATCTCAAAATTGGTACCCACCCACATAATGTTTTGTTATTGAAGGCGTTAATTTGGATATTATGGTTGGGTTCAAAATCACATAAAAACTGAGTGCTACATGCAGCACCACTTTTCAATTTAGGGGTAAAAATAACCACAAAATATAACCTCTAAAAAAATGATAACTATGTAGAGTTCTCATTATGATGGTAGGTTTGTTTATGGAATGAATATGTATCAATTTTAGTAGAAGCTAAATCATATCAAGTATAGAATTTAAACATGAAAATAATTCTTTGGGAACCTTTGCAAGGAAAATCTCCAATTGAAGAAGGAATCATTGCAAAGATCCAATGTCAAGACTTATCAATGTAATGAGCTAGCTAACAAGGAAGAGAAACTCAATCTTAGAGAAATTATAGACGTAAATAAGAATAAATCATGTGGAAAGAGAATTCAAGGATTCAATGACTTTAGGGAGGGGATAGGAATACACATGTTGGGATAGGGCCCTTGGGGTTAAACTTTTTATTTCCTCTTTGTAGAAGTGTAAAGTCTTCACGAATTGTGGAAGTGGAGCACAAAGATAGTAAGAGTCAAAGGGGATTTAGTCCCTTAGGTTGTTAGGTGTTAAGAAGGTTTTGAGACTCGCCCATGGTCCGTAGACCATGGCATTGTAAAAGGAAAGGTTATAAATAGAAGAGTCATAACAATCTAGAGTAGGGGAATAATTGAATCATAAGATAGAATATCATTGTTTGGGCAAGTAAGCTAGGGTAGGAAAGTTTGTTTCATGTACTTAGGTGAAGGGGAAGGCTTCTGCAACTTAGTGCGCGAAGACCTTTGTAAGTCCACAAGCTGAGTGTGCAGGCCCCTGCAACTGAATGCACAGGGAAGAAGAGTTTTTACTTTCAAGACCACATCTAATAAAGACAGTTTTGATCCATACTTTGTGTATCTGTTCAATTGTATTTACTTTTGCTATTTATGTGGTTTCACTCTACATCTGAAAGTATATGAATTAATGTTTATGTAATGCACAAAAGAGGTAGATCAGTATAATTTATACATGTTATGACTAGTTCATGACCTTGTATAATATTTATTGTTATTCACTGTTCCAAAAGGGTTATGGTTCGTGAAGACAGAACTAAGCTAAGCCCTAGAAGTCATAGGAACCCATCACACATACCTCTTGTTAAAATTGGAAACTAGGGCCAAACTCCATGTGGGTCATCTTATTAATGGAAGCTGATAGTTTTCTTGCATCCCTCTCATCGAGAGGTGTAGGATTGATCTAAAGATCATCTGATTCTGATAAGTATTCATGGAGATATGAATTTATTTGTGTTATGGGACAATTCGTCAAGGTTGGCCAACAACCAAATAAACCCCACTTGTGCTCAATGTTTTAGTATAAATAGATGTGGCCTTCAAGTCATTTCAACACACTTAGGATCTCTTCCTCTCTACTTTTCTTTGGGTTTTAGTAGGAGGAGAGTTCCTAAGGTATAATGCTGCCCTAATCCAAAGGGCAAAAGCCAGAACTTCCAGGAATAGCCAGAATTGCTAGAACTATTGGGAAAAGCCGAAACTATCGGGAAAAGCCGGAACTGGCGGGAAAAGCCGAAACTTCCGGAACTGTCGGGATTGCCGAAACTGCCAGGAATGTCGGGACTTTTGGAACTTCCAGAACTACCGGAACTACTGGAACTGTCAAGAATAACCGGAATTGTTAGAATTGTCGGAACTGCGGGAATAGCCAGAACTGCCGAAAACAGACAAAACTGCTAGAACAGCCGGGAAAGCTGATGCAGAGGGCATAAGCCAGAACTACCATGAAAAGCCAGAACTATCAGAATTGTCAGGAAAAGTCGGCACTGTCGAGAACTACTAGAATTTCCAGAACTACCGGGAATAGCTGGAATTGCCGAAACTGCCTCGAATAGTCGGAATTGCCAGAACTACCGAGAAAAGCCAGAACTGGAACTGCCAAGAATATCCAAAACTTCCAGAACTACCGGGAACTACTAGAACAACCAGAGCATCTGTCTCCGAAGGAGAGTAGCATTCAAGCGACAGCTAACTAACATTGGGACAGTTGTATGGTACTTAGAAGCAAATACGCCAAGCATGCAATGTTACAACTAGCATACAAGGGACAGCAAGCATGCAACAACAAGCATGCTAAGGACAATAAGCATGTTAGGGACAACAAGCAAGCAAGGGACAACAAGCAGGCAAGGTGCAACCAACACATAGGTCAATATGGCAACATGGTGCAGCAATGGCACATAATGCAATACAGTGATGGGTATAGTCATGATTAATGAAGCATGATGAGATACAAAATAGTGATGATGGGTGCAGCATGGTGCAGTGTGGTGAGGTGCAGCATGATGATGAAATGCAGCACAACGATAGGTGAGGGAGTCACCTTGGAGAATCAGTTGAAGCAACATGTCTTCAACTGATCTCATGTACCATCTTCTTAGAGATGATCTATGCTCTTATCTAGATAAGTCAAAGTGTTGACTTCTTTTGTAAACGTACTATCTCTCTCTCTCTCTCCACTGAACTATTAAAGAACATATAAGAAGAATTGATCAAGGGTTTCCCCACATTGGTTTTTGTCCCTGGCTAGTGCCACATCTTGTGTCCTCTTGCCTTGGCTTGTCTTCTACGATTTATGTTTATGTTCTATCTGCAGTTTACTTTAATGCTGATGTGATTTCTAATGTAGAAAAGATATTGAGCTAACTGTGAAAATTGAAATAAATTTCTCTAAGCATAAAAAATACCTAAAATTAACATGGTATTGGAGCGGAGGTGAAGACAATGCCCAAGCAAGAGTGAAAGAGCAATCACCGAAGACAATTAGGAAAGGACAAAAGGATCAGTGGATTCCTCGTCCCTCTCCAAATTCACCAAGGGTGAAGTCGAAGCAGAGAATATTATCAGAGTGGCATAGCATAAGTTTTTGATGGCCTACCTAAAGATCAATTCAATGGGAAGTCCGGATCTAAGGGTGGAAGGAAAGGCAGATGCCTTGGTTGTAATAAGTTCGGCCATTATGCGAAGGAGTGTTCGAATGGAAGAAACACATCTCTTGATGAAGATAACAATCATTCAAAGGACATCTTCAATGATCAAAGGAATGACAACTAATGCAAGTCATCAAGGAAATGGCCGACTCTTCAAAGAAAGTAAGGAACCCCAGGTATGAAGAATCAAATGTTGTTATTTATTAGATAAATAAACATTATCTTGTATTGGCCCTCTCCTTTAGATTCTTTGGGAATCTAGCTTATTTATTATAATGCTTCAAGGGACTTCATCGGATAGAAGGGTGCACTCTCTAATTTGGTAAAAATGGAAAATATCGTGGGATTATATGTTAAACACAGATGGGCAGAAATAGAATATGAAAGATAAAACATGAGAGTACGATTTTTATTAACAAATGATTTACATTTATAGTACATGTTGTGACCGTTGGGTTTCACATCCCAAGGTCTCTTGGACTCCTTTTGTCCATTCAGCTTCCACAATAACCCATTGAGGATTAGGTGTCCAACATTCCCCCCCTTAATCCGAAGGGTTATGTATGAGTCCAAGAAGAGAGCTGTAATAAAAAATGTGCAAAAATGCATGGCAGCATTAGGTTGAATGTGCTCTCTGAAATGTTGGTATAAAGGGCGGTGGTTTAAGGATGACCACCAACACTGGAATGCTTAGTGCAGTTCCCGGAACTCTTCCAAAACTGGCAAGAAGCTGAAGTCTTCTGCTAGGGGAAGTGCTCCTATTGTTTTGAAGAGGGAAACCTTCAACCATAAAAGGGAGGTCTCACCCCGCATAAAAGGGAAAACTTCAACCTGAAAAGGGAAGTCTCAACTTGTGATGGTTTAAGGATGACCAACAACTTTGGAATGCTTAATGCAATTCCTGGAACTCTTCCAAAATTGGAAAGAAGCTGGAGTCTTCTACTATAGGAAGTGTTCTCAATTTTGTTCTTGGAATTCTTCCGACACTGGCAAGAAGTTGAAGTATTTTGCTAGAGGAAGTGTCCCAGATTACCAAGTGAAGGCATGTTCACGGGCATCTTTGTTTCTGGCTACAACTCTAAAACTGGTGTGGTAGGTTGTGGCTCAGACTCACTTGATGTCGCTTTGAAACTTATAGATGACCATCATTTCCCCCCCTGTCAGATACAAGGTGAGATGATGGAGAAAACTCAACTGCAAGACTGTTCAATACTCAGGAACAAGTTCTGACATGTGTTTGGAATATCTTCTTGGTTGTTGATGCCCATTGCCAAGAAGCGATCTATCCAAGATGAATCTCTGTTCTTGCAGGAAATTTGTTTCTGAAGCATCTGTGTGAAGAATGGTTGGTTTTAGGACAGTGCTTACATGGATGAAGATCAAAACAGTGATCTTTCAAATGGCCAACTCGGTCACAGTGTTGGAATTTCACAATCTGTTGTTGTTGTTGTTGCTATGGAAGAGGAGCAGAATCTAGAACAGCTGGAGGTGAACTGTCATGAATGAATCCAGCACTCTGAGACTGAATGGGTTTTGAGTAGTCTGGAATATGAAAGGACAAGTCCTTGTCATATCTAAGACTAGTTTTGTGCTTGTTGTGGACAAGCTGTTCCCAAGGTCTGATGATGGGCTTGGGAAGTGTAGACTGAGTTTCTACATCTGCATGTACAACTGCTGCTTTATTGGGTACTAAATCTGAATGAACTATAACATTATTGTCTTGTTGTTTATGGGAGTTTGTTTCAATTTTCTGAACAGAAACAGGTTCAAAATGATGACTCCACTACTGTAATTCTTCTTGTTGTAGCTTTGTCTCAAGCTGAAAAAACTCAATATTCTCCTGTGCATTTTGTAGACATATTTTAATATTTAATAGAGAGGTTTTGTTGATCTTAACCATCTCATCAACAGTGGAATGTATCAGAGTATTTAACAACTCTAATGCATTATCAAGTCTGGTCATTTTCTTCATTATCTTATACATTAAAGAAACTGATCACAACTATTAACCAGTGAAGAAGAAGCAACAATCACTCACAATTCAATGTCACTGCAATATCCTCCATAAATGTGCACCAAATAGCTAGTGTGCAATAACTCTATTCAATGTACATACCAGGACTTCAACTCAAAGACTTATCCTCCAACCAACAGACAACAATGATTGTAATGTATTCACAATCCACTACATATGCATAACAGTTCACTCATGACCAACATATAAAATTAAATAGAGCAACCACCAGACATCCACGAGATTAAAACAAAAGGATCCATGACCACCAGGACAAATCTTAAACCGTGGTTACACATGCTATTTTTTTCTGCTTTGCAAGTCAAGCACAACCCCCTGCCCTTAGTCGTGATGCAGAAATCAGGCCCCTATTCTCAAATCCAACAGTCAACAAAAATATTGAACAAAAACCTTAAACATAATGTGACAATGAGCTACTAAAGTCATTGGAAGAAGAACTCAGCTTCCGAGTGCCAGGATTGTGTTTACCTCTTTGCTAGTGACAAATTAGCTCGAAGCACAGCAAAATGGCTGCAATATGAGTTCTATTGATGCATAGTTCTCAAGATTGTTTTTGTGGCAGATTGTTGACTCCTCTATGTGGTGATGATTCAAAATTTTGATGAATCAATAAATGCTTATACCCCACTATCTAATGATTCTTCAACGCTCATGTGCAGAGTAACAACAAGGAACAAATCCTTTGAGAGAAGACTTGGTCACAAAAGCTAGAACAAATACAAAATGTTAACTCTTTCCTTTTGGGATGAAATCTTCATCCTTCACTGAAGTCAGCTAGAAGTTAGTTTCCTCTTGCAAAACAAATAATGCAAGTCCGAGTGACTTCCAATAGCTACAGCAATGATACCAACATATCAAATATGCTACCATACAGATGCATCATTGAGCGTAATTTCATTTCCAGTTCTTAAAATGAGTAGCACAAAAAACTATGCGTGGTTTGAGTTATGATTGATTTCTATAAGCATTCTTTGAGAACTTTAAGGTTTCACTCTACTCAGAAAGAGACAATTACCATAAGCAAGACGTGCTAGCACAAAATGAAGAATTTTCTCCAACATATTTTGAAATGAGTTTACTTGATCCGGATTTAAGCAGGAACGCAATAGATTACAGAGATAACCATAAATACAGAGATGCGATAACCATAAAAAACAGAGATGCAGCGGAAATAATACTTCATTTCATTAATGGAGAATACTGAAATATGCTTACAAATAGAAATAACCCAGCTAGGGCGATGGTAGCTTATCTCTGAGAAGAGATGTGTCGGCTACATGCCTCTGAACTGTTTCAAATTGTCTTTACAATGAGGCTCGAAGGCCTATTTATTATTGAGAAACAATGGAAAACCCTTCACATTCCAAAACCTAACCCTAGAAGATGAAACGTCGAATTGTGGGCCCCGTTTTGGGGTGAGTTGGACAACCCACTTCCCGGGGTCACGAATTGGTTGTATTATCTCTGTTTGACGTGCATGATAGCCCATTGAAAAGATCTCTCCGAGGACTACGACGAAAAAGACGATTTTTATCAGAAAAATCGCTGGCGGTGGATTTCCCAAAAATGTCGTTTAGGGCCTCAAAACGGCTCCGGAAGTTTAGGACCCGAAAAACTGCTAAAAATAGTAAACTGTGCTATAATTAAGGAAATTGAAAAACTGAAAGAGACAGTTGTGGGGGTCCAAATGGGATAGGTGGGTGGCCACCAATATCCACCTGGATCATTACTGAACTCTATTGATCAAGAACCAAGCACATTCACCAAGCCATAACCCAGATGGAGACCATTATAGGAGATGAACGCGTATGAAGGGGCCTTAACCGAGCATGAAGCATCAATATATACCCGTATTCAAAGATCAACCGATAAGCTCAAACCTTCAGCTCATGACCCATAATCTCAAGCCTTAAGCTCATGGATGCATATCATTAATCATCACCGTTTCCTTTGATTGAATGAATGTATACTAACCAGACTAGCATCTTCCTCCTTCCTTCCCTGTTAGACGAGCTTCAAAAATAGCGTATATATGTGACAGTGTTTCTGGAGCCAACATATACGCTTTCTTGGAGCCAATCATTCAAACTTTTCTAGAGCCAATGTATATAGCGTTCAAAATAACGTGACAGCATTTCAAATGTATCGGTGTTGCTTTCAACTATTTGAAAAAATATTAGAACACGCCAGCGTTCAACTATTTGAAAGAATATTAGAACAGACTAGCGTTAAAAAATACCAGGCCAGCGTTCAACTATATGTGACTGCGTCCAGCGTTCAAGTATATCTACGTCCAAATATCAATTGAAAGTGTCAGCGTTCAAATATATCTGCGTCCAGGTGAAAAAACAGTCCCAGAAATCCGCTTATGGCAGATTCCAGCCAACCCAAATGAACTTGGTGACCCAAAATAAAATGGTAGCGAAGCAAAATCTCGCATGAGCAATAGAGAGAGTCAAATTGGCAAAAGGAGGAGCCGTGGGTCCAATCGGCAAGAGCTCACTGCAAAATGCATCGAGGCGGGAGCCGCAGATGCCACAGCCGTTACGTCGATGGAGTCGAAAGCGAGGTATTCGCTTTAGGTCCCGTGCTGGAGTGGAATCTGGAGTGGAAGGCTTAAGGCTGGAAGCGTACGCATATCAGGCATCGACATTGATAATGAAACGCGGGTCCTCTGAAGGCAGCTCGGGCACCAGCAAGTCCGCCACCAATACCCCCCCATTCAATCAGATATTCCCATCAATGTTTCATTTGCATTCGTTTGCAGTGAATTTGGTAGCTTCAGCAAAGGAGTAGGAATGGCGCATATGTCAAGGTCAGGGAATCAGAGACTCAACGCATAAAGAAAAGTGGCGTCGGAGGACAGGTATGTCTCTACCACTGCCGAGGGGATTAGCGAGTAATCAGAATAGCTACCATGTCAGAATAGCCAATCAGAAAACAGGTCACTGACACCAACGTATACCAAGCAGCGCTTTGTATGAAATGTTTATAGAGAGCCAGAGAGCGCAAGTAATGCAGCGTTCAGACCTGGCAGTGACTGTGGAGGGGGCAGGACTTTATATATGGAATATGGCAGACGGAGGGCGCAGGTAACGCAGAAGAGAGTCTTAAAATAGCTAGAGTCAGGTGCAGCGTATACAGTGCCAGAGGTCAGGTAGGAGAGGCAGCAGATTTCTGGTAGACAATGAATTAATGGAGCGTTACAGGTAATGGGCAGAACTGGCAGGTCTGCACACAGTAAAACGCTTTATAAGGTGGCAATTTTGATTAGGAGAAAGGTAGAACTGACATATATATAGAGACCACAAAACAAGTGGCTCAAATTGGAGCAGAACTAGCAATCGCCTGCTCTAATACCATGTTAAACACACATGGGCAGCAATAGAATATGAAAGATAAAACATGAGAGTATGATTTTTATTAACAAATGATTTACATTTATAGTACATGTTGTGACCGTTGGGTTTCACATCCCAGGGTCTCTTGGACTCCTTTTGTCCATTCGGCTTCCACACTAACCCATTGAGGATTAGTTGTCCAACATTATACTTGGAGCCAATGCCACCTATCCCGGAAAGGGTATAGGAAATGTTACCCCTCAATTGAATGAGGGTAACTCGATTCATTTACAGAATCTCTTTTATGCACCTGATCGCAAGAAGAACCTGGTGTCCATTTCAGCAATGGAAGTCAAAGGTTACAAGGTGGCACTCATCAATGGAAAGTGTACGTGTTTGAAAATAGAATTTTCAAAGATGTTTTTGAGTTTAGGGTTGTATCAAGTTGCAGGAAGTGCGTTGGGGACCATGTCCATTGACACATAGCACCAGAGGTCTGTGAGTCAGATGGTGACAGGGATGCTTGAATTCAAAAAGAGCATGAAGGTACATGTTTGAGATGTACTGAAGGAAAATATTAGAAGGGGATCATTCCCCTCATGTAGCAGGTCCACAGGTTTGGAACAACTTGAGGGGTTTGAGATTGATGATCAGGAATCTCGCGTATGCAGGTGGAAGAAAGCCCTCTATGGCTTGAAGAAAAACTCCTCGGGCATAGTATGAGAGGATTGATAACTATCAGATGAAGCTGAGATTCACTAAGAGTGAAGTAGATCCAAACCATTGTTTGAAGGTTGTGGATGATAGACCTCTCATACCAACACCTTATGAGGATGACCTATTTCTAATAGGTGTAGACCCTCTCATTTGCAGAAGTAAGAGGGAGTTGGATTCCAAATGAGGAATGATAAACTGCAAGCCTATGACTACCTCGAGGATCTTAACTTTCAGAAGTTATATGGTAGTGATGTCAGACCAGATTTGGGAAATGCCTCTGAGTTTCATAAACTCATTCGCGTTGATGTTCTTGGTGAACTTTTGTCCAGACATATGTTTTGCAGTTAGCATGGTGAGCTCATATTTGGTTGAGCCTCACAGGATTGGTGCCAAGAATCTTCTGAGATATTTTTGGGCCACAATCTCTCATGAATTGAGATACATTGCGAGAAATATTAAACTGCATGATTATTTGAATGCTGACTGGGCAAGCAGTGTGGAGGATCACTAGAGCACTTCTCAGTGCTGGTTCTCTTTGGATTATGCTTTGATATCATGGATGAGCAGGAAGTAGAAGTTGGTTGCTATAAGCACCACCGAGACCGAATACATAGCTACGAGTATGATCTCGTGTGAAGCTACATGGTTGCAGAAGCTCTTAAGTGAGCTATTTGTACACATGATGAATACCACTGTGATTTTCTGTGACAACCAGAAGGGGGATTCGATTATTGAGGAATCTCATATTCTATGATTGCTCCAGTAGATAGACACCAGATACTGCCTTATCTGGGATATGGTAAGTAGATGAGCAAGGAGGCTCCATCGCATTGAGACTGATGTACAGGTCACAGACATTTTGTCAAAGCCCCGAGGAAAGGTCAAATCTGTGACTTTACCGAATGACTTGGAGTCATTGAGAGACCTTCTTATAAGCATCCTGCAGGTTGCATGCATTGATCTCTAGGAGCTCTAGGGGCTTAGGGTACTTACTGGAGCAACATACGACCACAGGGAAACTTGCCTCTCCCCTGGTGGTGCGATATGTATAAGATGACAGGTTCAACCTTCCTCTGTGATACCCTGTGGCAACTGTGGAATAGGATGATTAGTTCTTCTATGGATCAGGATGATTAGTTCTCTCGTGGCAACTATGGAACATGATGATTAGTTCTTCTGTGGGTCAGGATGATTAGTTCTCTCGTGGCAGCTGTGGAACAGGATGATTAGTTCTCTTGCGGGCCGGGATGATTAGTTCTCCCATGGCAACTGTGAAACAGGATGATTAGTTCTCCTGTGGATCGGGATGATTAGTTCTCCCATGGTGACTGGGGGACAGGATGATTCATTCTCTTGTGGACAGGATGATTAGTTCTCCTGTAGAGGCATCCTACCCATTTAGTCTGAGACTCATGGGAAGTACCTCTCATCTAATCAATAAGCAGGGAAATGGGGTTAGGGACCATAGTAGTACTATCGATGGACGCATCAATGTATCTACCATATTCCCTATGCTAGGATGACCTCCATTAATCTAGGATCAATGAAACTTATATGGGATTAGTATGAGTGGTTTGAGATACTCTCTTGTGATATTGATCTTGGATCAATAAAACTGACTTCAGGCCAGTAAGAGTGATGTGACACACTCTCTTCATATGAAACTGACCTCGGGTCAGTAGAGAATGGTATGAGACATTATCGATCAATTCTTCTTCTTCATGGTTTAGCAAAGCAGAGTAGTGCAGGGCACTGATGTCAGAGATAGTATAGTCTGACATATGGATCAGTGAATGGAGTTCTCCCTAGTTGACACGGAGTGTTAAAATTGGAAACTAGGGCCAAAATCCATGTGGGTCATCTTATTAATGGAAGTTGATAGTTTTCTTGGATCCCTCTCATCGAGAGGTGTAGGATTGATCTAAAGATCATCCAATTCCAATAAGAATTCATGGAGATATGAATTTATTTCTATTATGGGACAATTCGTCAAGGTCGGCCAGCGACCGAATAAACCCCACTTGTGCTCAACATTTCAGTATAAATAGAGGTGACCTTCAAGTCATTTCAACACACTTTGGATCTATTCCTCTCTACTTGTTTTTGGGTTTTAGTAGGAGGAGATATCCTAAGGGATAACGATGCCCTAATCCAGAGGGCAGAAGCTGAAACTGCCTGGAATAGCCAGAATTGCCAGAACTGTTGGGAAAAGCCGGAACTGCTGGGAAAAGCTGAAATTGTCAGAACTGTCGGAATTGTCGAGACTGCCAGGACTTTTGGAATTGTCGGAATTGCCAAGAATACTTGGAAATGTTGGGAATAGATGGAACTACCGAAATAGCCGGGAAAGCTGACGCAGAGGGCAAAATTTGAAACTGCCGGGAAAAGCCATAACTGTCAGAACTACCGGGAAAAGTCAGCACTATTGGGAACTACTGGAATTGCTGGAACTGCCGAGAATAGCCAGAATTTCTGGAACTTCCGGGAATATCTGGAATTGTCGGAACTGCCAGAACTATTGGGAAAAGCCGGAACTGCCGAAACTGGCAGGAATAACTGAAATTGCCGAAACTGTCGGGAACTGCCAGAACTGCCGAAACTGTCGGGAACAGCCAGAACTGTCGGGAACTGCGGGAACAGTCGAGCATATGTCTCCAAAGGAGAGCAACATGTAAGGGACAACTAACTAACATTAGGACAGTTGTATGGTACTTAGCAGCAAATACACCAAGCATGCAATGTTACAGCTAGCATGCAACAGCAATCATGCTAAGGAAAATAAGCATGTTAGGGACAACAAGCAAGCAAGGGGCAACATGCAGGCAAGGTGCAGCCAACACATAGGTTAGTATGGCAACATGGTGCGACAATGGAACATAATGCAGTACAGTGATGGGTATAGTCATGATTAATGAAGCATGATGAGATACAACATAGTGATGATGGGTGCAACATGGTGTAGTGTGGTGAGGTTTAGCATGATGACGAAATGCAGCACAACGATAGGTGAAGGAGTCACCTTGGAGAATCAGTTGAAGCAGCATGTCTTCAACTGATCTCATGTATCATCTTCTTAGAGATGACATATGCTCTTATCTAGATAAGTCAAAGTGTTGACTTATGTTGTAAACATACTATCTCTCTCTCTCTCCGCTAAACTATTAAAGAACATATAAGAAGAATTGATCAAGGGTTTCCCCACATTGGGGTTTGTCCCTGATTAGTTCCACATCTTGTGTCCTCTTGTATTGACTTGTCTTCTATGATTTATGTTTATGTTCTATCTGCAGTTTACCTTAATGTTGATGTGATTGCTAATCTGGAAAAGATATTGAGCTAACTGTGAAAATTGAAATAAATTGCTCTAAGCATAGAACATACTAAAATCAACACCTCTGGATGCAGAAACCTGGTTTTGTCATCCCCTAAGACTGCTTCAAGTGAGACTACAGCTTGCGCTATGCGGGTTGTTGTTGTTATCACCCCAAGAAACTCTCCTAGGTTGTATATCAGAGATGCTTAGGAACATTACAAACTCAACAAAATGTTGGATAAATGGTGGATGAATGAAAGAAATGCTGCATATTCAAGCCAGATAACCACTTCTACTATGCTTAACCCCAGACATGGGTGAACACCCTCAGACTACAAGGCTTTAGACCACCAATTACTCACAGTTTTGAATAAAATGTGATGATGGAGAAGACTGACCACACCAGCAGATGCACAAGACCCTGTGATGGCCGGCTGCAACCAGTTAAAAGGTCTATAAATCTATTCCTAATACACAGACAGGATGACAACTCTCTGGTATTAAGACAACAGAAACCTGCAAACAAATTTCAATGGTACATGCTAAATCCTAACACAGAGGTGGGATGATAGCCCCTCTAATGCTAAACATTAACAGCACATGAATAAATGTAGAACAGGCACAGCCTGAAACAAGAAGGAGAAGTGGACAGTGAGAAATTAGCAGCAAAAGAAGCTTGCATTAGCTGAAAATGAAGACTAGATGTTGCAGGTTACACAGTAGTTACAAACTCCAGAAGTTGAAGCTTACAACAGAATAACACTTATCAACCTATTACATTCTGTCTCTGGGTATATATAGAATGTGTTTACAAAATATCTCTGCTATGCTATGCGTGGAGGTGTCTTAATGGACCACCAACCACATTTACAAACTGAAACGGGCCTCTGCTACAACTCTAAATATTTTAATGGACAAAATCAACTTTTTTAGATAGTCTAATGTCCTTCTCTGGCAGTTGGAGTGAATTATGGATTAAATTCCATGCTTGATAAATGCTCTTCACTGCTCGAGGTCATCCTGTTTGTCCTTCGGCCATTTTGTTGATTGATTGCAGTTGTTGAAGCTTTAATTGTGCAAGTACAGGGTGGCTGATCATTATTTTCCTTCCTCGGCAATAGATAGCAATTGAAAATGGCAAAGCCAGTGAGGCGAAGGCATGCACAAGATGAGAACAAGGCTCGACCGTTAGATCGCATAGATCAACGGCGAGGATGAATTGCCAGGGCTATCGGGAGAAGCGGGATCAAATTTGGGCCGTTGGATTAAACAAACGGGCGGTGGAGATTGAATCAGAGGAGTTATCGGAAGGCGAAAGGCAAAGATAATCATCAACCGTCAGATCACAATCTGCGCAGATATGATGGTGATCGCAAGCAGAAGTTGCAAGGGATTTAATGGCCGAGGACAGGCAGTTTTACGGGCGAGTGGTTTTCCTTGCACTACTTATCAGCGTCAGCGGTTTCCGTAATTAACAGTGCGATCCAACTAAAACACATCGCGTGGCACAATAAAACCACCACCCCCGCAGGTTAACAAGCGCGCATGTCACGCGATGAGGGGAAGCGACTGCCGTCGATCTGGCGATGGACGGTCAGATGGAAGGGAAGATGCACGATAGTTAGCATGCTGGCGGAAAACATAGAGACCGTTAGATCTGTGATCAACGGTGGAGAACAAGGGTGTGGGTTATGATCTAAATTACATGTACGTAGCTGTAAAAACCACAAATTCATAGTTTTAGCCTCTGCGCCCAAGACCATAAGGAAAAAGGGATAAATAGGAATGTTTAAACGTGGAACAAAGAGGTTTAGAGGTAAGAGAAACGGATAAGGCAGGGCTACGTGGTAAGAAGAAACCCGAAGGAGAAGGAAGAAAAGACTGCTACTAGCTCACTCAGCACAAACCAACCACAATTTCACCCCTTAAGTAGTAAAATCAATAGCAGAGCTAACATTGGCTCCTTCTGGGGATGAGATCCTCCTTGTGAGGTCTCAAGAACTGCAGACCAATGCCTTCATGCAAAACTGGCTTTAAAAAACTGTGCCTAGTATCCATTGGGCATGGAGTCAACTAAGCATACCATAAAGCTAAACAAAAAACTATTTACAATCATTGAAGCCTGAAAACTCAAAACTTCAAAAACTGCCCATCTGCTGGGCCATCAAAGTTGCTGCCTGTCATCCGGTTCATCATAGATCAGCAAGACAGGATTTATTTTATCCTCTACCTCAAAGAGTTTAGGAGATTTGACCTTGATAGGTAGATAGGGATCAAATTTCCTTTCTCCTCTGTGTATTTTTCTCCTTGGATGTTTTTCATGGGATCACTTGTACACCTGCTGGATAAGCATGAATGTTGTGTACTTGTCTATGTCTATTGTAGTCTACACAACTAATATGAAAGATGCACCATTGTATTCTTGTGCAGGGAACACAGAGAGGTTTTCTGCTCCTGTATTTTTCTTTGAGCAATCCTCATCCAAGTAGGAGTCCCAAAATTGTACATTCTCTTCCTCTGTCACCTAATAAGCTGCCATTTTATTCTGTGTAGGGGACATCTGAGCAGGTATCGAAATATCAAGACTGAGATGATCAGCTTCAGCCTTGAGCATTGAGCTATTTCCTACCTCAGTGTTCAAGGGGCAACTTTGAGGGATTGTTATTTGAGCAGATAGAGGAACAAAAGATGATGGAGATCTTTCATCTCCCTTCTTGATCATTGTGCTGGGAATAATAGCAGGCTGGCTGATTTTCAGATCTACATAATCATGCGAAGATGAGCTGGCTTTAGGCTCGAATTCTTGGAGGAAGGGATCTGCTATTGGCTGTCACTTCTGGTTGACTTGTTGTTCTGTAGTTACAACAAATTGTTGAGCAGTGCCTTTGGATATTTCTTTCTCATAAGAAACCCTTGTTAGGAAAGGGGCACCTTCCAAAACATGGACCTCCTCCTCTTCATCAGGATGCTCTTCTTCCATGACTATATTTTGGCAGAGAGTCTTCACCTTTTGATATTCGTTTGTATCTCTGCTTTTCTTCAAAATCTGCACATGCTCACTTGTTCCTCTGTATGAATTTGAAGTTGAAAAAGAAATGGAACAATGATCTGCTGCCTCCTTAGAATTCTGCTCAGCTTTTAATTTGGAAACTTCGGAGGTCAAAAACTCAATCATCCTAATCAATTCATCTATTTCATGCTCTAAGGATGATGAGGATTCACCTCCCTATCTTCTGCTTTTAGCATTTCCTTCGAGCCTTTCTGTAGAAATAATATTTGCTTCTACTTCAAAGGCTGCAGCTTGCATATCAGCCAAAGAAGTGCATCCTCTTTCTCCTAACAACAGGCAGAACTGAGAATCGAAAGCATTAGCATAAATAATCATAGCAGAAGAAGGGGTTGGTCTTATTTCAGCTGGCATTCTGTTGTACATATGATTGAATTTGATATTGAAATCAAACAACAACTCACCATCTTCTCTCTGCAAGTTACCAAATTCATCATGATAAAAGAGCAGATCTTTATTATTTCCCCAGTGTTTTAGAAACACTTCATCTAAGGCCTCAATGTCTACAATAGACCTAGTGGGTAAATTTCTAAACCATTTTATAGCTTCCCCATCTAGGCTTTGAACAAAAACCCTCATCCAGACATCCTCTTCATTAATATCTAGATTATCAGCATAACAATAAAAAGATTCGAGGTGCTCTTCTGCTGATACTCCTGCACCAATAAACTTTGGCATAAATTCTTGATAATCTCCTATAGGCATGGCATTCAAAGGTGTAGGCAAAACTAAGGGTCCATACCTAGCAACAACTATTCATTCTATCTTTGTAAGAGCTTGTTGGCCTACCATAACTGAGGTATACGAAAGGGATACTGGTGGACTGAGTGGAATGAATCAATGAAAAGGATAACAGAAACAGAGGAATAAGATGGATGGCATGGCTGCTTTTTTCAACTGAGGTCCGAAAGGGAAATGAATGGCTAAGGAGCTGTATGAATCTATGAAGGTATTTCTACACTGGCAAAGATACATAAATATTCCAAGGCTCACCTGATTCTGATGCTCCTTAGTGCGATATTTTCTTCTACTGAACGATCTTCTTAGGATCAGGCACTAGTTCAGCTGATGATTTCTGAAGATATCTTTGAACATGCCTCACCAACTATGCCAGAACTACAATGTGGAGTCGCCAAAGGTTGGTCTTCCTCCAATGGAGTCACTAGATAGATAATTACAACCAAAAACTGTGTTCAAACCTTGTCTATCATCAAAGCTTGAAGTTGTGTCATTTTCCCGGGGAAGCTGAGCTACGATTCTCCTCTCCCCAACAACAGCACCAATTAATGTTATCACCCCAAGAAACTTTCCTAGGTTGTATCTCAGAGATGCTCAGGAACATTACAAACTCAACAAAAATGTTGGAAAAATGGTGGATGAATGAAAGAAATGCTGCATATTCAAGCCAGATGACCACTTCTACTGTGCTTAACCCCAGACATGGGTGAACACCCCCAGACTACAAGGCTTTAGACCACCAATTACTCACAGTTTTGAATAAAATGTGATGATGGAGAAGACTAACCACACTAGCAGATGCACAGGACCCTGTGATGGCTGGCTGCAACCAGTTAAAAGGTCTGCAAATCTATTCCTAATACACGGATAGGATGACAGCTCTCTGTCAGGCGGAAAGAGTCGATTGTGCGGACACAACCAACCTCCCTAGGAGCCTAAGACTCTCTAGTGACAAACAAGACAAACTAGAACTATCCTTCTCTAAACATGCATTATAATATGAGAAATCAAGTGTTTTGTTCTTACCTTTGTCCAAACGCTGTTGTAGAAGTCCAAGCTTTGTTGATCTGGATGAGCTCCTCCTTTTCTCCAAAACCTGCAATCACCAACAGTCAAACAATTAAATAGCACCTGATTATAACATAAAACAAATCATATTCAACATATAGACCAAGGAGTACATGAAATAACTCATAAACAACAAGTTATTGAGAAGAATGGACCAATTTGCATTAAAGGTAATCAAAAGGAACCATTACAACCTGAGCCTTGGTGTTGTGCAAGCTCCTTCCAGGGTCCACAAGAGTCTTCCTTTACTTTGACAAAGCTCACCCACTTCCAAATAGAACAAGCAAAGATGGCAATCTCTCCTCACAAGCTTCTAAATGGGAGTCCTAATTCCTGCAGCATTTACCCTTAGAAATGTATAGCTTTCAACCTCCCCTCCTTCTGGCCCAATGCCTGTACTTATAGTGCTCAAGAGGAAGTTAATCAGGTCCACCATCAATGGGATAATCCCCTCTTTGGATGGGATAGCTCCCCGAACCATCTGGAGGCGCTCAATACACGTCGAACAACCTTCTAGAATGCTCTAGAAATAACCACAAGTGACTTTTTAAAGATGAAACTTGCGCATTTTAACCTTTTCAGGGGGACGCACCTGCACCTTTACATACAGAGCGTCCAAAGACGCAGTTTTTGTGAACATTGGGTGCGTCCCCGCAGGTAAGTTTGAGAGAACCTGCGTCCCCAGAGATAAATACATTTAGAAAGACTTTCTCTCTTTTTTTGAGTTTGACATGGAAAGCAGAGGCATAAGACTTGCCTAAGAGGGTAGCATGACTGTTGATAGAGTCATCCTAACTGTAAATGGTCATGGTGACATTTTTTAGTGTAACAGATTGCCCCCTAAAGTGCGAAGCCTGAAATAGATTAGGGTTTTGTATTATCTAGGAAGGGTGAAGCGCTTTATCATTTCAAGGATTATCTCGTGGAGAGCCTGGTCAGAACCTGCAATTTTCAACACAAAATACATGTATAAGATTATATCATCACTGAGGTAGGCATTCCCATACTCAGATTTAAAACTTTAACTAACAGACTAACTACTCTGATACAGGAATGATCTTGCAATACATCATAATCATAGACTTTTGTAGACACAGTATGGACGCAGCCATCTGTTTGTGATTAGTCTACTTAGATAATGAATACAAAACTCCTCGCAGCCTGGATGGTAGAAACTAGATCCAGGGTCTTCATTTCTACTTCTCGAATTGGTACGATTCTAGCCATGCGAATAAATGAGTTGATGTCGAACATGGTAGAAACCACTTGATTACCAGTCAATGATGTAAACTGTTAACAAGCGTGAGAGAGACCACCAGTAATGTCAATGGTTCTCAAAGTACCCAATACAATCCATGAGATGTGAATGAATGAGTTGATGTCGAACATTTCACGGAATCCTTTGATCGAAAGTCAATGATGTAAACTGACGTCAAAGGCGAGAAACCTGCCATTGATGCATGCAGACTTCAAGGTACTGACGATCTCTAAGTCATCTCTCTAGATAATGTGCTGATGTCGATAGAAAGCGACTCGTTGCAGGCAAGCCTACAACACGAAATCATTGTTCAAGTTGAAGAAATGTTGCTGTAAGGACTGACTCAGGGATGGTCAAATGGATGATAAGTATTTTGCAGATGAAAGTTTTACTTGCAGACCTCTTGAACACATAACGACACGACAGATGGCTTGGTGATGAATAATTCAAAGTTAATCCCCGGAACCCGGTTAAAGACTTTCAAAGTGGTTTGATCAACTGTGAGGTAAGGATTTCCCAACCCAGGTGAATGAAAAAGTGTCGTGTTCAAGAGTGGTAATAAAGTTTCTTCTGAGACAAAAGGTAACAAATAGGCTCATTCTTCTCTCTTTTCCCCCACCATTTCTGGCAAGTACCTCTTTATTTTTAACAAGCTTGAGGAGGATAACATATGCTTGATTATAAGCTTATCCTTCGGATGAGTCCAACCTAGTTTTGATTCGAACCCTAGGAAGGAGTGGTTCGTTCCTGTTTGTAATTGAACAGGTCCTTTACTGTGAAATGTTTAACGAGCCCAGTATAGGAGAAACTCGGCGTTTTTCAATTTTAGAGAGTCTGAAAAACTTAAGAAGACTCCAAGTTGAACTTTTTCGTAAATTTGTGTCCCTCAAGCCCGAAAAAGTATAAAATAATACCTGGGGGAACCGCTTGATCTTGCGACCAAGGAGTACTTTCATAATTAGTGTCACTGACCTGAAAAGTAAAAAGCGATCAAGGACACGTCGTTTTATTTCCGTATCGAGTTTGAAACGACAAAAACCCGGCAATCTTTTCCTGATTTTACGGTCAGAAAAGAGCTATAAGGGGACCGTCTTTTAATTCCGTTTTAACGAGTGTAAAAGAAACGCTCGGCAATCTTTTCATTTTTTAGGAGTCAGAAAAGGGCTTAAAAGATGACTCTGATATTTTGGTTCGTGAAAAATGACAATTTTCCCTCTAAGTCCCTTTGTCCTGCACAAAAGCAACACATTACTCATACCTGTTTAAGATAGGCAAAAATACATCGAAAAACATCTTTCCATGGTGAAAAATGAACTAATTCATCCAAAAAACCTATAAAAAGACTTTTTACAATATCATTTTTACCATTTTACTGTTGAGGTTGAAAAAAGGGCTTTTGGCAAGAAACTTCCCGTGGTTGCTGCGGAAAATCCGACCGTCAGAATCGAACGCCGTCTCTTCCAGGTATTTTACAACATCCTACTCTTCAATTTCATCCAATTAAAATTGTATTTTAGGTTTTAGTTTTGATTTTTGGGGGGTTTTAGGTTTCAAAATGCGCTCTGCGGTGGACGCAGGTGCCCTTCGGGTGACCTGCGTCCCCCGACTTTTTCTATACAGAAAAAAGGTCGGGGGACGCAGTCCACCTTCAGGCCAGCTGCGTCCCGACGCCCTGTGTTCTAAACGCGGGGTGCGTCCTCCGCAAAACGCGGATTTTGAAACCCCAAACTCCAAAATCAACCATTCAAATTTCCCAAAATTAATTCTAATGCCTATTTATTCATGTTTCTTGGTGTGTAGGGCATTTACCATGTTGGATTGGAGAGAAAGAGAGCACGAGGACGTTGATTTAGCTGCAATTGAACATCAACCTTCCATTGATGCCCTAAAAGAATGCGGGCTATATAAATACTGGGCCATACCTGGCATGAGGGCTCAGGTGAGATTCTTAGAATGGCTGGTTGAGAGATGGAACGTTCAAGAGCAATGCTTTTACATAGGAGGGCACCAGCTCGAGATAGAGCCCTCTGATGTATACTTTCTCACTGGCTTGCCAAATAGAGGCGAGCAACTCAATCTAGCCGGGACTAGGCCGGGTGGCCAATCCCTTGTTAGTCTCCGGGAAGATTGGTGCACACCTGGTGCACACCATTCGAAAGGCGTGGAGATCAAACACATCTCTCTGCGTGAGCTCAAAGTTATAGCGTTCACGGTTACCAGAATTTGCGGCGCAGCCGCTTTACACATTGCTTCTGGGTCCCAAATGCGGATGGCAATTGACTGTTACCAAGGCACCATTTTCAACTGGTGTGATGCTGTGTCGGCTAATGTGAAGAGCCAACTGACTAAGGCAAAGAACGGACGACTGAAAACTTTTGGATATGGGCCTTTAGTCGTGAGTTTTGCCTTAGAGAGAGTTCCGATGCTGATCCCTCAGCAACTCACTGTTGATATCTTGGGTCCTCGGGAGCCAAAGCTGGTACGATGGGTTGCGGTGATGGCCCGGCATCCTGACGAGGGCGCGACAGTTGTTCGATTTTCTGATAGTTACTTTCACTGGTTGGAGGACCAGGTCTTCTCGATCCAGGACTTTCCGTACGCCGGAGTAGATTTTCGACATGATCCGGACATGATTCTTCCACAGGGAGAACAATGGGATGACAGAGGTACTTTATTTTTCACAAGTTTTCAAATTATGTATTTTTTTTTTTTTTTATATATATCGTCTCAAAACTGACAGAAAAAATTTTCAAAATGCAGATGTTGGTCCACAGCGCCCAGCCAACCTCCGGCCTTTTGAGAGGAGACATCCAGTTGCACCGGTACCGGCCCCACAGGACGCGGCGGCTACAGAGGTACTGGCTGAGTTGGAGCATGATCTAGAGCGTCTGACGGCGGATATGCCTGAGACTACCATGGATGATATTCCTATCAGGCTTCAGCGCTATGTAGTCGCGGTCCCTGGACCGTTTAGGAGATTTTTGCGCAAGGTAGCCCGTGCAGTGGTGTCGTACAGGGAGCACCACCAGTGATTGGCTAGTCACTTTGTAGACACATGTGACATTTTTGACTTTTTTGTACTCTATCATTTTTGCCGATCATAAGGTGTTTTTCAACCTATGATCGAAGACGATGTATATTTTTTGACACACTCCTATCTATATATATATCACTATTACCGGCTTATCTTGTTTAACATATGTGATGAAATGTTTTTAAATTTACTTGCATTATTATCGTAAATGTCTCTCTAACATTCGAGAAGCAATTGCATCTGCTAATGTATTTAAAGACCTTGGAATATGCTGATATTCAATGTAATCAAATTCACGTTCCAAGAGACGCACCCTCAAAAACAACCTTAATAACACAGGATTTCTAATGGCATAAACTCTATTAAGCTGTAATACAACAAGTTCAGAATCTAACCTCACTATCAAACGCCGAATTCCAAATGAAATAGATTCGGATAATAATTCAACCACTGCACTGTATTCTGCAATGTTGTTCGTTGTTTGACCGAGGCTTACCCCATGCATAGAAACTAACTCGTCAGAGGGTGAATAGATAACCCAAGCTGCGGAAGAGATATTCCGTGTACTACGACAAGCACCATCAGCAAATCCAATGTATGTTTGGAGAGGCGTCGACATCTGCAATATCAAGAGTAAAACCAAGATAAGCCAGAATAACGACGAAAAACCCACTCTCTAAGCTAAACACACTGACTAACTAACAAGCATACTAGCTAGAAAGAAAACCTAACCTAACTAAAAAATTCTCCATACCCACCATTTAAGCATAATACCTCTTTAGGTAAAGGCCATTTCTGGGTTTACCCAAAGAGTCCCCATCAAAATCAACCAGCTCATAAGCCCCTTTTGCTAGCTTTCGCTTTACAATGTAGGGTCCATGCCACATAGGAACGAATTTTCCAGCACCTAGCTTATCGTTAGCTTGATCATATAATAGCACTAGGTCTCCCTCCGAAAAACTTCGAGGGGTCACATTTCTATCATACTGAGCTTTCATTCGCTTCGCGTGAGTCTCGATTGCCAATGTAGCGTCACGTCGAGTCTCATCTAATTTAGCTAAGTATAATAAACGTTTCTCCTCTTCGGAAGTAGCTGGGAGTAATTCGACAGCCATTTGAAGTGATGGGATTTCGCATTCAATGGGTAACACAGCTTCCAAGCCATAAACTAGCTGGAAAGGAGTGAACCCTGTTGAATTTTTCACTGAGGTTCGGTATGCCCATAGCGCTGAAAATAACATGTTGTGCCAATTCGACCGATGAATACCAATGGTTCGTCGGATCATGATAACCAGAACTTTGTTGATAGACTCAACCAAACCGTTGGCTTGCGGATAATAAGGAGTAGAGCTATCGTGGTGCAAACCAAGCTGGCTTGTAAGCTCAGTCATCATGATGTTTCGAAAATGGCTCCCATGGTCAGTAATGATTGCTTGTGGGACACCAAACCTAGTTATGATATGATTGAATACGAAAACTGCAGCTGTTTTGCCGCTTGCGTCGAATGTAGGCATCGCCTCGGCCCATTTAGTAAAATAATCAACCGCGAGGATGATATACGCATGCCCCCCGGCCGAGTGAGGGTTACAAGTAATAAAGTCGATACCCCATTTGGCGAATGGACCAACGGCAATTATAGGGTGGAGAGGAGCAGGTGGTGCGCGCATCTTTCGATCAAACACTTGGCAGTTGTGGCACTTCCGGACTGCAATGATACAATCTTTAAACATAGATGGCCAGAAGTAACCAGCGCGCAACACCTTCTGAGCTGTGGCATACCCAGACATATGACCGCCACATGCTCCAGAGTGACAATCATTTAAAACCTTCTCAGCCTCTTCATGAGTTAAACAACGTCGAAAAACTAAGTCTGCCCCCCGGCGATAAAGTGTATCTCCAATAATTTTATATTGCTGGGATTGAAACCGAATTTTTCGACGGTCCGCTTTGGAAGCTTCAGGCCGAAAGGTTTGGGTTTGGAGATAGATGATTATATCTCCGTACCACGGATCTAAAGTACTGATAAGAAACAAAGATTCGTCCGCAATGGACTCCTCTGCCACAGTCTCTGTTTCAGCACACGGGAAATCACACATCAATTCCGCAAAAACTAAGGATTTCTTAGACTTGGACTTCTCGAACTCCAAGTCGAACTCTTGCAGGATAACGATCCATTTAGAGTACTTGCCCCCTAGCAGTTGTTTTGTCAAAATATAAATCATAGGGTTGCAATCCGAAATAACTGTAGTTTTACGGAGAAGAATGTAGTGACGAAAACGCTGGACAGCTTGAACGGCTGCCAGGGCCAATTTCTCCACATGCGAATATTTTAACTCAGTGGGATTTAAGGTCCTACTAAGATAATATATCACATGTTCCGCTCCGAATTCATCTTCTTGAACTAACACCATTCCAATGGTGGAATGCGAAGCTGCGAGGTATAAGAAGTAGTCCTGGTTGTAGTTGGGAGGATGCAACAATGGTGCATGGGTCAACGCATGTTTTAGTGCATCAAAAGATTGTTGGGCAATCTCGTCCCAAGAGAATTGAGCGTTCTGTTTCAACAACCGTGTAAAACCTTTAGTGACCTCGGCGTAGTTTGGGATGAATCGGCGTAAAAAGTTCGCTTTCCCTTGCAAACTTTGGAGTTGGCGCAAACTCGAAGGAGGAGGCAATTTGATGATAGCTTCGACCTTCGAGGGATCGACGCGAATGCCGGCTCTTGAAACAACAAATCCCAGCAATCGACCTGTTTCTATACAGAAAACACACTTGTGGGGATTCAACCTTATTCGATAATGCCGACACCTCATAAAGATTGCTCGTAAGTGGACAAGGTGATCAGCTCGATGTAAAGAATGAGCAGGCAAATCATCGAGGTACGGTTGCACAATGTGCTTGATGTCATGAAATGCGTAAGACATCGCCCGTTGAAAAGTGGCGCCGGCATTCTTAAGCCCAAAAGGTAATTTGCAATAAGCAAATGTCCCCCATGGACAAATGAATGCCGTTTTTGGTTGGTCGGCAGGTAGAATATTGATTTGATTATAGCCCGAAAAACCATCCATAAAGGAAAACATTTCACTTCCGGCACAATCATCAATAATTTGATCGATATAAGGCGTAGGATAGTTGTCTTTTGGACAAGCTCGATTGATATCCCTATAGTCGATACAGATTCTTATTGTTCCTTGTTTCTTGTTGACCGGAACAATATTCGATACCCAATCCGTTAACGGGATCGGATATATGAAACCTGCTTTCAATAGCTTTTCGACTTCTGCTTTAATCGCAGCCGCTTTTCGAGGGTGAATCTGACGCAACCGTTGCCGGACGGGTTTAGCATCCGGGTAGGTCTTTATTTCATGAACAACAATGGCAGGATCGATTCCCGGCATTTCCTCGTAAGACCAGGCAAACACATCGCGGAATTCTTGGAATAGGGCCTTGTAAGTTTGGATTTCATCTTCTGTACATGCGGCACCTATATGAATGTTTTCCTCAATTCCGGGCTTCACTGAAATATCAATGGGAATAGTACGAGAAATATTCCCTAAATTCAACTCTGAATCAGAATGTTTCGTTGGATCCTGAGCGTCTTTGACATATTCAGCGGTAAAGATAGATGAAAAATCATTTTCAAAAGCATCATCCTTAGGTAAAAACGAAGATCTGTGATGGAGATCTTCCCATGGTAGATCGTCTACACTTAGGATTTCGCGAAGTTGTTCGTCAGATGACACGACTTCGGGAAACGCTATCCGTTCTAAGGTTGAGGTGAAAAGTGATTCTTCACTGACCACATTCATTTGGTCGATTTCGGTTGAACGCGAGTCGGTAAAAGACATGACAGCTTCATAAGCAATTTCATATGGACTCAAAGGCATAGCATCACCGAATGAGTCTATCTTAGATTCAGATGGGACAATCCAAGGATCATCATAAATAATGTTTTCTGATGTTATCATATGAATTGTTGCAAATGAAGGATCTACGCTGAGTGGAGGGAGAGGAAAAGTTCCCAGTAAACCGGAATCTTTAACTAAACCTACACCAACGTCCCTATAAGGGATTGTCGTCTTACCGCCATGCTGGATACTCTCTGAAGAGGCTGGGTCGGATGAAAAGTATGTCAGCTGATCAATGGTCATGATCTTACCATTATGTGGAAACTTAATTACTCTGAAGACCGATGAAACGACCGCTGTCATAGCATATGACCAACTTCGACCCAAAAGAAGGTTGTAGTCTAGAGGGGCATCAACCACCTCCACATCCAGACTAACGGTTTTGCCTTCTACCCCTATAGGCAATTCCTGTAGAATACCAAACGGACGGAACCCACGGCCATCAAAGGCCTTAAGGATGGTGGGGGATTGGTTCAACGAAGGAGAACCAAGAGATCTCCAACATTGAATCGACATAATACACGTAGAGGCTCCCTCATCAATCACAGTCCGATGAATGGGCCTGTTTTTTACTATCACTGGAATTTGGAAAGCCATTTGATGGGGGAGACGTGGTGTACTATTTTCTAGATCGAAGATTATCAGGTTCGGGTCCTGAACATCAACAGCTCCGATAGCCGACAAAAGTAATTTTCGTTGTGCTGGGTATGATTGCAGCACTTCTAACGCCGACATTGCTGAGGGTGAAACAGCTAAGTCCTCAACAATGTTGTAATTCTGGGCTGCTCTCGCATGTGGATTGAAAGGAGACCTTCGAAGTACACCCTTGGCGGGCGGTTTAATTACTAAGTCCGGGTTAGGTTTTTCGATCTGTAGTGGATCGGAACCAGGAGCTGAGGTTGATGGGTTAGAATGAGAAGATTCTGCTTCCTTACCATCAACAGGAGCCTTACTACCATAATCTTGCGATCGAGTCGCAATCCGCACATGAGACATCATCAAAATGGGTTCTTCACTGGCATTTGAGGAAGAACCTATCATCTTATTCTCCTGCTCCGGAAATGGATTTTTTAACACAGCAGGAGTGGGAGAACCTTTAACTATTTTCACAACCTCGGCCCGATGAGGGCAATCTCTCGTAAAATGATCCTCTTCACAAATAAGACAAGGATATCGAGGTTTGCGTTTTTCATCATTGGTTTCCGACTTTTCCGTTTTCTCCTTCGGAGCCTTGTCTGCTTTAGCCTTCTTCTTTCCTTTCTTCTTTCCACCGTTTTTTGATTTGGCCGTAGATGTCTCTACAGCGTGAATATCGGCGGTAAGTTCAGGAGAAGACTCTCCTGTCGGGGAATCAGGCAAAGTGATAATAGGAGTAGTCGAAGCCTTGGAAGACTTCTTCTTGCTCTTTGTATTCACGATACCAATCATACCATCAGCGGCATGAGATCCCGAAGGAGCAGCAGCAATTTGATTCGACTTTGGAAGATCCGGAATCTTCTCGTGTAACGTACCCGACTGAGTGTAAACTAAGTCAAGGTATTGCGCCTGAGCAATGACTTGCTCCTCAGTAACTACTCCGGCCTTAGCTACATCTTCAGTAATCTTCGGTAATAATGATTTAACAAACCATTCAGCTAAGATTTGGTCCGGGATAAAAACTTTCACTAGCCTTCTTCGACGTCTCCACTCATGAATGTGATCAGAAATATACGTGGACGTTGATTGTTTCAGTGAAGTTAATAACTCCGTGCCGTTATCGTATCTGACCGGCAACTGAAAGTGAGTTAAGAACGAGGTAGCTAACTGGCTAAAATTGTAAAAAGAGGCCCGTGGTAACTCAATGTACCACTTGGCCGCGAGACCAATGAGTGTACGCTGGAAAAGACGTAAGCGGATCGAATCATCCGAGATAGAATTTGAAGCACACCAGAGGTGGTAAGTCATCACGTGATTGGACGGATCCTCTCCAGACTTACCTTCGAACTTGGGTATATCACTGGGCAACTTATTTGGCATTGGCGGCCAGAACTGAAGATATTGAATTGGATCGTTCGTTAGGCGCGTCAAGTCTGGTAAATCCAAAGTTGCGATAAACGGTAACTGCCGGTTAGGATCTCTAAAACTCTGGGTCACAATACCGGCCCCAGGAGGAGGATATCCAGGATAACTAGGAACAGGAGTCGCATTTGGGATATTATATCCTCCTGGAAAACCAGGATTAACCGGACCGTACTGGGGTTGTTGAGGTTGTTGATAAGTGTACCCAGGATACGGTTGATACTGGTAAACCGGTTGTTGGACAGCTTGCCCAGGTTGGTACTGTCCCTGGTACGGTTGGTGAACAAATTGAGGTTGAGTAGTGACAACCGTACTTATACCAGGCTGACCTACAGGCATCTGGACCGTGGTTTGAATCATAGATCCAGACAACGGTAAAGATGTCTGAGGAGTGGTTACAGAGACAGTAGAAACCGGAGCCGTCGATACTCCAGAAGTAAGTATGGTAGATGTGGCGGTAGTTGCAGCAGCCGTTTGAGATGGAGTACTAGGTGCAATTGGCGGCTGAGTAACTACCGAAGTTACAGAAGTTTGAACATTTGACTGGACAGGTTGCGGTTGCTGGGGTGGACCAGAAACTACGGGTTGTCCAGCTTGAGGTACCAACTGTATACTTGGCTGCAACACCTGTTGACCCTGTGACGGATCCCACACTAACATTCCAGGGTATTGACCCGTAACAGGTTGAGGATACTGAGATCCATAGCCGGATTGAGGATAGGATTGATAATTGTAAGGTGTAGTTCCCACATTTTGACCATATGATTGACCTTGAGGTGGTTGATAACCTTGACCTGAGTATTGACCTTGAGGTTGATAACCTTGAGGTAAATACGGATACTGGGGTTGACCTTGACCTTGAGGTTGGTACCCTTGAGGTTGATACCCTTGGGGTTGATACCCTTGAGGTTGCCATCCTTGAGGTTGCCATCCTTGAGGTTGATATTGATACTGAGGTTGACCCTGGGGTACATATTGAGGCTGGGGTTGACCTTGAGGTAAGTATTGCACCATAGGCGCGTACTGACCTTGAGGTTGTCCCCCAGACACAAATGATGTACCTTGAGGTTGCCCCCCAGGCGTTAACTGAGGCTGCCCCCCAGGCGGTAATTGGCCACCTTGAGGTTGGGAAACGGGAACTGAACCTGACATCATGTAAATGTCTCCTACACCCAATGGTATATTACCACTGTTTCCAACTAATAACCCATGATCAACGGGTTGAGGAGATGCCCCCGCAAAAGTACCAGAAAGAGATTGATACCCGGTGGGAACAGAAGGACCGCCGTGTAAGAAAGATTCAGGACTTTGAGTAAACACGGACGACTGACCAGACATATTTATAGGAGTATGAATACCTCCAGGTGGAAAAGGAGTACGAGGTGTAGAAAAACCTAGCCCAAAATTGTCTAAATAATTGGTTAACGAAAGGTACCAAGTAGTACTTCTAGGAGGACTGTAAAAGATAGATTCACGCTCCCTTAGATCAATAGTAAGTTGATCTTCAAGGTTAGAGACGCCTATTTCTTCCTCTGGAGCAAGTTCTTCAATAGCAATCAAACCAGTAGGAAGATTTTCGGTGATAATTCTTTCTATTCTCGGTGAATCAGGAACACTAGAAGTCGGAGTAACAGGTTCAGATATTTCTGGTTCTTCGCCTGTATCGCTAGCAGACGAAAAACTACCAACAAGCTCAGAAACTGTAACAGCTTCGGGATTATAACCTGTCTCTAAACTTTGGTAATCTGGATGGACTACCAAAGAAGATTCTCCTTCTTCAGGTGAACCTACTCTACTGCCACTAGGAGGAGTTACAAGGACCTTCAACCCTTCGTACTGACCCGGAACGTCTTCAGGAGATCCACCCCGCGATCTACGGAGTTTTCTTAACAAATCTGTTCCAGTAACAATTTCAGGTGACTTGCCCCGAAGTCTACGGGACTGTCTCGGTAATTCCGCCACAGCTAAAAACTTTTAACTACTACACACGAAAACAAAATAAAATTTCAAATCAAACCACCTAAAGCCTCTAAAGAACCAAACAAATTTGAATCACACGCCTAAAGAATCTAGGGCGTCAAACCAAGCACAAACAGTAGCCTTCCAGACCGAAAGCGCTAGTTGGTGATGAAGCCCAACATCGCTGGATTCAGTACAGAAGTGGCTGGTGGAACAGTTACCCCGACAACCTGCTTAATGAATAGACTGGACCAAGTTCCTCCACTTTAACCGTCTCGAGTGAAGTGAACCCCCCAGAAAATCCAAGTGAGTATAGCCGACGTCTGCTCCAGGTACAGTGGGACCTTCCCTCCACCGTCACCTCGGTAGAATCCTAAAGATAATGGTCACTAAGGTTACCAATCGCAACAAATGCACCTGGGGGAACAGTCTAAACTCCGACAGCACGCAAGGGCAGAGTAGCAAGCTCAATCCCCTTGCCGGCTCCTTGACAATAATCCAAGGTTTACCGACAAGTGACCCCTGGCTCCTCGACAATGGTTAATCCGAGGTTTACCGTTTGTAATACGTGCGTGTCTGGCGTCGTTCCCAACGGGGGGAATGATCCCCTCACTGGTTCGGACACGAGCTCGTGCTTCTCCTTTAAGAGGAGCTTTCCCAGAGTACAAATGAGACAATTGGATTTATTCTATCACAAGATAAGCTACTTGTTTGGTTTTGTTGTCTTGGAGAGTTAATTACTCACCTACTCCAAGACACTAGCCTGATCTAAATTGGTGCTTCAGAGCCCTAGTAAATAAAAGTTACTACGTCGATTTTACTTTAAGCGTTAATTTTATGGTTTTTCTTAAAGACAAAAGGTAGCGGAAGTGAAACCAATGGTGTGTAGACTCGACTCAAACCACTACAAAGATGCACCTAAGATGATTTACGCTACTTTTCCTTTTTCAATGAATTTCTTAACTAAGAGAGTTGAGAGAATGCAAATTTGAAAGAAAACAACTTTCTTAATAAAGACAATCAAAGAAACAATTCTCTTTTTCTTTTCAAGCATACAAACACGACCACTCCTTACGTGCACGAAAAAACTCTTTTTCTTTCAAAACTTTTCAAAGCTACTTGAAACAAAACTTTTCAAAGGAGATGTTTTTGTATTTTCTCTTTTTAATAGAGCATATAAATCTATTGTAACGAAAATCAATCTTAAAAGCTATAAAAACTATGAAAATTTGACTCACAAGCAAATCAAAAAGGAAATTACTCTAAGCAAACCTAACAAGGCAAAAGCTCACAAAGATGATTCTAGGTTGTTTTACTTGACCAAAATCAAATCAAGGACCAGCTAATGCAGAATCAAAAGACTAGTCAAAACAAAACTCAAATCTTTTTGTTCTTTTTGTAAAATGGAATTCAAGACTTAAACAACAAGCACTTCGAAATTTGCCCAAAGAGACAACTCAATAGTAAGTTGCTCACACAGGTAGACTTTACGACAGATCTGACTTCTTAGAATGCTGACAAAACCAGAGAGATCTAAGGCTTGACAACTTCTACCGCCAAAGTCACTACAAGATCTACTCAAAAATCAAACCCTAGGGCTTAAACTTCCATGAAATCCACTAAAACACTCAATGCTATCGAAACAAGTTCAGGTGAAGATCTTTGACAAGGGACTAATGAATCTGGGCAGTAAAAACTAAGAAAAAACTAAATCTAAGAGCAAAAATGCAAAAAATGGAATTTTCTCAAATTTTAGCAGGGGACGCAGGCGACCCGTTAGCACAGGTGCGGGCCCGCTCTGTGCACACAGCGACAGTGCGTCCAGGGACGCACTGTGCAACACTCAGAGGGTGCGTCCTACTGAAAAACTCAAGAAAAACCAAAATGAATCTAATCCTAAGCTAACCCACCCACAGACAAAGTCACAGAGTCAAAACCAGAAAAATAAACCAATTTTCTCAGAGCAAAGTTCACACAAAGGAAAAGACTTTTCACATTAATGGAATCCCCAGTGGAGTCGCCAATTTGTCAGGCGGAAAGAGTCGATTGTGCGGACACAACCAACCTCCCTAGGAGCCTAAGACTCTCTAGTGACAAACAAGACAAACTAGAACTATCCTTCTCTAAACATGCATTATAATATGAGAAATCAAGTGTTTTGTTCTTACCTTTGTCCAAACGCTGTTGTAGAAGTCCAAGCTTTTTTGATCTGGATGAGCTCCTCCTTTTCTCCAAAACCTGCAATCACCAACAGTCAAACAATTAAATAGCACCTGATTATAACATAAAACAAAGCATATTCAACATATAGACCAAGGAGTACATGAAATAACTCATAAACAACAAGTTATTGAGAAGAATGGACCAATTTGCATTAAAGGTAATCAAAAGGAACCATTACAACCTGAGCCTTGGTGTTGTGCAAGCTCCTTCCAGGGTCCACAAGAGTCTTCCTTTACTTTGACAAAGCTCACCCACTTCCAAATAGAACAAGCAAAGATGGCAATCTCTCCTCACAAGCTTCTAAATGGGAGTCCTAATTCCTGCAGCATTTACCCTTAGAAATGTATAGCTTTCAACCTCCCCTCCTTCTGGCCCAATGCCTGTATTTATAGTGCTCAAGAGGAAGTTAATCAGGTCCACCATCAATGGGATAATCCCCTCTTTGGATGGGATAGCTCCCCTATTGATGGGATAAGTTCCTCTTTGGTAGGAGTGCATGAACCATCTGGAGGCGCTCAATACACGTCGAACAACCTTCTAGAATGCTCTAGAAATAACCACAAGTGACTTTTTAAAGATGAAACTTGCGCATTTTAACCTTTTCAGGGGGACGCACCTGCACCTTTACATACAGAGCGTCCAAAGACGCAGTTTTTGTGAACATTGGGTGCGTCCCCGCAGGTAAGTTTGAGAGAACCTGCGTCCCCAGAGATAAATACATTTAGAAAGACTTTCTCTCTTTTTTTGAGTTTGACATGGAAAGCAGAGGCATAAGACTTGCCTAAGAGGGTAGCATGACTGTTGATAGAGTCATCCTAACTGTAAATGGTCATGGTGACATTTTTTAGTGTAACACTCTCTGGTATTAAGACAACAGAAACTTGCAAACAAATTTCAATGATACATGCTAAATCCTAACACAGAAGTGGGATGACAACCCCTCTAATGCTAAACATTAACAACACATGAATAAATGTTGAACAGTCACAGTATGGAACAAGAAGGAGAAGTGGACAGTGAGCAATTAACAACAAAAGAAGCTTGCATTAGCTGAAAATGAAGACGAGATGCTACAGGTTACACAGTAGTTATAGTCTCCAAAAGTTGAAGCTTACAACAGAATAACACTCATCAACCTATTACATTCTGTCTCTGGGTATATATAGAATCTGTTTACAAAATATCTATGCTATGCTATGTGTGGAGGAGTCTTAATGGACCACCAACCACATTTACAAACTGAAATGGGCCTCTGCTACAACTCCAAATGTTTTAATGGACAAAATCAACCTTTTTAGATAGTCTGATGTGATTCTCTGGCAGCTAGAGTGAATTATGGATTAATTCCATGCTTGATAAATGCTCTTCACTGCTTGAGGTCGTCCTATTTGTCCTTCAGCCATTCTGTTGATTAATTGCAGTTGCTGAAGCTTTAATTGTGCAAGTACAGGGTGACTGATCGTTGTTTTTCTTCCTTGGCAGAAAATAGTAGTCGAAAATGGTAGAGCCAGTGAGGCGGAGGCATGTAGAAGTTGAGAACAAGGCTCGACTGTTAGATCGCATGGATCAACGACGAGGATGAATTGTCGGGGCTATCGGGAGAAGCGAGATCAAATTTGGGCCGTTGGATTAAACAAACGGGCAGCAGATATTGAATTAGAGGAGTTATCAGAAGGCAGAAGGCGAAGACAATCATCAACCATCGGAACGCAATCCACGCGGATTCGATGGTGATCGCAAGCGGAAGTTGCAAGGGATTTAACGACTGGGGACGGGTGATTTTACGGGCGGGTGGTTTTCCCTGCACCGCCTATCGGCATCAGTGGTTTCTGTAATTAACAACGCGATCAAACCAAAACACGCCGCGTGGCACAATAAAACCACCACCCCTGCGGGTTAACAAGTGCGCACGTCGCGTGATGAGGGGAAGTGACTGTCGTCGATCTAGTGATGGACGGTCAGATGGAGGGGAAGATTCATGATAGTTAGCGTGCGGGCGGAAAACAAAGAGATCGTTAGATCTGTGATCAACGATGGAGAACAAGGGTGTGGGTTATGATCTAAATTACATGCGCACAGCTATAAAAACCACGAATTCGTAGTTTTAGCCTCTGCACCCGGGACCACAAGGAAAAAGGGGTAAACAGGAATGTTTAAACGTGGAACAAAGAGGTTTAGGGGTAAGAGAAACAGATAAGGCAGGGCTACGTGGTAAGAAGACACCCAAAGGAGAAGGATGAAAAGACTGTTGCCAGCTCACTCGGCACAAACCAACCACAATTTCACCCCTTAAGCAGTAAAATCAATAGCATAGCTAACAGTTGCCAAAAGGGCCATCAATTTAGGGTTTTGTTGGTTAGCGCAACTAATGTTGAACCTGGGTCAGGCCCCATCAAGACAACAAGTGGTTTTGCTGCCAGGACTGAGATCTTGCTGAGGAATGTGTGATAAGTGGTTCCTCACTAAGAAAGAGATCGAAAAGTGGATCGATAGGAAGTTGAACACGTTCACAGCCTAAGAGAATAGAAATCCACACTTATTGAAGGAAGAGTGGCTGAATAGATACCTATTCACATATGAACACAAAAATATTCTTTTGGCCTTTCCTGTATGAATTTCACGAGTGGCCATCCAAATTAGTGGATAGTCAGGGTACGTGGAAGCTTGATGTTCTTATTGTGTGGACCCAAGAATTGGTGAAGCGGTTGGAGACTTCAGAAAATAATATCACGCGGGTTGTCGACCACTGGATCGATCATATTCTGGGATGGTTCATCACTGAGTTCGTGATCGATATGTCCATTGGCTACAATGAAGCAGAGCACGGGTTCTTCAAAGGACCAAGGCGTAATCACTTGAAATCTCTGAAGACTTGGATTAAGATGTTATTGTGCGAAAAGTGGGTTATGCCTTTAAATTGATGTTTGGGACTATATGAAGTGGGAGAGCATTCGGAAGGAATGAAGAATCAAGATTTGAATATAGTTCGAAATTCTTATCAATGTATATTGAAGTGGAATCTGAAAACCTTAGTAACATAGAATTTGATGAAATGGAATTGTATGGATGGAATTGTTGTTTATATCATTATGACTAATTTATATGAAAAATACCATAAGACATTCCCATATATGACACATATAAGTCACATAATTAATTGATGCCCCATAAGCAATGTATGTAAGTGATACTCTTCAAATTGAAACACATAGTCAACATGCCACAAAATACATAAGTGACATAGTTAAGCATAAATTCAAAGAAGCCATGATACACCATATTAAGTGTCACCTAAAAATGATACACCTTTACTAATAAGACATAATTGATGCATATAGGAAATGAACAATGACCATCAACACATATCCTTTGATGCACATAAGGGATGCACCATAAGTTATGCATAATTAATATTTTTACATGACACACATAATTGACACACCATAAGAAACACACATATTCTAAGTTGATCATTGTACATAGTGGTTGCAACATATTCAAGAAGATATGTAAGGAATGTTTGCATTCTATGAACCAACTACTGATGGTGACAAGAGGTTGATGCCTCTTTTTCTTGAAAATGTATCATGCTTGCATAAATATGAGAAGGTGGAGAGAATCAAATGAAAAATATTAAGAGTTGGGTGAAAAATGTCCAACATAAAGAGTTGTTTGGAATATGAAAACTCCAATGACATGGAATTTGAAAATCCTAGTTTTTGTGGATTTTTTTCCTGAGAGGTCAATTTAAGCTTTCTCTTGATCCACACTCCTTGGGATGTTATATTTGACCACTGTGACTAATTTATACCCAACACATAAATATGATAGCATAAGAATAAAAACAATTCCTTTCTCTTTCTAGAAAATGTAGTTTAAACATAAATATGAAAAGGAGGGGAGAATATTGAAGTGGAATTTGAAAAACCTTGGTTTTGTGTAATTTGAAAACACTAGTTTTATGCAATTTGAATGACCCAATTTTGTGGAATTTAAAACCCTAGTAATGCCAAAATTTTAAAGCCTAGTCATTGGTTAAGGTTTCTAATTTTGGTTTAAAAAGTCTCACCTGTGTAGACTGGTACTAAGATATGGCGGCTAAGTGTGGATAACCTAGTTAATGTGTAAGGTGAAGTGTTGATAACCTAAGAGGTCAACAAAAACTTCCTATTTATGTGTTTTCCTTGGGATGTCATGTTCTACCTTGAGATAGTGGTAGAACATATTGTTGCACCTAGAGAGACTATATTAAAAGTTTTCATATCATATACACATAAGATAATCAAAGCCCACAGCATATCCTCTTAAAGAAGTCCTAAGAGATTGGATCTAATGGTGGAAAACAAAGAACTAGATACCTCAATGTAATGTAAAATTCATTTTCCAAATAAAATTTATAAATTTATAAATCCATTTCCTTTAACATGTTCTAACAATTTAAAATTTAGTTTAAAAATTTTAATTTCATGATTTTTAGAAATACTAATAATAACTTAACTTTGATATTTTCTTTGATTATTTCTTATTTAAATATAAGCATGGTATTTTAAAATATTATGTTTTTTGTCGGCGATTAAATTTAAGTTTTAATAGTCTAAAGTTCATACGTGAATTTTCTTTTTAAACTTAGTTGTTAAATTGAAGTTATAATAGTAGAATGTCCATATGCGAAAGTTCACGGTAGCATTTGGTGTGTCAAACCTTGGATTATTAGCTTAGCCGGATATTTTGCCGATGTACTTTGTATTAAGGTTTATTTTTCCAAGTCGATTTACATTAATGAATAAAAAAAAATAATTTAAATAGTATTAAATATAATAATTAAATAAATTAATTTAATGAAATTAATATAATAATATTAAAATAAATTAATTTAATAATATCATTATTAATAAATAAATATAAATATTTATCCTTTTAAAGTAAATGTGTTTGTTCAGGTACGATAAGAAATTAAACAGGCAAATCACATTCTGATATTTTTTTTAAATGTAACTTTCATGTTATTTAAAAGTTCAAAATGCAATTAATTCAACTCTGAATTTAAGAAATGGGATATACACAAGCAAATCATAAGCTAGGAATCTGTGCATAATATTTGTAATTTAAAAATAAAAAATGCAATTAATTTATTTCTGAATTTAAGAGATGGGATGTAATATAAATAAAGACTGGGTTTTCTCTTTGACATTGAAAATTTAATGGACACGTGTTCCATTCCTTTGGACTCACATAATCTAATGGAACACGTAATAGAATGTAGAGAACACAAGTCCTTTTCACATGAGTTGAGGTATCTAGAGAAGAATATACATATGATTTAAATACGTAATAATTATAGGTGGGGAAGCACTTCTATTCTTATTCTTTGTTAAACAAAAGTTAGCGCACATGCCAAAGACTTGGGTGGTTTCTTAATTTCTGCCTTTCTAAAAGATGGAAACATGTTCATACCTGAAAGTTGTCTATGCCAAAGACTTGGGTGGTTTCTTAATTTCTGCCTTTCTAAAAGATGGAAACATGTTCATACCTGAAACTTGTCTATACTTAATGTGGACAAAGATATTTGTAATCATACCCTTCAACTTTTAACTTTCAAAATTAATTAAAACGATGAATTCGCAATCTAGTTTATTTAGATAGTTTATTTAAATCTTTTGTTGAAATATTTTTGAAAAATATAAGATTTAAACATTTTATGCGTATTTTTAATTATTTAGAACATTTTTTTTTTATAGTCAACCTTATGTTTCTATTTAGAATATAAATTTTACTTTTTATTTTTATTTTAAAGGGAAATAGAGAAACATACTTACACATCACCTCATACTGGTCTGTGGAATGAGCTTTTCAAATATAATACTTTAATTATTAAATTAAATAGAAATTATTATTATTATTATTATTGTTGTTATTTATTCAAAGTTTTTTATGTTATACAATTAAGTAAAATATATAATATTAATTTCTCATCCATATCAACTTAAATGATGACTAACAAGCTTATTGACTATAAAAAAATCACTTAATTGGCTATTAAATAGACGTTGTTACAATATTATGGACCAATATCATGGTTTATGAGTACTACATGCATAATAAACATAACTTACTTCATATGACATTTTTCTATATGACCATTTTTTAAATTAATGAATTTAATCAAAAGAGAAAAAATAGCATAACTACTTTGGAGATAAATCTCAACGGTTGACTTATGTATACTACTAAGAATATTTTAAAATACTCTGTGGAGGATAAATCTCCACCATGAACATGATAATTATTGATAATTAAATTAAAATTGTGAAATACATATTCGAAAATAAACACCCCTATCAATGTAAAACCTAAGTATCTTAATACTAAAATTTAAAAACTAACAAATGCATATTAATATTATTATTAAAATACGCAATATTTGTATCCTTTTAAATTTAATTCATACATAATATTAATTTTATTAGTGTATATAATTTTACATCAGAATCATAATAGTAATCATGATGATGATGATGATTAACATCCACTAAGACCAATGTGGTCTATCCAACCTCAAGAAAAGAGAGTCTATTTGTCATTCTTCAAAATCTTATTTCTCTAATCAAAGAGCGGGGAAAAACATTCCAAGATCGTTATATTTGGGTTGGCCTAATAAGTCAAGAAGATTGGAGGTGTGGTTGATAATAGGGAATTGAGAGCGGATGCGAGCAAGAATCGGGATGCGAACAAGAATCGGGTAGTCTAAAAGGAAGTTATTTTCATCTTCCACCTTCTTAGTATTAAAAATATGACAAATTCTATCATCTCGGGGATTCTTGGGTGTAGACCACTGCCCGATCTCACTCCAAATCTCATGAGAGTTAGTTCTAATCCTAGCGATGTTCATTTTCTTCTTAGTGTTAGTCAACATAGAGAGATAATTCTGGTTATCGAGGATGGGATCGATTACCTCCTTATAGTACCTTAGCTTCCTTTTATCCTCCATCTTCTTAACATCCCACATCTTGTCCCTAAAATTGGGGTTAATGGTATCTTTGATATTGTCCTTGCTTCCCATGATGATCTCCTCCTTAATCCCCCAAAGTTTTAGAAAATACTGAGCATCCTAATGCCACCCAAGCTTGGGGCACATGTGTGGGTTTTGACTAATGTTAGAAGCAATTTTTGGGGGCCTCTTGGATTCCATATTGTGAAGATTCTTCTTATACATCAGATATGTAAACATAGTCGCACTTTCAATGGGGGACAGGCCAACTTCGATAAAGAGGATATGATACGGAGTATTTCCCTTGATGTTGAGGTTGTAGGTTATGAACTGCTTTTGGATCATCTCAATATTTCTCCACAACTCCCTAGGTATACTGCACCCCCAAACTTCACATCCATATAAGATAACAGGGGTGACGAGAGTCTTAAAGAGGAACATTCTTTTACTCCAAATCTAAAGATTAACTGACTTACAATTGTTTTCAAGCTCAAATAAGCTTTCCAACCTCCAATAGTTATTTTCTCAATGCCATAATTCCAGTTGAGTTGATGAGGAAGTCAATACCCAAATATTTATAAGAAGAAACATGCTCAAAACAATGGTTATTATAGACAAAAATACCATGCGTGATCTTTTTGGATTTAATGATCATGACCTTAGTCTTGTCGATATTAACAGTCATACCCATCTTGGAGCAGTAGATATGAAGAGTCTTAAGTTGCTCAACTAGGCTAATTTTTTATTGTAATTATATGTGTGACTACATAAACACCATGTCCAATATATCACCTCGATAGGGCAGGGAATTGAACCCTTGACTTCACATCAAGGAGTGCCTTCGATCACCGTCTATCCAAGACCCCATGGACATATTTACGTTTTATTTTTATTTTTATTTTAAACTGAGTCACGAATAGGCGATTTGAACCTGGGTCTCATGAGTTTCAATCATTTCACATATCTCAGATTACCAATAATAATAATTGTATAATAGTAATTTACTAAAAATATTAAACACCAAATCAAGGTTTAAGACAATATTTTAGTATAAATATAGTAGTTGATCATAATTTTCATGGACTACAAACTTTTAGAAAGTCACAAAATTGTTTTCCTCAATTAAAAATATTTAATCATATTATTTATTTTATAATTATTGCCATAAAATTTACAAAATGGTTGTCCCCAAATCTTGGGAATGATGGGTTGAAAAATATTCTTATTTTTTCAAAAGCTCTAGCAACTAAGGTTGGTTGAAGGTTTCTCTCTACAAACAGTTTGTGGGAAGTCTATTTTTCTAAATAGTTTAAGAGTGGATAAGCTATCCGTCAAGAAAAGAGCAAATGTTTTCGTTATTTGAAAAGTTGTCTTAGCATCCTTCTTTGTGATTAAAGAAGCCCTCTATGGGTAGGTAGGGAATGGGAAAATTCGAGGACACGTGTGGAACCTTCGATCGGATGTGGAGTAAATTATTTTCTCCCACTAAATTTGGTGAATCTTCTTAAGAGAAATGGTAAGTTGAACTAGGCAGTGGAAAACACATGGAGAACAATATGGGCCCAAAAATGGTTCTCTTCGGGTTAACTGAGTATTCCATTACAATTAGATGGGGATTAGAACAATTATATATCCCCCCTTAATCTTTCTCATGTTTGGCTAGGGGATAGAGAAGACTCTTTGAGTTAGTTTTTCTCTCCTTTTGATGATTACACATCCAAATGATGTTATAACCACTTAATAAGTGTTAGAAAACCAAGGGTGCATGTGTGGTGGTGGTAAAAATTATGGAAATTAAATTGCCCCACAAAATCTCTTGTGTTTATGTGGTTGCCTCATTGAAAACAAGTTCCCCACTTGGGAATATACATAAGCATCATAAGGAAGGTCCTAGTTGGTGCCCTCTATGCAAAAATGTGGAGGAAAATATTAGCCACTTACTCTTGTTCATCCCTTTCACAAAGGAAAGATGGGTCAACTACCAAAGGAACTTGGCCTTGTGCATTGAGATGCAATGGGAGATTTTATTAGAAGCATGGAGTAGCTGGTGGCATGAGTTAGTTTCAAAACATTACAAAATAATCACCCATAATTTGTGGGGGGTTTGGATTTCTAGGAACAAGACTATTTTTTAGGATAAAATGTCTTCTACAGATAGAGTTGCTGCTCAAAAACTTGTCTTTTTCTCCCTTTTTCCGGATAAGGATTTTGTTCCTCTTGCCATTTAATAACACTTGAATAGATAAACTCCACTCTTCTGTGGGCATACTTTGATGGGGAATCTCTTGTGGATGATGACTATGGGGGAGGGGGGTATTGTACTCTTTCTCAACAAACAACACTCTTTTAAACTTCAGATGGCCCTGAGTAAATATACAAATGATTGTGTAGAATTGTTGGCACTCAAACTCCTTTTGTTGGCACATGAGAAAGAATGTTGGTCCCTTTAGATCTTTGGAGATTCTATGTCTGTTATTAATTGGTTTAAAAAGGCACAAAAATGGCATTGCTAATATCTATTTACTATATTAGAAAAATTTCTTCATATTAAAAGGAAATTTTGATTATATATCTTGCAAGCACATTTATAGGAAAACAACACAGTTGCAAAGGCACTATCTAAGGTAGGGGTCACAAAAGTTTTGGAGATTTGGAAGATTCATTAATCACATGGCGTGGAACAACTATAATATTTTCATAAGCCATTCATACAAGGGCCCATGACATACATCAATGGTACTGATCTAAAGGATCTTTTCCATTTTCAATCCTTTTGAGAACCATTACATCAATATATGATCATAACTACATCCTCATTTGATTTGTGAAAATTTTGTTTGCATAATTTTATGTTGTTAGATGTTTAATGTAATTTGAAATATTGTTTAATAGCTATGTATTAGAGGAAATTTTGGCAGGGAATGGTATTTCATATTACAACTACAAGATTATATATCATAATGCATAGATAGTTTTAATGGAATATAATATATTAGTTATGTTAATAAAGAAATTGTGGTTTTTACAGAGGGAAAAAAATCATTGAAATAAAATTTCAAAAAAAGACACATGAAAATGATGTATCTCAAAATTTGGTTGAATTTATAATTTATAAAATATTTTAATCATATTTAAATATCTTGACCTTTACAAATTTTTTAATATTATTATTATATTATATAAACTACTTAATATTTAAGTTTTACAAATAACTATAGATGATTTTTTATTTTTTGCATTTTTGCAAAGGAAGTATGGCTTATTCCTTTTTTTCATCTTTGGCAGCGTAATCAAAGTCAAGAGAACTTAGTCACTGGTCACCCAATGGAATTGCTTTTTGTTGAAGTAACCTAGAGTTAACATGGATTGGATTCTAGAGATGGGTTATATTCTTTGGAATTTCTGGAAGTAAAGGAATGCAAAAAATTTTAGAAATAAGAGAGGTAATTATGCAAAATCTAAGAGAAATTGTCCTTGCAAACTCTTAGACAAGTGATGATTGGAAGATTGATGGGGTTGAAATAGTGATGTTGTAGAAATCTGATTGGGTTGAAACAATGATGTTGTAGAAATCGAATTTTGATTATTAGATTATCACTCTTAAAGAAATTTTGATGCCTTGATTTTTTCTTTCTCTCGAGGACCAGAAAGTTTCATCAAATTAATTTTGATGGGGCGCCTAACGGTAATCCTGATATTGTTAGTTATGGAGATGTATTCCACAATTGTAATTTTACAGTTTTGATAATTTTTTCACAAAGTTGTTAGAGCAACTTTATCTTGATAAAGACTAATAAATAATACATATATGTATAAAAATAATAATATTTTATTTTTTAATTAGAAAATTAATTAACATTTTTTTTAAACAAAAAAAATTATTTTTTCCCTACCCTTTAATTTTTGACAATTATTTTCATTTCAAATATTATATCTATATAACTATCTTATATAAATTTAAGTCTTAAAATCTAGAACAAACTTTTCTGCTTGATCCATAATAATAATTTACTTCCAGGATTTTCTATTTTTTATAAAGAATAAAATCTAAAACCACAATAATCAGCTTTCACATATTTATTTTTCAAAATTTTGAAAAATATTTAATTTTTGCGTTATTCATTACCCCATATGTTACTTTGAAGACTTGGACGCCAAATTCGAACCCTAAGAAAACGGTGCAGATTGAGTCAATTTTATAAATTATGATCCAAATGAATTTGCTGTCAAGACGATTGCCGTTGATATCGAATAGTGACCAGATCGGGACTTGAAAGAAGTAGCTGCCGGCTCAATTTAAGAAACCAGCGTTGGACGCTGCGATTTGGGCGGGCGGCCGAGCACCCTCTGGAAGCATAGGGAAGCGAATATATGCTATGCTAATCATGTTTTTAGTTACCAGTGAATCAGTAACTTATTGGGTAATTGGGGAGGATTTAAATTTGTTTTTAGTTACTATAGTGAATTAGTAATTTAGTGGGTAATTTCGGGAATTTAAGATTAAGGAAATAAAAATTACTATAATATTAAGATTAAAGATAATCTTGGAATTTATGATTTAGCAAGAGCCAAGATTCTACTAGGTTAGGGGAATTTACTCCTTGAGCTTTATCACTTAGCAAGAGCCAAGACTTACCCAGGGTGAGGAGCCTACACTTCAACCTTATCACAAAGACTCAAAAATATACTCACTTGGATTTTAAAACCTAGTAGAAGGGATAACATCCCATTCTGCCAACCACTTAATTGTCCTTAAAAACTAGGATTTTCAAAATTTGACGGAGCCTACTCCTTGAACCTTATCACAAAGACTCAAAGATATACTCACTTTGAATTTAAAACCTTATAACATCTCATTGTGCCAACCACTTATTATTATTAACAAGAAGAGCCTACACTTCAACCTTATCACAAAGACTCAAATATATACTCACTTGGATTTTAAAACCTAGTAGAAGGGATAACATCCCATTGTGCCGACCACTTAATTATCCTTAAAAAGTTAGACCTTATCATAAAGACTCAAAAATATACTCACTTGGAATTTTAAAATTGAGTAAAAAGAATAACATCCTATTGTACTGATTTGAAATGAGGGTTTAACAACTTGTTATTCTTACAAGAACCTCTCACTCCAAAGCTTACAAATATATGATCTAGCTTATGTTGACAATTGCGGAATTAAGTACTTGAAACAGGTGTATGTCTTTGTTTGTTTTTAACTATTTAAGTGCTTTAAGTTGATTTGTTTCTGCTGACATTAGACACACATAACAACGATATAATGCAACAAATGAACATCAACACATAACAACAAATTTAATCTAGGAGTTCATCTGAATATCGTGGGCTACGTCTCCTTGAGCTTCTGTCAATTTGACTTGTCTCTTTGGGATTATGGCTTCAATTCTTTTACAAGTTCCACACTCAACTCCAATGGTTATTCACTGAATCAATGGGCTTAAAAAACCATCTATATCCTTATCATGGTTGTCATCATTTTGCAAGCAAATCTAAGATCCCTTAGACTTGATTCCTTCAATCGGTGCACTGAGCTTCCCTGAGCTTCTTGATGGCACTAACTGGTTCAGAATTGTTCAACTATCTCTGAAACCTCTTCTACTATCTTCATCACATATCAAACATCAACAATAGACCATTCATTTTCTCAAAATGAGCACTGCATCCCCAATCTAGGTCTTCTTCCACGATTGGCACTAGGCTGCCTCAAACTTCCCTGTAGCATCTCAGCCTTTAGAATTCTTCAGATGCTTCTATAAACCCTTGCAATGGATTAAGAAGGCTCCTTACAGTCAGGAATGACTGTTGGTTCGTTGAAAACAAATACTGGTAGCTCCTACAACTGTTTCCAACCCCTGGTGGCCCTGAGCTCCAAAATCTCCCTGGATGAAAGTCTCCTTGAAGATGGCTTCTTCAGCTTCTCTGGACTACTCCATTGGCTTTAAAATGCCTCAATTAGCCTAGCTAGTCTCTTGTTTCACTCTCTTAAGTCGAAAACTGCTTCTGGAGTGCCTTTAGGCAATTTTCCCTAGAGCTCCTCCACTAAATCTAGTGAACTCTAGTTAACTGTAGTTAAATTTGGTAAAATCCCCTAAATTCTCTGCTCCGCCAAACTAACTATTGGAGGTGACCATAACTGCCGACACGCATGTGACGGGTTTCAACCGTTGGTTAGGGGATAAACGGTTGAGCTGGTGGTTTGTTGCAGTCAACACGCAAACTGCGTGTGGTTCGTTGGCAACCGACAGTTAATTCGGCATGTGAACAGTCTTTCGAGACCGCTGGCAGGTAAGACTACTAGTGGTCCTAACCCCCAAACCATAACCATTTACAACTTAAATATGCCTCACAACCTTTATATGTTAAGAATCATTGTTAGCGGAATTGGTAATGTGTGTTTTGGTCTTGCCGGAGGCCATGGGTTCAATTCCGTTGGACCCCTAACATAATTTTACAATACCATCCCAGGGCCACATGGCGGCCTTCGGGCTTGCCGTGTGTCATATCCTGATTGGTCTGCGAAAAAAAATATTTTAGGGAATATTCTTTGGAATATTTTTTTTTAATATTTTGCAAAAAAACATTTTATTCTTGGAAATTTTAGTTTACTGGACTTTTTCAAATTACGATAACTTCTTCATATAGTGTCAGTTTTTCGAACTGTTCACAGCGTCGGAATAAGGCAGACGAGATATATCTGATCATTTAGGTTCGACACTCTTTCGAACACTTTGAAATTTAAGCTATCATTAAAACCCTGGATCAATATATGATCATGTACCAACTACTAAATTTTTCTTTAAAAATCACGATTTTCAAAATTTTACCAAATACAAAAAAGGCAGTTCAAATCTAAAAATATACATCTCTCTATATATAGATAATAAAAATAAATAATTAACAACACTCCGGCCACAGTGTTGCCAAGACAGGCATTCGAGAACGTGAAGGTGGGTCTGGAGTTACCAAAGGACGTGTGTGGATTCCGGTGCTCGCTATCCATCACAGCAAGGAATTATGGGGAGAAGATGTTGACAAATTTAATCCACAGAGGTTTGCAAGGGTGTACAGAAAGTGTGTAAGCATCAGATGAGATTTATACCCTTCTCCTTGGGACCGAGAGTGTGCGTGGGGCAAAGCTTATAGAAAGATTTTAATTTTAGAATTGAATGTGAATATTTATAAATTAATCACGTATTTATACAAAAATATAATAAAGTTTATAATCATTTAATCTTTGCATCATCATTCACAAAACATTAAAGGATTAAAATTTTTATTTAATTTAGAACATCAAATTCAATTTTGGATTAATAATAAAATTAATCTAGTATGCATAATATTAAATTAGTTCTTAATCATCATTAGTCACTGGATATCAATTATTATTTTCTCATTCAATCATAACTCAAAATAAAGATAATTCATTTAAAAAAAATTAATAATAAATAAATAAATGCAAATCATTAATATTCATTCTAATCATATAATTAACAAACCAATTAATTATACACATAATTATTAGTTAATAATTATATTTTAATCATTCAAGAAAATTTTAATCTTAAAAGAAAACTAGATATTAAATTAAAATTAAAAAATTAAAACTAAAATAATTTAATAAAATTAAAATAAATAAATTATAACTAAACTAAATTATATCATTATCCAACTTGTTGGCTAATATTCACTCCCATCCCAACCCTACCCATATTTATTAAAATTATTGGGTTTTTACTTATTCACTCATGGATCTAATCCTGATCATGAACCATAGAGGTTGGTTCGAAACATCAATTCCAAAAAACATGAATGCGATGACTCCGGAAGATAACACTACATAGAATATAGATCGCAGAAGCCTCAAATCAATAACAAAGAGCTAGTTATTGTTGAATAAGGATATAGTCGATTTATCCCATTTTGAGTCTTTGATCCTACCTTTAGGGATCTTCCCCTTAAGATGTGGACCTTCTTCCCCCTTTTGTGGATCCCTAAGTCTCTCTCCTTCCCTATAGATGCATTCCCTTACACCCTCAAATGGTTGGTCAAATTAGATTGGTCATGTTGCTACTAAATTGTGCCTAATTGCTACCAATTTGTGAAGGAGAAAGGAGAGCTTGAGAAGTCTTGGCTTGGAATTGGAAACCCATCCCGAAACAGGGTTCTAACAGCAACGCAGTGGTTGTATGCTTCCTTCTTGTGTTTATTATTAATACAATGCATGTTTACTTTCTCTAATCATGTAAATCACTACTTTCTTAGTATGATGCTCCTTGATCTATCATATGGTTTACATTAGAATGCATATGTGATGTTTTTCCTTTTTTGTCTTTGCTTAATCTCTCTTGTAGGTATTCGTTCGCAACAGAAGATCGAGGATCGAGGTTGGAAGTGAGGATATAGAGATCAACATCGAAAAGCGACCGGATAGGAGTGAGATAGGCCATCTTTCCTCTATCATGTCATTCTTATTTAAACTAGGAGAGTTTTGCATGTATTTGTTTTAGTTGCTACAAATTCTACAAGAAAAAAGGGCATTGGTGAGGGGCTAAAAATGTCACCATAAGCTCATTGGTGACCGACAAAAGAGCCTCCATCATCAAAAACTGAACGTCACCAAAGGTGGCGTCGCCAAAAGTATAGGTGTTGTAGTGACATTCAAGGTCAGTCACCAATAATGATTTATAATGAAGGATAGCGATTGTCACCATTTCATATGAGCAATGGTGATGGACCATAGCTTCCGTCACCAAAAACTGAATGTCACCAAAAGTGGCGTCGCAAAAAATATAGGTGTTGTAGTGACATTTGAATTCCATCACTGATAATGATTTATAATGACAGATAGCGAATATCACCATTTCATATGAAAAATGGTGACATACAATAGCCTCGGTCACCAAAAACTAAACGTCACCAAAGGTGGCTTCACCGAAAGTATAGGTGTTATGGTGACATTCAAGGTCCACCATGAATATTGATTATAATGATAAACAGTGACCATCACCATTTCATATGAACAACAACGATTTATTGTGATGGATCTTTCATGGTCGTCACTATTGGTGCATATATATGGTGACATTCATTTACCATCATCAAAAGCTGCATTACCAGAAGTATAGGTGTTGTGGTGAAATTCAAGGTTTGTCACAAATAATGAATATAATGACGGACACCGACCATCACCATTTTATATCAACAACAACGATTTATGGTTATGGACCTTTGAGGGTCATCACTATTGATGCTTATATATGGTGGCATTCATTGACCCTCACCATTTCATGTTTTGGTGAGGGTCGAAAAATGTCACCAAAGCTCATTGGTGATGGTCAAAAGAGCCTTCGTCACCAAAAATTGATAGTCTCCATTCCATGTGGATGTCAAGACACGATGGAATCGAACCACCAACCTCCTTGTAAAGCAGGTGCTCTTCCATTGAGCTAGCACCCTTTAAAGAATTAGACTTTTAAAATTAGACCTTCAAACTTCATAAATTGTAAATTCTACAACTTTTAATAAATTAAAGTCTTGGAAATATTTTACTAAACAAGAAAAGCAGCATCGAAGCTCTAGGTCCCTACCTACTGGTTATGGAAGTTATGAAAAGTGGGTGGAGGGAAAAATAGTTATGTATAAGAGAATCAATATGTTCAGTTGAATACTTGCACGGATCTCTGAAAACCATGAACGAAATATATATATATCCCCTTTACATAAACCAACATGCAATTTGGAATTTCACAAGTCCACACTCAAAACATGACAGTAACCAAGAAATAAAAAAATTTGACTTGGACAGAAAGCAATAGATTCACCTTCATTCTTGAGCTGCTTCTATTTATTTGAATTTGACTTGTGATATTCTTTATCTGACAAGGAATCAAAATCACCACTAGTATCAAATTCATCCAACACAGACTTTTGATATCCCACTGACATCTATGTTTTTGTTGCCATGCCTGAAAACCATGGAGTTTCCTGTCGATAAAGGAATAAGATGTGTGCATGCTACTCAATAACACATTCTTCATTAACCATTGTTACTTGACAGAAACCAAAGAGACAACACAATATCAGCGTACACAAAATCCCCTAGAAAAATATAATCATAACTTAGCTAGGAAGTCTAAAATATATTCTTAATTAATAAACTTTGTATTTGGAAACATTGTTTCTTTAGATTTAAAAAATACTATGTTGTACAACACTTCTGTCTATTTATCCAGGCAATTATATCATAGCATATGTTACACAGTAGCAATCTATAGTACCTAAAGTAAACAGACAAATTTTCTCAAGAAAATAGATTTAGAAAAGAGCTTTGAAAACTATAAGTTTGTCATCAAAGCTTTAATTAGTTTAACAACAAACTAGTTGGAGTTTGAAGATCAAAATCATTCATAGGAAACGAATAGGAAAATGGCCAAAGTCGTTATTCATACAAATAGAGCTAGAGTCACTATTGCCATTGCAGATAACTGAAATTTGGGCAGTGGTCTAACAGTTAGAGATTATTTGTTGGGAATACTCGTCAATACCATCATTTTTTTCAATGATCTATTGTGTCTCTAGATCCAGATCATATAGCTTACCATTCTCAAGTTCTACCTTTCAAGTACCGATTTCTGACTCACCCTTTAAAACACAATTCTACCACTCCATTTTATTTTGTTTTGTCAAGAGAATTGGCAGGACCTTCCCATCCTCTGTTTTACATCATCAATAACCATCCATCAATGATATAAAGAATAACAGATACACAACAAAGGCCAAAGATGTGCTTGTTGTATACCTATGTTCTAAGACTCATCTGACCTTACTGGTGCAAAGAGCTCACCCTGAAAAAATAACATCCATGTGGAATTTACAAAACTTTTTAAAATCAAGCTCCAAGTAAACCAATCAAAATATGAACATCCTTTTAATCAATAAAATCTTTGACTTAAAATAAAAGTGGCCTAGAATTGAATGTTATATCAACCATGTCAAGTAACTATCATCGGGTGAGAAATACAAGCCATGCATATTGGGCTCGTGAAATAATTGATTTGGTAAAGCTCAAAATCAAACAGATGACTTATAACTATGAAACGAAAATAAATGACTTAGAACTAAGACATGAGGTTGCCCTTTCAACCCTATCGTTAAACAACTCTTCTTTATGTCACAGACCATTAAACGTTTTTTGATACCAGGTGGAAGCTGTATTGTAACATTAACCTCTGATAGTTTGTGTCCATGACTATTTCTCAAGATCCGCTCCATTACCAGCATTTGGGGCTAGATAAGATACATGTAAAAACTATCAACATGAAAATGAAATCTACATCCTTGTAAAACAATGGGAGGAAAAAAAGTATCCACAAATTAGGATTCTAGTAAAACATAAAGGAACTGCTCCAACACATATATAATCCTAAACATAAGTATCTATACATATAAGTATTTATTGAGGACATTGTATTTGTGAAAATATGGAAGTCAAATCTTTAAAATAACACAATTTATGGTACCACTTCCTTACGAAGTCCATTCATTTGAGTATTTACGAAGTCCATTCAAGAATTTCTTCAAAGTTCAAAGTTCAAACAATTAACATGTAGTCTAAAAAAGCTTAGATTTGAAAAGGGGATAACCCAAATATGTAAAGTATATATCTCACATTTATATATCCTAATTTCTAGACATTGAAATGACACTTTTTAGCATACTATTGTGAATTCAGCCCAAAATGCTAGAAAAAAAATATTGATGCCTATTTTGCTAATATAGAAGTTTTATACATGCATTTATTTATACAGTTAGCTTACAATCTCAAACATATCTAAGGATGCACACAATATGTTGCATCTTTAGTGCTAGTGTGTGAACTTGAGACGTCGAAGTCCAACATTTAATAGTTTGCCTAAAATATGCACTAGCCGAATAGGTGAACAATAGTATTGTAGGTATGTGTTATGAATATATGTATTGTGGGATAATAAGAGTATGGTTGGAACAATCATGTCCAACCCTTCCAAGTTTGCCTATAATTTTCATTGGTCTAATAGGTGAACAATGGAACTGTAGGTGTGCATTCTGCATCACTTACCTAAATCCAACACCTTCAGCATATAAATTTCAAATAATATGTCCAGAACTAGTAGGTAATTTTTAAAATGAAAAAGTTGGCTTGATTGTTTCTGGAAAAGACTAGATTCTTACATTATTCAATGTAAATTCATGACACTTTTCCAAGCTTAGATGGAACAAAAAGGAACCAAGCTATAAGGTTATTTAAAGAATCCTTACTTGGCCAGGGTAAAATGTTAGCCTTTTTCTGTCAAAAAGCATAAATGTAAAAAATTTAAGAAATTCAGTGAAGATACTGTAGAAATGTTCTTATCAAACCACTAACGTAAACAGCTAAGAAATATTTCTTTGTAAAAGAGATATTCATGGTCAAATTAACAAGATAGTGACCTTTTAGCATAGTTAATGCACTAGTGTTGTTGTTACAATATTTGGCCCAAAAAATAAATAGAAAAAACCCATTTTCAATTTACTAATAGCATTTTGGGAAAATAATCTCACAATAATACACATCATTGAACATTCTGACCCACTAAATCACTTGTACATCCTTTTGAAGTCCTTCAACAAAGTACTTAAAATTTGTGAACAATGTCATAAGAATATTACTAGCTATAGAACAGGCATTTCAAGCTTGCCTCTATTTTATGATATGGATATTTTTGCTCCAAATAGAGTTATGTCGCATAGAACCACTTTCACCCTTAAGAAAAAATGTGGCTGTAAATGCATGGTGAACTCTCTTAGCACAAATATGCTCTTAGTATGGTATAGGATTCTCAGACTAGTGCCAGGTTTAAGGATGCCAAAGACTTTAGATTTTAACTATGATAGGGTGCAAGCTTGGCTTCATGACAACATATCCTTTAGGAATTTCATGTTGGGAAACCTAAAAATCTGTTTCCAGGAAAAGTCAAGTTAAATGGAAGTTTTTTTGTATAATGGTTGTGATTCATATGGATGCACATTACTATCTATGTTTTTTCCTAAATTTGAATAATTTATGTATTTTTTGGCCAACCAATTTATTTATCGGGTTTTTATCTAGTTCCAATTCAATTTGACAGCATAAAGAACTCAGGGACTTGAGAGGATAAATTAATATCCTGCCCAACCAAGTTCAATTGCGCTTGTGATGTGATTGTTGTTCGCGAGACAATTATTGATCTGTACAACAAATGTATATATTCTTGGAATATGATGTAACTATGAATATGGAAGTGTTCAACTATCTTTTTGAGGACATTGTATTTATGAAAATCTGGAAGTCAAATCTTTGAAATGACACAATTTATAGGAGTGAAAAGGTATGCTAGGAAGTGGTAAGTTGGAAGTCAAATCTAAAATAACACAATTTTGGATAGTTGAGAACTTCATTTGTGTGTGTAAGAACTGAAATCCAAATCCACCTTATCCTATCTAGCTTTGTATCTTCTTTTTCTTGTTTTGCCTCCTCCTCACTTATAGAAGGGCTAACACCATAGATGAAGGTTCTGATGTCATCCTCTGTTAGTAAGTCATTGAAGACTGTCCATGTTATAGGGATCTTGGGGGTTTAGGAGGGCATCCTTAATGAGGATTCTGATCAACCCATGGTGAGCCAACGGTTGGGAATTTCATTTCTTTACTTTTCTGCTGGAGTCCATGAGTGATTGCATCAGAAAATAGGGTATGTTGAATCTTTGGTGGACTGGTGTTTCTACCTCAAATCTTAGTTCTTCAAGCATTCTAAATGGTGGCCATAGACAATATTGTATCTACCCTCACATGATATATACTTGATGAGCATCTTGCTTGTGAGGCTTGAAGAGGAAATGAGCAAATTCTTGAGAAAACAGAGTTTCCTATGTATGTAATCCACTAGCCTTTTTTAGAGGAAACTAGCCACCCTTTTACTTACAAACCAACTACCTCTTAACCTTTACAACTTTTGATCAAATGATGCATATGAGTGAGTAAGCAGGATACTTACCTGTGGCCCTAATGCCACGCTGCAGTTGTAAAAGATCAAAGGTGTTGTTGATGGTCATTCTTCTTCCTCCTCTATTGTCTACTGATGGTTTCTTGACTGTAGATCTGATGTTGTTGCTGTTGTTGTATGGTCATTTTTCTTCCTCTTCTGTTGTCTGTTGATGGTGTCTGTGGCTGCAAATCTGATGTTGCTGAATGGACAGAGGGAGTAGGAGTGTGTGTGAAGGCAGGGATGATGGTAATGGATGAGGTGAGGGGTCCCTGTAGAAAACACAATTTTCACCTGAATTGGAGAAATGAAGTGAAAAATAATGGAATTTATGGAGGTATGCATGGTAAGGAGTGAAGGAGATGAACATATGTGAGGCAAGTCCCCCTTTGGATCTTCTCTTTGCTCCCTGATTGTCTTTCTCATCCTCCTGCAAATAAAAATTATGTTTTTTTACTTTGTTCTTATTATATATATATATATATATATATATATATATTAAAACACCTAGGCTACCTCAGAGAGGTTTTCACCCTAAATATTTGCCTTGGGCACTTTAAGGAAGGTTTTTACCTAGGGATCTTCTTTTTCTTTCCATTTTTCTCATCCTTGGGCCACCTCATGGTGGTTTTCAACCCAAATATGGGACTTAGGTGCCTCATTGACGTTTTCACCTGAATCCTTATTCTATTTTTTCTTTTTCAATGACCTGATGAGGGAGGAGCTGAAACTTGCTCCACCATCATCACTGTCTTATTGATACTGTCAATGAACTCTTGTTTAGATAAAGACCTCTTGTACATTTTCATTTTGTGTCCATTAACTAGTAATGGAATGACTTCTTCACCTATAGTTCTGATCTGCACTGAACCATTGTCATGCCATCTTTCCACCACATAAGGTCTGAGCCATCTTGTCCTTAGCTTGACCTTGAAGTCTTTATACCTGGATTCATATAACAATGCTGAGTCTCCTTCTTTAAATTGCTCCGCCCTAATGTGATTGTCATGCCAGATTTTCCTCTGAAGCTGAACTATCTCTGTATGGAGGAGGGCCTGCATTCTGAATTCATCTAAGCCATTCAAATGGAACAGTATTTCTTTCTATGAATGACTGAGATCCAAATATAGTTGGGCTACCATCCTCAATGTATTATATTTGAATTCAATGGACAACAAAGCCTTCTTCCCATAAACCAACTCATAGGGTGTACATCCAATGGTGGTCTTCCATGTTGTATTATAGGTCTAGGTGTCCTCAACTAGTCTTTCTACCCAATCCTTTCTACCGTTGTTCACTACCTTGGTTAGGATGTTTTCCAGTGCTATGTTGGTCACCTCCACTTTCCCATTAGCTTGTGGATGATAAGGAGTGGAGGTCCTATGCTTGATTTTGTGATGCTTGAGCAGTTCTTCAATCATACTGGAGGCAAACTGGCTGCCTTGGTCTATGACCAACTTTCTAGGGTACCCAAATTTGTAGAATATATTCTCCCTTAAGAACTCAGCCACCTTTTCTTCTATTGCTACCTTAATTTCCTTGGTTTCAGCCCACTTAGTCAAGTAATCAGTGCACACAATAATGTGTTGTTTTTTCTTTGAAGGATGATTGATAGGCCCAATGAAGTCCATGCCCCACTTGTCAAATGGCTCGAAAGTCACTTGAGGTTGTAGGGGAATTTCATCTCTTGTAGTAGGCTCTCCCATCCTCCGACACTGATCAAATTGACTAATGTACTTCCTCACATCCTGATGAAGAGTAGGCCAATAATAGCTTGCTTGCAACACTTTGAATGATGTCCTCTTTGCTACAAAGTGACCTCCACAAGGCCCATCATGTCAAGTCAGAAGGATGTCAAAGACTTCCTCTTCCCTTACACATCTTCTCAAGATTTGATTTGGGCTAAGTTTGAACAGATTGCCCCCAATCTAGGTGAAGGGGGAAATTTTCCTGATTATCTTTCTCTTTTCTCTAGAGGGAAAGTTTTGTGGGAACTATGCTAATACCAAATAGTTTTCTATATCAGCAAACCATGGGGAGAGCATTGAAATAGAAAACAAATGCTCATCTGGTAACTGATCAGCCACCATTCCTTCTTCACCTGCAGGCAGATTCATTCTATGTAGAAAGTCAGCAACAACATTCTCCTTACTAGGCTTATCAAAAATAGTTAGATCAAACTACTGCAATTAAAGTAGCCATCTTATGACTCTAGCATTTACATCTGCTTTTTTCATTAAATATTTAATTGCAACATGATCAGTATGCACAAATGTCTGATAGCTTGTAATGTAATGCCTAAACTTTTTCAATGAATACACAACAACCAGGAGTTCTTTTTTGGTCACAGTATAATTTAACTTAGCCTTTGACATGCTTTTTACTAGTAAAATAGATGGCATAAGGCAATTTCTCCTCTACTTGACCTAAGGCTACTCCTATGGATTTATGTGAGGCATCAACATGGATATGAAAAGGGAGGGCCTAGTTTGGGCCTCTAAGGATTGGTGCAGTGTGCTAGAGCCTAGATTTACCTTAGGCTAAAAAGGCAAGGGTCTAGGTCCACATCAAACCATGCTCAGCCTCGTAGCTAGCCCTACGAGGACAGGAGAGGGCTCTCTCCGGGTCAATCTCGGCAAAAGACAAGCGATGGGGTTCGAGATGATTGAAATAAAAGCTAATTTTAGGCTAGGTATGAAGTACAAAGGTTTGATTTGAGTTTTTGGGGGTTTTGCGCTGGAAACAGGGAAAGTAAAATTGGGCTCGGGGATGAGGCAAAGTTTCTGCAGAGTTCTGATTGGGGCAAGGAAGGCAATCGTTTTGATGCTTTAAAGTGAGTGAATGGATAGATCAGACTGGTGAGGAGCTAAGGAGAGCAAGAGAGTCTCAAGAATTCTCCTTAAACAGATGAAAACATGGAAATTAAACAAATTCAAAGGCAGAGCATAGCAGTTAATGGATTCTACCTTAATCACTCATTTGTTCAAATTTAGAAGAAAAGACAAGAAAAATGATACACATAACACTAATGAACTTACAATTACTTAGAGAAGAAAACCATCAAAACATAAAGCCACATGGATCCCAAACCCTAGTCTTTCCTTAGCAAAAAATGCAGAGATAGAATGTACAATGATATGCCAAAGCAATCCCTAGTGTCCAACCCTGAAAATGACTTAGGAATTACATGATATAGACTAACCCAACCCATTCCCTTGCATCTAGGGGTCGAGCTCATCATTCTAGGAGCTGTTTCAACCAATTCTAAACAAAGCACTAAAATCTAGGCAATCAAAACAACTTGCCTCTATAAGGTGGGAAACTGATTCATTCATTAAATTTTCACTTTTTAGTGAATGAATCCTCTAAAACAAGTAAATAAGTGCCAAAATTACATCATGTTTATCCAATTACATCAAGATAGATCAAAAATTACATCAAAAAGCAAAACTAGTCAAACTGGCCGAATTTTTGAGTTGGAAGGTGAAAAATTGAGCAAAAATCCTCTATGCACCGCGCCAAATCCTCTATGCATCGCGCCACGTTGAGGCTACGTTTGAGGCACTTCTTGAAGTCAAAATTGAGCCCAAGATAGCTCATTGGAAATCCCTACCTATCTACTTTCCAACCCAAGTGGAAGTTTTCAATTTGGATGTCATTTGCCCCTCCAAAACTGCAATCTCCCAGGACTGCTTCCTGTGTGTCAAAATAGGGGCAGAGAGGTCATTTTATGAGTGTTTTTGACCTCCTGAGGGCTCAAAACTTGCCCAAACTTCTTGGCCATGCACCAACAGTCATGATTTTTCATTCCAAATCTAGAAATGTAAACATTTTGCAATTTGGAGCTCCCTAGCAAAAGCGTGCGCCATGTGGCGCGACGCATAGGGAGAAAAACCCTGTTTTTTGTGCCAAAATTTGTCAAAATGCCAAAAATGCCCCAAATTTCTTGAAATTTGGGCTGGAGTTTCTTCATTAAGTGTCATGCTGGGCTAAAGAGGCTTCAACCAATATCTAAAGATGATCAAGCTTCCTTTGCCTCTTTTGCTTCCTTATTACCTTCCTCAATTTTGCCTTTAAATTCTTGATTCGTGCCTTGCAAACCTTGTTCCGTGCCATGTAGTGGAAAGCCATGTGTCTCAGCAATGCATGGTCCTTCCAAGGGTAAGTAACTTTGGGTTTCCTCTTCATAGTCAGATGAATGACCAGATGACATCACTGCTGGTATACAAACTGCCTCGAATGACTGCTGATGTATGAAACTGCTGTTTTGTAATGTAATATAGTTGGATTCTGCCACCAAAGGAAAAAGATGCAACAAGGGAATGTTAGGAAGGGGAAAACAGTAAGGGATTAGGGAATATTGGGAGAAATTTTGTTAGGGAAATGTAGGAGGGTTTGGGGTTTTTACATTTGGAAATGTGTGGAAGGGAATTGGGGATAAGGGTTTAGTAATTTTTGGGGATAGGGAAGAATGAAATCAAGGAGAAATGGAATAACGAAGAAGGGAATGATGGAGAAGTGACTTTGGTAGCAAAACAGTGAATTATGGAAACCATAGCAATTTCTTTTGAGGCACGTTGAAGTAGGGTTTGGATTTTTGTCTCAATCATTAGCATCCATAAACCACCATCACTCAGCACAAAAATGGATGAAACATCAAGATGTCGACCCTACCTGGCAAATCCACGCAAATAAATGGAAATTTGGAGAAATTTCAAACGTTTTCGAGCTTTGGACTATATGCGCCGCACCGCATACCCAATGTGCCACGCCTCTCTAGTGCATCGCGCCTGAGGAAATTTACACTGGGTTTCTCCTCCCAATGCACCGCGCCTCTCCAGTGCACCGCACCACCTGCTCTATGCACCGCGCTGACCAAGTTTCCTCCAACTTCACCCAAATTGCACACTAACTCAACCAATTTGCTTTGAGTGGCTTCTCTTTGGTCTTGGCATGCAAATTACATTAATCTTCATGAAAATATCTTTATAAAGACGTGGATTTGATTTTTTGACTCTCCGAGACCCATCTTTGTAATGTTTGGCATTGGCACTTTTTCCATTTTAATACAACTTTGTTTTTAAATTTCCTTTTTGATTTTTTGACTGAAATGATGAAATTCTGGCAATTTTTTGCAGGGATAGCTGACATGGAATTTGGCAAAGGAGACCAAGGCTGCGCCTGAAGAAATCAACTGAAAAACTTTTGAAAATTATTACAAAAATGAAATGTTGAATTTTCTTCAAAATAGAGTTTTGAAGAAAAGTCATAATCCATCCATATGATGATGAAAATCTTTGAATGACAACTTTTAAGAACCTCCCTCTGGCCTGCTAGCTTTATTGGACATTGTGAAGACATAATTTGTAAAACCCTAGACCTAGTGATTGAAAATAACTCTTGCTAATCAAAAGACACGAAAACTTGATTTTGATGAACAGACCTGAGCCAGCAGTGCAAAGCATGAGGGGTGATGAATGACCAAACCCTTCCGTCAGATTATGGCATGCCCCTAGCGGAATGCAACTGAGTGAAACGAGCGAGACACCTAAAAATGAAATGCAATAAAAAGAAATGATCTCTGATGGAGGGATGTAAAGACCAACTCTAACACAGTGGGTAATTTACCCTTTAGAATGTTTAGGGCCTCTTGACAGCTCTATGACCATATAAATTTAGAATCTTTGGCCAACAATCTGAACAAAGGAGAGGCCAACTTTCTAAAGTCCTTTATGAACCTTCTGTAGTATCCAATTAACCCTAAGAAACTCCTTACATCTCTCTTCTTTTGTGGAGGTGGGACCCTTTGGATGATTGTTGTTTTTTTTGGGTCCACCTGCAGTCTTTGCTGAGATATTAAATGACCTAGCACAATCCCTTCAGTCATTAAGAATTCACACTTTTTTGGACTAAGAGACAAGTTCATTTTAATGCGTTTTTGTAATACTTTGCCTAGGTTAGTCAGGGCTTCTTAGAAATTATAGCCATAAGGTGTAAAATCATCCATATATATTTCCATAGCGTCATGCACTAGTTCAACAAAAATACTCAAGACTGCTCTCTGGAAAGTTGCACAAGCATTGCATAGGCCAAAAGGAAGGACCCTATAGGGAAAAGTACCCCAAGGACAGGTGAATGTGGTTTTATCCTGGTCTTCTAGGAAGATTTAGATTTGGTTGTACCCACTGATTCCATCTAGGAAAGAAAAGAACTTCTTCCCTGCCAGGTCATCTAGCACTTGGTCAATGAAGGGTAGGGGAAAATGATCCTTCTTTGTGGCTTTGTTCAACTCCCTATAATCGACACAAATCCTCCACTTACCATTCTTCTTGGGAACTAACATCAAAGGAGAGACCCACTCACTGTCAAAGATAGGGTAAATGAACCCTGCATCTAATAGTTTTTGCAGTTCTTCTTTGACAATGTCTTTAAGGGTTGGATTCAATCTCCTTTGTGGTTTCTTGACTGGCTTGCAACCTTTCTTGATGTATATGTGGTGAGTACACTCTAAGGGGTCTACTCCCTTCATTTCCTTATAGCTCCAAGAGAAGGCTTCTAAAGTAGAAAGAGATGGATTATTCTTCAATGTTTTCTCTGGGCCAAATTCTATGGTTTTGACTCAACATGGGTTGGATTCGGCCAAGAATAAGTCAATTTGATGATTGTTCAGTGTTTCCTTTACTTCTTCTTCTAAGGGTAATGAACTAGGAGTTGGACTTTGGAGAAGATGTTCAATTAAGTCATCCTCCTCTTGTTTTCCTCCTCCTATGATTGCTTCCATAACATAGACTTGGGAAGAATAAAGCTCATTTTCTTCCTTCCTCCTCCAACCATAAAGGTAAATCATGTTTGAGGGAGGGTTGAGAAAGAGGGTATAAAACTAACTGTTTGGACATATGCCCATTCTTGATGGTCATGTTCCCAGCTCGGTAGCTAATGTAGTCATCACTTGTGGCCAACCATGGCCTCCCAAGGATGAGAGGGTAACCAGTAAGCTTAGCCTTAGGCTAGAGAACTAGGAAATCTATAGGGTACTCCGAGGAATCAATGGAGACCATCACATCCTCCACAATTCCCTCAGGGGTGACCGTGGAATGGTTTGAAAGATGCACCACTGTTGTGGTCTTCCTTAATGACCCTTGGAGGTTAAGCTTGAGCATGGTGTCCTTGGTAATTACATTAATGGCAACCCCAAGATCAATCAAAGTGTGTGGGACAATCGTGCCATTGATGTGCACATCAACTACAGGGCTTCCAGGGTCTAAGTATTTTGGACATATTACCTGCCCCAGCATTAAGTCAGATAACTTCCCAATGACATTAATGGTAGGGGCATCCCTTTTTCTTCTCCTTGGATTCTTAAAGCATTTCTCATTAATCAATTTATTGTAAATAGGAACATCCTTGATTACCTGGAGAAGGGGGATATTTACACATAGGTTTTTCAATTCTCCTGGAAGTTCAGTTTCTTCTGGGGTAGGCTGGAGTGGTTGGGCTAATCTTTCAGGAAAGGGTGGATTTGCTTAAGGTTTATTTCCTCTCTTTCTTCCTCAACCTCCCTACGTGGAGAGGGAGGTTGGTTATCTGGGATAATTCTCTCAGATCTTATGTTGATCTCCTAGATTTCTACAGCATAAGCTGGGAATGATGTCTCTCCACTGTATCCTTGTCAAGCCTACCTATTGTTTGGATTTGGATTTGTCTAGGCAGGCATCTGGGGTTTCTTAGGTGGAGCAGAGTGTAAGAGTGGTGGTTGGGTAGGTGGTGGAGGCAATAGGGCTAGAACATTGTTGAATTGGGGCCTCCACCCCTGGGGTGGGGTATTCCACTGATGTTGTGGCTGAATGTAAGGTTGAAATGATTGGCTGGCTGGCTAGGAATGATACTGAGGTGAATAGGACCAAGGAGGGGGTGTAGCCCAGGAAGGTTGAGCAAGGGGTCCCCAAGAAGGTATAGATGTGGTTTGTTTGGGTCTGTAATATGCGTGGGATGATCCTTGCATACCCTACTGGTATGGTCTATGCCTAGGAGGTCTCCTTTGGTTGATGTAGAAAAGCTGCTGAGTGACCCCTTCAGCTCCTTGATATACAGCTTTGAGTCCAAGTAAATAAGGGCACTTGTCTATGGAGTGGTTTTCTTCATAAGCTGAGAAAATCTCAATACAGTTCAATGGGTATTCATTCTCGGGATTCCTCCTAGTGCATCTAGGACAAAGATGGCCAAGGCTCTCTCTGCTTCCTCTTTCTTCCTTTTGATATTCATGGAATCCAATTGCAAGGCAAAGGTTTGCAGCATCTCACTTTTGAAGTCCTCCAACATATTTCCAATTTCACCCTTGATGGATGAGTTGGAAGATGATGTATTGGCCATAGGTTGACTACTCCTACCCTTTTTCCTGGTTTCCCTGGAATGGTTTCTAAAGATAGTCTTGATATCCTCATAGGGTAGTTGGTAGATATCTCCTCCTGCTAGCAAATGCAAGGTATCTAGGATATCCTCCCTTACTCCTCTAAGCAAGACTAGCTTCAGTGACTTAGGGTCAAGTGTGCACCTCGCCCTTTTGTAACTGAACTGGAATATTTCTTCATAGTCTTCTATGGATTCATCCTGGCCTATGGTCATCCTAAAAATATCTTCTTTAGTGTATTTTTACCTACAGTAGTCCCTATATTTTTTGTTCAAGCCCTGTTTCATCTGAGACCAAGTTATGATGCTATCTCCAGGTAAACCCATGAACCAACACAATGCGGCATCCTTGAGGGTAGATGGAAACAATTTTAACTTTTTCTCATCCTCTTTCTAGTCATAGGTTTGGCATATAACAACAAATTCAAACAGAAAAGTGCCAGGGTCCTTTGTGGTCAAGCCATGGAAATGAGGTAGAGCAGAGGGGCTTATATTCTTCATTTTAGTGTCCCCATTGGTTTCCCTAATGGGGAAGGCACTCTTAATTCTCTCTCTATTTCTTCTGTCATCTGGGTTTTCAGCCATTGTTTCAATAGGAATGGGTTCTTCCCCTTCTTCTTCCCCTATAGGTTCTTCAAATATGTCAGGTTGCTCACCTAAATGTTCTTCCAATTCACAGTCACCGAAGAAGAGAGAAAGTTGATTGTTGGATGTATTAGGGGTATTTGGCAAGAATTTTCCTGAATTATTCCTATTCCTACGAGGCATGAAAGGAAATGTTTTTGGTTTTTTTGTAAGATTTTTCTTTAAAGCTGGAAAGTACTTTGCAGAAAGGAAATTATTGATTGAATGAAAACCACTAACAAAAAGGAAACTACCTGTTGAATTGAAATTGTTGAATGTAAGAATACTAATAGAAAGAAAACTACTTGCAGAATGGAATTGCTTATTTATGAGAGATTTTTCGACGTAAATCACATGATATTTCATTTGTCGACACGTTTTTAACCAACTAGTGTGGTTCATCGTCAGGACAAGTTGAAGAATCAGATCCAGCATTGCATGTTAAATAGTCCCATTAGAACCTCCAATGGCTATAATCCTAGACCAAGAAACGACTATATTGACTAAGGGCTATATATGACTGGGGATAGTTAGACGGATCAGGGGTATAAAAATAAGTTAATTTCATAGCTAGTTAGTTATATTATTATTAAACTAAAAGTCAAAGGGACAAATAATTATCCTAGGGACAAATAATTATTTGTCCCTTTGAATTTTAGTTTAATAATAATATAACTAACTAGCTATGAAATTGACTTATTTTTATACCCCTGGTCCGTCTAACTGTCCCCCAGTCATATATGGCCATTAGTCAATATAGCCATTGCCTGGTCTAGGATTATTTCCATTGGAGGTTCTGTTGGGACTATTTAACATGCAATGTTGGATCTGATTCTTCAACTTGTCCTGACAATGAACCACACTGGTTGGTTCGAAACGCGTCGACAAATGAAATATCATGTGATTTACGCCGAAAAATCTTTCATAAATTTTATATGGATCACAGAAGCCTCAATTCAATAATGGAATTGCTTAATTGAATGAAAAACTACTAATAAGAAGGAAACTACTCGCTGAATTGAAATTCTACTTGAAGAATGGAAAGGAAAGCAAATAAATGACAAGTGAAAGAAAGAAACTAGATTACTTTTGTGGAAATAAACTAATGGAAGAAAATTGAAGACTAGAAGTAGAAGAAAAAGAAAGCTAGCGACTAGAAATAGAAGAAGGAGCAGTAATCACTCCTACTCTGACACCTCCCTGGCAATGGCGCCAAAAGGTGATGAACCTAGGTATTGCAACAAGAATGTTGCAACTCCCAGGGCTACCAGCTTTACTTATCAACTCAAGGTTCATACAAACCTAGAGGTGACTATGCTATATACACAAGTAGAAGTGAAGGTACTGCTTGTTGTCACTGCTCATCTGGCAAGAGACCCTAGGGGTTCTATCTAGTCAATTTAACGTCTTAAATTGCTCTACATAAATTATCAATCTGGGTATCGTAAATTGATGAAATGTGGTGCACCATATGTGCTTAGTTAACCATTTTCTTACTTTGTTGTTTTATAGTTTTTGTTTTGTTTTGGGGTTTTGTTCTTTTTGATCTCCTAAAGTGTCTAATGCAAATGGAAATCTTATTACTAAGTCTCTAGAATGCAAGTATGGATACAGATTTTAAGGCAATTATGTCCTCTATAATGATTTCTAGAACTTAACACTTCAAAAGGTCTTAGAATGTACTAGTGATGACAGTAATGCTTGAACAAGAATGGAAAATGTGCTGCTATTTAAACAAGTAAATAATGAACTACTGATAATGAAACTATTATCTCTGCTACTGTCTAAATATAGAAAAGCGATTTAAGCTACTGCACTCAAAGAAATAAAAAATTTCATGGAAAGTAAAATTAAAATCAAATTACACATTCATAATTCAATCCCTCGCCAGTAGTCCAGCTATGGCTTTCGGAGGTAATCATCAATGTCATGAGCAATCTGATATCTAATTGCAGAAAAGTAAAACTAAAATCAAATTACACATTCGTAATTCGATCCCTCACCAGTAGTCCAGCTATGGCCTTCGGAGATAACCGACAATGATATGAGCAATTTAATATCTAATTGTAGAAAAGTAAAACTAAAATCAAATTACACATTCATAATTCGATCCTTCACTAGTAGTCTAGCTATGGCTTTCGGAGGTAACCGTCAATGTTATGAGCAATTTAATATCTAATTGCATAAAAGTAAAACTAAAATCAAATCACACATTCATAATTAGATCCCTCGCCAGTAGTCTAGCTATGGCTTTCGGAGGTAACCGTCAATGATATGAGCAATTTAATATTTAATTGCAAAAAAGTAAAACTAAAATCAAATCACACATTCATAATTCGATCCCTCGTCAGTAGTCTAGCTATGGCTTTCGGAGATAACTGTCAATGATATGAGAAAGTTGATTTCTAAACTAACTAACAAAGCAAGTAAAGAAGGTTGAAATCAAAACAGAACTGCAAAAAAAAAAAAAAAAAAAAAAAGAACAACTAAGAAAAGCAAAGTCAGCAGAGAGGTTAATCTCATGTCACTAGTTGATGCAAAAACATAGAAAGAAAAACTAATCTATAATCAACCGGTTGAACACACTTGCATGAATTAAAATTGCATGAATGAAAAATCTAATCTATCAAACTTGAAAGCAATCAAATGACATAATGAAATCAAAGAAAAATTACAAAATGAAATCTACTCTACCTTACATTCTAATATGCTCTATGACATCTACTTCACATCTCCTTCCATGTTGAGAACATCAAAGCTTTATTCAAATTCTTCAAAATTACAAAGTACAACAAAGCTCTCCAAAGCTTTCAAAAGCCATCTCACAAGCTAACAAGCTTAAGAACTAACAAACTAAGACTTAAGAACTAACAAATGAAGGAGAGAGATCTCCTATTTATACAAAAATATGAGAAGCCATCTCATTAATGAGAGTCCATGAATCTCTCCCTCTACTTCTAGAGTCCTAATCAAAATAGGCACTGATAAGACACATGTCTTCTTAGAGTTACAATATAATTAGGAGATGTGACACATATCCTCATGATCCCATGATTCTTTCTACTCAAATTCGAATTTGGCCTTAGAGTGCCACATAAGAGTCTTCTAGAAGCCTCCTTTCAACCTACACATGTCAACAATCTCAACCCATTTGTTAGGTATAAGCATATGCACATTATTTTCTAATTTTTAACCACAAATTCACTTAAAAATCTTAGAATTAATAAAGTTTGGAAAAACATAAATGTGACCCAATGATAATAAAAGTGGGATGAATGTGGTGACATAGTAGTGAAATGGAGATGAAATGGAGGTGATATAATGGACATAATAGTGAAAGTGTAATAGAAATGAATGACATTTTCAAGACTCAACATACCCCCCAACTGAAGCTATTGCATGTACTCATGCAATATATATTACATTAACTCTTTTGATCCTTGAGCTTTGGCTTAACTTTGCATGATATCATTTGATAACTTCATATTTTTGCAATGTGTTTTACTTGTATTGCAACATGGTTGTTCTTGTGTTACAACCAATTTTTTTTTTTTTTGCATTCTATTTTGATCTTTGAACTTTGCATATTGATATTTTGATTATTGTTGCAAAGTATATCTTTATTGGATTGCATGATGGTTGGTTCTTGTGTGAAAACCATGATTTTGTTTGTATCCAATTTATCCTTTAAGCACTTTTTTAGAAGCCATTATATGCTCATAATAACAATGTAATAGTTAATATATGTTGGAAGTATGTGGGCTCCTGAGTATCGTATGGACATGACAAGATATGAATATGAATGTATTCTCCCCCCAAACTGATGGTATTGGCAATTTTATGAAATGAGGAAGAGAAATGTTTTTCCAACAATTATCATTCTAGCTTTTTAAGGAATTATATGGTCAAAAGTTAGAAAATTACGTACCTTAACTTACCCTTTGGAATGGATGAGTTGTATGTGTGGTGGCTGCAAAATTCTGATCATATTCTTCTTCAAGTGGCTGAACAAGAGGAGTCGTGGATAAAGAGTTAAGATGACTTTTTATTGCTTCTACTAAAACTTGTTGAATCTGCTCCAAAATGTTGAAAATAATAGTCTTCATGTCTTCAAAACTCATTGGCACAATTCCTACTATGTGAAAATATGTTCTAATGTCGAGCATAGTAGGAAATTATTGACTTAGTGGCCATTAATGGATGCCACTAGTCAACACGAGAACTCTCACCATTGATGACAATGAAAGTCAAGATGCCCAAACACATCTTGCTAGGTATGAATGATTTTACCGATGTCGAGTCACCTAGAAGATCTAACGAACAAGAGACATTAATGTATTCCCATTGTTTGTCAGCATGAGGACTTGCCATTAAGGCATGCAAGCCTCAAGGTGTTTTTACAAAGAACTTAGACTCAAAGGATTATGGACTCAATAATTTGCATTGAAGCAGAGCTTATTTGCGGAATGAAAATGACAAGAAATGGAAGATGAAAATAGAACATGGCAATGGAGAATAGAAATGGCAATAGGCAATAAGCATGTGAATGAGCCTCTTGCTTTTATTTGTGGGTTATGAATGAACAAAAAAAGATGGAAAGTGTATGTGAATGTAAATGGAAAATATGGAGTGAAATGAGGTGAATGATTTATTATGAAGTATGAATGTGATGGATGGATGTGATGGAGACAATAGTATCTGAAAGTTTTTCAAGTGTTTGGATCTGATTTTGCATCAACATATTTCCTCTTTGTTGTTGATCATCCTCTTATGAAACAAATTTGTCTCTTAGAGAGACACCATTCTCTTGTAGTCATTTGTCCTTCCTCCTGGAACTTGCAAAAAAGACTAATACTTTTTCTGCTATGGAATGTAAGATTATCAAAGGAGAGAGGTGATCAATCTCTCTAGTTATGATATTTACACACAAAAATAAGAATTTGTATTAATGAAACAAGTTCTCAAAGGAAAAATCAAAAGAATTTATACCTGCTTTGGAATCGGTGCCCCAAGTTGAATGTTGTTTTTTTTTAGCAATTTATTTCATTATTTTCCACTTCAAACTATAATGATGGATTTCTTATTGTGTAGATCTTATTGAGATCTTTCCAACAGTACCTAAATCATCAAAATCTGATTTTGTATGAAAAAGATAGGCTGATTTGAACAATAAGGTTTTTTTTAGCTGCGAAATTGGACTTCAGCTGCAAAATGTGCACGGTTTCTGTAGCTAAAAATCTTAAATACAAATTTAGCCATTCATATTTCATCATCAGTCCAAAATTAATCAATACCTTCAGAAAAGTGAGCAAATAGCTTATTCATTTCATTGATTCAAAATTATTATTTTTTCTTGACATGCAGCGACTTAGTGTGGAAACTCAGTGTGACGACTTAGTGATAACACACAACTTGACTTCCCTTTGACTGGGGTCTTTTTCATCAAATTGGATCAAATGAATAGGACACCATCCATATACTGACATTTTCCCAGCTACCCATGTGGCTTGTTTTTCTTGATGACACCGGCAACCTAAAGTTTTAATAAAAACAACTGCGGAAAGTTGAATCAGTTGCGGACAGTGGCCACATTCCGCAGCTAAAAGACAGTCAACCGTCAGTTTTGAAATTCAGCATGCAATCCTCCAATTTTTGTATGATTAGTAGCAAGATCAATTTGTACCAAGGCATAGTTCTCAAGGCCACTGATTAAAGGAATTCTAGAAACTGGATTCAGCCATATGCTAATTATTGATTTACTCAAATTACTTAAAACCAGAGCATATAATCCACCCTCGCTGTAAGCGCAGTTTGATAAAGATGAGCTTGATCAACGCTTTTCATGGGATTACGGGTTGACAGAGGTTGTTTTATTGCAGAGTTTTTGGCTGAAAGTATGGTCAGACTGCCAAGCATGTCACAATAAAGTTAAACACGTATACAGAACTTGTCAATGGAAACAAAGTCCATGAGTATCAACACCTATGCCGATATTTTAGCAAGTAAAACACTGAGTCATAGGAATAGCTGTTAGATGGGTGCTTGGAGAAGTGTCGTTATACATTAAAGTCAAAATTAAATGCTAAAAAGCTCCATGCCATGTCTATCAATCGGTTGTGAAGATCCGTATCCAACCAGTTCACATAATGGAGTTACTCACTAAACAGAGTCGTATTCAATTGGGATTGTTGTTAACAGGTGTGTGATGAAGTATGATTTCATTAAGGACGGGAGGTGTGTAACCAGGAGTTGAATGCCACCGCACAGTTGATTCCTAATCAGAATTCCCTTCCTTAGGCACGCTGAATTAAATCACACCCTGTTCATTAATTGAAATTCCGTTTTTTTTTTTTTTTTTTTTTTTTTTTTTTTCCACGCGATAGACAAAAATGTGCTCCAAAGAACCAAGGTATCTCTCAAACCGCCACGAATTTCTTAAAACTATTTCTGAATTATCTAATTGACCCTGCTGGCGAAAAAACCCATATTTTATTTTTTTCAAATTCGCCTCCATTTGGCCAAATCATGCGTTTGAAGTTAGACATTTTTCTCTGTTTTGCGTTTTTTCTAAATTGTTGTGGCAAATGTGTTTTCTTCAAGTTTGCAATATCTACAGTAGCCAGTGGTAGTAAGTGAACATATTTTACAATAACTATCCCATGTTTTCATAGAAACAACTAAATCTTTCACATGTTGAGCTATGGGTAGTTTTGTAATTTTCAGCATAGAAAATAGCCTATGTTGCTTCATCGTCAATTGGATCAATAATAGAAATAACTGTTGTAGCATAAGATGGTTTAACTTTTGCCTTGACTAACTTTCCTTCCCTTCCTCTAGTGCAGCATTACTTCAAACAAAGGTGCACTCTCAGAATAATTTGATCAAGGAATTGTAAATTGATTAACCCCAAATTCTAAGTCAATGACTACATAAGACTCCTGAGAATTTCTAGGTTGATGAATTTGAGCTTGTCAAAGATATAATTTGTTGATTCAAATGTGCTTTCGCCTTATTTTAAAGCCAAAATGAAGACAATGTCTACAAGTAGGGCAGGAAGAGTTAGAATGAATCCATTTTTCTACGCATTCTGTGTGGAAGCCATGGTTGCAATTCAGCCACATTGTGGCATCTCCTGTCATGAATTCTACCAAATAGGTAATGAATTCTATTCCAAGCTATGGCATAATTATTTGAGTCGATCTTAGTTAACTCCATAGATCTACAGGTTTATTTATTTATTTATTTTTAATGCTTTTGCAGGTTCGTTTTAAGGCCAAAGCTTGAACAGGGATGCAGATTTCTATTGAAGCCACAGTGGAAGCTAGGATTGGAGATAGCCATAGATTTTTTTTTTTTTTTTTTTTTTTTTCTGAAATTGTGAAATTTATAAGAAGGATTAACGATTTTCAATTTCAAGTAGCAAAGTCTTCAAAGAAAACATGCTAAAAATAGGACTTTGACTGAGGCCTTAGGCTAGTTTTTTTATTGATCCGAGCTGGGTGAGTAGGATAGGATCCATGTCGGGACAATTCTAGAGATTCCCATGTGGTCGGTTTCTTCATTGGACGCCTGTAACCTGCTAAACCTTGAAATCGGCTACGGAATTCTCAACTAGCTGCGGAATCAGGCTACATTCCGCAGCTAAGTTGCAAAACCTTATTAAAACAGGATACAATGTTTTGAGGACCACTACAAATCATAACCAGTCAATCTTGGACAGTTGAACCTATCAAAGCAGTTGGGTTTCATTAATTTTTTTTTTTTGAATCAATTGAAATGATGAAGTTTATTTTGTCTTCTTTTTTTTTCTTATTATTATTATTATTATTATTTTTTAATATAACAATTCTTTTTCTGATCCTCCAGATCACACAAAGTGCAGGAGGAGAGCATACTTAAGAATTATTAATTTTTTTTTTACATAACAATCCTTTTTCTGATCCTCTAGATCACGCAAAGTGCAGGAGGAGAGCTTACTCAAGAATTATTAAATTTTTTTTAGATGTAAGAAATAAGGTCTCCTAATTACACTTCCCCGGCAATGGCGCCAAAATGTCTAGTCAATTTAACGTCTTAAATTGCTCTACATAAATTATCAATCCAGGTATCATAAACTGAAGAAGTGTGGTGCACCATATGTGCTTAGTTAACCTTTTTCTTACTTCGTTGTTTTATAGTTTTTGTTTTGTTTTGGTCTTGTTGATCTCCTAAAGTGTCTAATGCAAATGGAAATCCTATTACTAAGTCTCTAGAAGGCAAGTATGGATACAGATTTTAAGGCAATTATGTCCTCTATAATGATTTCCAGAGCTTAACACTTCAGAAAGTCTTAGAATGTACTAGTGATGACAGTAATGCTTGAACAAGAATGGAAAATGTACTGCTATTTAAACAAGTAAATAATGAACTACTGATCATGAAACTATTATCTCTGCTGCTGTCTAAATACAGAAAAGCAATTTAAGCTACTGCACTCAAAGAAATCAAAAATTGCAAGGAAAGTAAAACTAAAATCAAATTACACATTCATAATTCGATCCTTCGCCAGTAGTCCAGCTATGGCTTTCGGAGGTAATCATCAATGTCATGAGCAATCCGATATCTAATTGCAGAAAAGTAAAACTAAAATCAAATTACACATTCATAATTCTATCCCTCGCCAGTAGTCCAGCTATGGCTTTTGGAGGTAACCAGCAATGATATGAGCAATTTAATATCTAATTGTAGAAAAGTAAAACTAAAATCAAATTACACATTCATAATTTGATCCCTCGCCAGTAGTCTAGCTATGGCTTTCAGAGGTAACCGTCAATGATATGAGAAATTTAATATCTAATTGCAGAAAAGTAAAACTAAAATCAAATCACGCATTCATAATTGGATCCCTCGCCAGTAGTCTAGCTATGGCTTTCGGAGGTAACCGTCAATGATATGAGAAATTTAATATCTAATTGCAGAAAAGTAAAACTAAAATCAAATCACACATTCATAATTCGATCCCTTGCCAGTAGTCTAGCTATGGCTTTCGGAGGTAACTGTCAATGATATGAGCAAGTTGATTTCTAAACTAACTAACAAAGTAAGTAAAGAAGACTGAAAGCAAAACAGAGCTGGAATTAAAAAAAAAAAAAAAAAAAAAAAAAAAAAAACTAAGAAAGGCAAAATCAGCAGAGAGGTTAATCTTATGTCACTAGTTGATGCAAAAACATATAAAGAAAAACTAATCTACAATCAACCGGTTGAACACACTTGCATGAATTAAAATTGCATGAATGAAAAATCTAATCTATCAAACTTGAAAGCAATCAAATGACATAATGAAATCAAAGCAAAATTACAAAATGAAATCTACTTTACCTTACATTCTAATATGCTCCATGACATCTACTTCACATCTCCTTCCATGTTGAGAACATCAAAGCTTTATTCAAATTTTTCAAAATTACAAAGTACAACAAAGCTCTCCAAAGCTTTCAAAAGCCATCTCACAAGCTAACAAGCTTAAGAACTAACAAACTAAGACTTAAGAACTAACAAATGAAGGAGAGAGATCTCCTATTTATACAAAAAGATGAGAAGACGTCTCATTAATGAGAGTCCATGAATTTCTCCCTCTACCTCTAGAGTCTTAATCAAAATAGGAACTGATAAGACACATGTCTTCTTAGAGTTACAATATAATTAGGAGATGTAACACATATCCTCATGATCCCATGATTCTTTCCACTCAAATTCGAATTTGGCCTTAGAGTGCCATATAAGGGTCTTCTAGAAGCCTCCTTTCAACCTACACATGTCAACAATCTCAACCCATTTGTTAGGTATAAGCATATGCACATTATTTTCTAATTTTTAACCACAAATTCACTTAAAAGGCTTAGAATTAATAAAGTTTGGAAAATCATAAATGTGGTCCAATGATAATGAAAGTGGGATGAATGTGGTGACATAGTAGTGAAATGGAGGTGAAATGGAGGTGATATAATGGACATAATAGTGAAAGTGTAATGGAAATGAATGACATTTTCAAGACTCAACAGGTTCCAAGCCAAACTTCTATAGGGTCAAAAGAAGCTTGATTTTGATGGAAGGAGAGGAAACCTATTCTAGGGGAGAGCTATTCTACTGCAGAAATGAAGAAAGCAATCATGTAATGCTAAACTCACACAAGACCCTAGCTAACCAATTAAACGACTATGTTAAGTAGAATTACTAGATCAATCACTAATCTAATGCTTAATTATCTAAGTTACAGAAGTAAAAGCATCAAAAATAGACTAAGGGGTAAACCATGGAAGCTAGGCTAAGTCTGTGCCTAAGAGAAAGAAGCAGTCGAAGGTCAAATTGCTAAAAAGAGGACGTGAGGGAGAAACAACGCCTAAGAACCGTTGGATCAGGCAGATGAAAGGAAAACGAACGGTTGAGATTGGATCGCAGGAGGGTACGTAGGTAGATGGGCGAACAGGGTTAACTACAAGATCAATGGTGGAGATTATATCGTGGGTGGTTGAGTGAATAGATGAATGAACGGGGACAACCGGAGATGGACGACTGAGATTATATCACGCAGGTGGAGTCAGGAGATGGACAGACAAAATCAATTGGCAGATGGACGATGAAGATTAGATCACGGGCAAAAGAAACGTGCAGAAATAGCGTCGGGTGATGTGATGGCCATCAGATCAGGAGACAAATTGATGGTGGAGATTGGAGCACTTAAAGGAACATGCAGAAATGAGGGAGCGGGTTTAGAGGGTGGTAAGCATTATTTCGCATGCCCTCAAAATTTTATGCAGTTTTCTCAAATTTCACGTGATTAGCCTCCCTGGATGACACGTAGCACGGGGAAACTACCCATTTCGTGAGCCCTCGGGTCGATAACGATCGGACAAAAATCCACGCGATATGGCACGATAGCCATCGGATCTAGTGAGGCAGATCAATGGTGGAGTTTGATCGAGTTGGTTGGTGAGCAAGTGTGCAATAGCCATCGGATCTGACAAGGCAGATTGACGGTTGGGTTTTAAAGTGCATGAAGTCAACGCTAAAAGTGAATTTGGGCAGTGATTGGTTAGTTTTGCTGTGTGAGATGATCTATGGGTAAAAACCATTTGAATGTGGATTAACAGCTTCCGCTCAGCTTTTCGTGCTGAAGGAGAATGAAATGGGAATGTGAGGGAGATCAAATGACAAGAAGAGAGTGAAGGAACAGGTGACCATGAAATGACTGAATGACCATGAAATGAACCAAGTAATAATGTAATGAACAAGTGACTGCGTTAAACGATTGTTGGCTTATTAAGGCCTAACATAGGTTTAGAGTTGATTTAGCCAAACAAATCCCAGTACTACTGGACCTTTCGACAACAGTCCATGGAGTGCAGACTGAGGTCTCACCCGAAGTAGTATGGGAGGGTGCTAGAAATAGGTTTCCGCACCCTAAATATGTCTGATGAGTTCAAGTGGTCCACGATTTGACCCTGTGCGCAAGTCACTACGCGCACTTTCCCTTATCTTACAACCTGATATACTGCCTTTGCACAGCCCTACTGAGGGGCTAAACGTCACACTCTGCGTTAGTACCCAAGACCTCAATGGTAGTCCAACGTTAGTTAATTAACTTTCCCTACTTGAGTGTTTTAAGTATACTTAACAATATAAACCATTCATATCAGTGCACACAGTAAATAAACATTATATTTTCAAATCATATCAAACATGCATTAACCCAAGAAAAGATACATAAAATTATGATAAAACTTCTCTTTATTAATTTCTTCCTCGGTTACAGACTTGAATCTGCCCCGTGGACTCAGCTGCGGATTACTAGGCCTCTGCGCACTCAGCTACAGAACCTTCTCCTACTCTATGACCCAAAGACACACTTGTGAATAAATCACTTAGACTGTCATTCTTCTCTCCTATTCTATTTTACACTTAGAGCCTTGCTCTATTTATACAATCCCATGGTCTGCGGACCATGGGTAGGTCTATCCAACCGACATTACATTACAAAACTAGGGCAGACAACCCTGTGACTCTATTATACTTTCGCGTCGGTGCCTGCAATTCGTGGAGCTTTACAATGAAATTGAATCACAACTTGGGCTTTGAGCCCCAAAACATGCCTTGGGGAGGGATTCCATGCCCAGCAACAACAAACTGCATGCAAAACTGAAACTCTGTGTTTTTGGGGTTGTTGCAGGGTTTCTTCATCACGTCATAGTCCCGGAGGGAGGAGGTGAGACTGAGACACCTGTGGACAACCTTAAGGATCTTTTCTTTGCTAACCTTCTAACTGAATGAAATCATAAATGATCTACTCCGTACTATTGTAATGATACTGCAACTATTTAAGAAGATGAACAAGTAAACAATAAACCTCTGGAATGGAAATAAACTACTTAAGCAAATGAACAGAAAATAGGAAACTATGCTACTTAACAATACAATAAAGAGGAGATTTGGATGCTAGGGTTGGGTCCTAACCCAAGAGCTTTAGCCCTCTGAGTTAACTCAGTGATGGCTCAAAACAAAACTCATCTTCATTATAAAAGAACACTGTATTACATCAAAATTGTTACAAGTCTGCACTTGGACACAAAGTAGAGTACAAATTTTGAATACTTCCAATGCTTTCTAACTGAGTGACTAAAAAAATTGAGGCCATAAGCCTCTCTAGTTATACATATGAAGTCTCCAATGACTTCCTTCAAAATTAGGGAGGCACAACTCCCAATTCAATGATAAACTTGTGCTTTCCCTTTCACTAGCTCGACTGCCTTCTAGTAGGAAGGCTTAGCTCCCAACTCAATATAAACTCATACTTTCACTTGCTTGGTTGCCTTCTAGTAGACTTGATTTCGCTGTTTGAATCTTCACTTGCTTGACTACCTTCTGGTATTCCTTATTTGGCTGGTTGCACCTTCACTCGCTTGGTTGTTTGTACTTTTAGCTGATGGAGGGATATTCGAATGGAGGGGTAGTAAATGAGGAGGATTAACCTCCTGTAATTCTTCTCCCTAGTTCCATTTGAGTTTTTACCAAGGTCTTTACCATAGTTCCTTGATTTTGTATTTGATCCCTGCATTTTCCTTGCTTTTATCCTTTTTCCCTGCACTGCATGCACATTAGACCACAAAGCAAAATATCCAACTCTACTCACCTCATAAACAAAATATAATCAAAATTATGCAATAAGTTGTGAGAATAGTTGGTTTGACTAAGCTAGGAGGTGAATTAGGGTCAATTAACATCCATATAATTACTTAATGATGAGGCTTATCACATACCTCCTCCCTGCATTACATACAATGAGAATTTTATCACTAGAATTCATCAAGCAAAGAATGGACTATGATTAGGTCCATTTTGTCAAAAATAAGATCTCAATAGCATTCAAGGTACCATAGGAGGTAGGTCCTCTCATAGTGAAGACAAGGTCTGCATCAATTTATGTAGATAACATGTTGAGTTCATTAGACATTTAGAAGGGAAATAGATTGAGGTATGATCCTCATGGGATGATAAGCAGGATGAGAAATATTAGCATACATGCATTAGGCAGATGAAGTTTTGGAAGAAGCAGTGAATTTGGATTCTTAGGAACAAGTACAAAAGGCTTTGCCTACTTATTATTTGAAGCAAAAACCTACAGCATCCACCACTGCAGCCTCTAAAGGGATAGTGTATCAGAAGAGAGGGGACAAAAGGCCAATCCGTGAAGCCATTTCAATTTCTAAGGTAAGGGAAACTAGTGAGAAGGCCAAGCAAGAAGAGTCTTAGAAATGGAATATCCTAAAAAAAATAGATCAGTTGTCCTCCACTGCATTAGTACAAACACAACCTACTACCTTAGGGATTTAGCAAGAGCCTCCTCCTCTTGAAGAAAGTCACATATTATGAGAATATGCTAAAAATAAATAAAATAAAATAAAATAATCCATGCATCTACAGAGAGAACTACATACTAAGGTCGAAAATCAGAGCAAAGGCCAAGCCCAATAACGCATATGATTACTCTGCCACAAAAAACCATTGTCGATATCAAGAACATTGGCAGTGTTTACAAGCTAGAGATATATAGGCAGACTAGAGAGGTAGTGGTCATTGGCCAGAATGCTTGTAAGTATTGCTATATCATTTATTTATACTCCTACAAAGTGTGTTAAACAACAGATGCAAAATGGTTTATAGTATTGCAACAATTTTATGTCTATTGGAAGCAAAGCTTCCATTTCCAGAGATAGATCTCCAACAGAAAGAAAGTAATGTGAAGATAACATATATCACCTGAGTAGACTAGATTGGACCAGAAAAAAAATAATTCAATGCCAAGTTCTAGAAATTGTTAAGTGGTAAGAAATAGAATAGGAAGGAATGCTTTTAGCTACTTGAAATCAATATCATCATGTTGTGTTAGATGAAGACTTCCATTACATGATCAACTAGGCAAGAGTTGGCACAAGTATCAATTTTTGTAGAAGTAGATTGTTAAGAGGTTGTCCTATTGGACGATGTCAAAAAGTTACAATGCCTGAACCTTGTAATTGTAGAGGTGCCAAAATTATGGACTCCAATAAATTTAGCTCATTGAATTGTCCTAGTTGGATAACCATTCAAATAAAATATGTTATTGGCTCTACTGACATTTTGCTCAGATGCACATGTAGAGGAGAACACTGCTACCTTTCCTAATATAGATTGTTCATCTAGCCATAAATGAATAATGTTGGAATTAAAATAACCTTATATGGATGTACACGGTGAGTGTCATTAAATATGTTTAAGGATGGTGCTCAATAAGTTTCAGATGGATACATATGGTGTATGGAAAGTATAGTCTCATAGCATTCTACTGCTACTCAACAAAATCTGTACCTTGCCACCAATTTTTCCTAAAGGTAGGATGAAGGTAGCAATGTTTATGAAGAGGATGCTTATGAATTTGGTCTGGTCGAATGCATATGAATATGATCAGTATAGATCAAATAGTTGTGGTTAAATGCAATCTTGACATTGATGGACAGACTTCTACATTTGAAAAACATGAATGTCAATAAGGGTGTTCTGGCATGAGTGTTGTTTAGGGGTTGTTAGTTTTAAAATTCAGGATGCTTGTCAATCTCTCAATGTGCAACCATCGTGGTCAACAATTATTTTGAACATTCTACCTAAATGGTGGCCACAACTACATACATAACTTCATAATTTGTTTCATCTACCTGAGATGCCAAGTGGTATTACATCTTACAGTTTGTTGAAAGGATCAGCCACCCATAGAAATTTCTACCATGAACAGTGATTCATCAATCTACAAGTTGCACACAAGGTACATTCATGGAAGGTGCTATGACCTGGTTGGAAGCTTGTTGAATCTATTGAAGAGGTGGGTAATAGCACCACTAACAACAAATATTTTGAGCATAAGCGATAACATATACAAACAAAAAAAAAATGAAAATTGTTCCTACTTAATAGTTGCATTCATATACTCTCACTCTCTCCAAGACAACTTGGAAATCAACACACCCTCAGGATTATAATCATAAAAAACTATAGATGTGCCAAACAATGGTAGCAACAACATTTGCATGTAGCACTTCACTTCCCAATACTCCATATATTACTAGATCCAAGAAGATTTCACCACTTAGATAGAGACTTTAGTAGGTTCCCTGCTACCTTCTTTTGTTACCCACACCATATATGCCTAGCCCTATATATTTGGAGACAACTACTTTTAGATAGAGAGCCTTACATAGAATTCAAGGTCAGCTAGGTTAATTCCACCTCCTTTCAGGCCTTCTCAACCACCTAATGCATTAAGCATATGGTTGATATTGGTGTCAAATACATGGATAATAATAGATCTGTGGCATGATACCTCCCAACAGAAGAGATCATGGGGTCATCTCTTCTTACCATCCTTACACCCAGTTTAGAGGAACTACTAACTTTCCTCATTCTCAGCATGGCTCATGGCAATAGATGCTCATCACCAGGTTTTTGCCCCTCCCTAGAAAATTCATCAAAATTTGGATGTTATAAGAGAAACAAGGTTCCTAACTTCTCCCCCATCGGATAGCATAGCCCAATCCTTTTTGGCTACTCTCCAGAGGATATTGTCAAGCTCAACATTAGCATGTTTGTGATGGTGGGCAGGAATAATGAGTACTCTTCTGATCCTAGGGTGCAAGCCAAAGACCTTAAATTATAGAAGTACTAGACCAATTAATGACATTGTTGGGTAGAGTATATTTCTTGAGTGCATCTTCAAGGAGTTAAGAACATATGTTCTAACTGAGATAAATCCTTGCTTGGAGGGAAATGCATATTTGAAGGTTTCTATGATAGGATTTAAAATCAAACCTTTTTTGTGATTTCCCCCCACAATATACCATTCATACAACAAAAATATTAATCTACCCTAGTGTTACATTGATCATTACATTGTTGTAGCTAGAGCAACTTCTTCAATAAGGGACCCACTAGGAACTCAATGTTCAATTCCTATTGCATCCCAAACCTAGAAAATGTTGAAAATAGCAACAAGAAATGATAAAAATACAATCCAAAATTGAAAATGGCAACAAGAAATTGCTAAATAGAAGTGCTAAAAATAGCACTACTAAAAATAGCAGTTTAGGTACCAGTGCTAGATTGGGCAACATGGAATGAAAAATGGAAGTGCTAAAAATAGAAGTTCTATTTTTAGCAGTTCACTGTCGATTCCTATTTTAGTTAGTCCCTGGACTAGAAATAGGAAGTAAAATTCGAATTTGATATTAACAGCAATTTGTAAATTAATTAATTAATTCAGTTTGAGTTAATTAGTTAAGGAATTATGAACTTGAAGTCTATGTGAGGACATACAATAGTTTCTCCTTTGATTGAGGGATTTAACCATCAGTTGAAGGATGAGGATGAGTTGTAATTAGTTGGATAAGTTAAATTAGTCAAATCCAGTTAGATTAATTTAACAAGTTGTTAAATTAATGAGATTTAGTTTGTTAATGCTTGCATGCATATAACAACTAGTATTTTCAGATAACTGAAGATACACTCATGGATAACTCATGCATGTCAGTTCAAATAGAGACCCAGTTGAGATCAGATGGAGGGATAGTGTACTATCAGTTGCTAGGATATTCCTTATGAATATTCCTTTCATGCATAAGGAATATTATTCCTTATGGATTGTGTAGTTGGACGTGAGGTTATAGCAGGTATGATGTGGCAAATTCACACATGTTATGAATTGGGCCCCAATCAAAACTGCGCAAGGAAATAGGAGCTTGGAGGACTTGTGGAGCCTATATATACAAGCCTAGATAGTCCATGAGCTACATCATCAGAGTACAGAGAGAGCAGGATAGCTTTTGAGCTGATTCCTTTTTTATGTTGTTGAGGATTTCCACTTAATTGATAATACAGAGATGACGTTTTAGGCTGGTGCTTTCCCCAGGTTATATCTTCTATGTTATGGTTGATTACATCTCATTCTTAGTTATATCTCTTCATGCTTGATGTTTCTCATGTTCAATTAAGCTTCCGCAAAGTTTATGATAGATGTAGATCTAGTATTATGCTTTAGTACATTGCATATATCAGTTTGATCTGCAGGTGAAATTTCTACATGATATCAGTGAGCTAGCTGATTTGTAGAGAAAACTCTACATGGCATTAGAGCACAGGTGATCAAGGAAGAACAGTGTACAAGAAGGGATAAGTTGAAGTTTGTGGTTTCTGAATATTGAATTGAGTTCTTATCACATATATTTCACCGATGGTGTTCTATGGTTTGAGACTCGAATATGCCCTTGATGGCAGTTCGAATTATATAGCCTGGAAGGATTGCATGGAGGTAGTATTAGAAGATAATGGCCTTAAGGACTTCATTGATCAAGAAGTCCCGAAGCCGACTGATGCTACTCAACTGGTGGAATGGAAGAAGTGTGTGGCTAGAGCAAGGAGAATCCTTCTGGAGGGAGTTTGAGATCACATTGTCTTGAGCCTCCATGGGAAGGAGACTCCATTTTCAATGTGGAAAACATTGAAAGATCTTTATCAGAATAGCAGTGATCAGAGGAAGCTGGCACTGAAGGACAAACTTTGAAAGATCAAGTGTGAAAAGGATGACACGATCTCTATGTATCTGAACAAGCTCACCTCATGCAAGGATGAGCTTAGAAGTGTAGGGATCCTGACAGCTAATGATGACATGGTGAGCCTTGCACTCATCGGTCTTCCTAAGAGCTAGCATAGCTACCAGGACTTGGTTAATGGAAGAGATAAAATACCAGATTGGGAACGACTTTGGTCGGATTTGATGCAAGAGGAGATAAGAAGAAGCACAAGAGATGGTTCTTCATCCATGGACAATGAAGAAAACTATGGCTTAGCGAGTAAGGCAAAGAAGGGGAAGGAGAAGGTTTCTCTTTCTGAGTCCAGTTCTTCCCATGGTGGGAAGAAGTTTGACAAATCAAAAGTGTGATGCTTTCGTTGTCATGAGGTAGGCCATTTTGTTACAAATTGTCCATTGAGGAAATCCAAGAAGGGATCCGGCGAAGGATCTGAATGTGAGGCACTTGATTCACAGTTCGAGTTGGATTTCACACTCTGGGCATGCATGGTTTCATCCATGGTGGGAAGTGGTTGGTTTCTTGATAGTGGAGCTTCTTTCCACAAGACCGACGACAAGAGTTTGTTTAGTACTTTGGAGGAGAAAGATCTCCAGATACTCATAGTGACAGGTAATGATGAAAAGTATAGTGTCTCAAGTGTAGGCATGGTTATTTTTTAGAGAGAGCATGGAGCTCACCTTACCTTGACCGATTTCAAGTATGTACCAGGACTGAAGAGAAAATTGTGCTCGAAGACAGAGGCTATGATGTAGTCTTCAATAAGGGAAAGGTTTTCCTTAGACACATCATCACTAGACAAGTGAAGCAGATCAATTCACAAGTCAAGAACCTATATGCTCTTGAGGTTCAAGATGCATGCAAAGCCTTGAGCAGCAAGGCAACTGATGGAGACTTGGTGGTTGAGAGGGAGAGTATATTACCCCTCAACATGCAACGCCAGAAGAAGTCTCAGACAATTGTGGAGGAGCCACGATTGGTGCAGCAACTTCAGGAGGTTGTGGAGCAGCCACAACAGGGGAAGCTGAGAGGAGTTTGAGTAGAGACATCTACTCATGCAGAGACCTCTAGTAGGGGGAAACTTCGATCCAGGTGGGCAGAGGGATCACATGAAGCCATACCTCTAGGTAGGAGGTGGGGTGATGTGGAGTGATCGTCCCAAGCAGGAGGGGCAGGATCCTTGAGGTACCCAGCCTCTTTGATTTGACTTTGCTATAGGAGCCTCGATGAGGAGTAGCAGAACTGACTGATTGGATAGAGACAGATGCAGATGGAGCGGCAGAGAGAGCTACAGTGTATGGAATCTGAGGACAGTGCAGAGCTAGCAGGTTGCAGCAATGCGAGAGGTGCAAGTGTGTTGCACCAGTGCAGGTTAGCACAAAGAGGTGTTCAACGGTGCGAGATGCATGGAGATGTTGCAATAGTGTAGAGGTCAGAGAGGGAGTACTTGTCAACAACAGGTAGAGCTTCAGCATCAGAGTATGTTTCTAGCTCGACAGAGAGGTCAATTGGGAGTTCTTTTTGTTCCGAGAGTTGTTGCAGAAACCACACGTGGTAGAAGTGTTGCATGCAGTAAATTTCAAAGGTACAGGATCAGGTTTGAGAGGAAACCTTTCTTGTTGAGAGGGAGTGTTGAAAATGGCAACAAGAAATTGCTAAAAATAGAAGTGCTAAAAATAGCAGTTTGGGTACCAGTGCTAGATTGGGCAACAGGAATGAAAAATGGAAGTGCTAAAAATAGAAGTTCTATTTTTAGCAATTCAGTGTGGATTTCTATTTTAGTCAATCCCTAGACTAGAAATAGGAAGTAAAATTTGAATTTGATATTAACAGTAGTTTGTAAATTAATTAATTAATTCAACTTGAGTTAATTAGTTAAGGAATTATGAATTTGAAGTCTATGTGAGGACATGCAACAGTTTCTCCTTTGATTGAGGGATTTAACCATCAGTTAAAGGATGAGGATGAGTTATAATTAGTTGGCTCAGTTAACTTAGTCAAGTCTAGTTAAATTAATTTAACAAGTTGTTAAATTAATGAGATTCAGTTTGTTAATGCTTGCATGCATGTAACAATTGGTATTTTCAGATAGCTAAAGATTCACTCATGGATAACTCATGCATGTCAGTTCAGACAGAGACCTAGTTGAGCTCAGATGGAGGGACAGTGTACTATCAGTTGCTAGGATATTCCTTGTGAATATTCCTTTCATGTAGAAGGAATATTATTCCTTATGGATTGCGTAGTTGGACCTGAGGTTACAACAGGTATGATGTGGCCAATTCACACATGTTATGACATTAGACCCCAATCAAAACTATGCAAGGAAATAGGAGCTTGGAGGACTTGTGGAGCCTATATATACATGCCTGGATAGTCCATGAGCTACATCATCAAAGTACAAAGAGAGCAAGATAGCTTTTGAGCTGATTCTTTTTGTATGTTGTTGAGGATTTACACTTGATTGATAATACAAAGATGGGGTTTTAGGCTGGTGCCTTCCCTAGGTTATATCTTCTGTGTTATGGTTGATTAATTCTCATTCTCAGTTATATCTATTCATGCTTGATGTTGCTCATGTCAATTAAGCTTCTACAAAGTTTATGGTAGATGTAGATCTAGTATTGTGCTTTAGTACATTTCATATATCAATTTGATTTGAAAGTGAAATTTCTACGTGATATCAGTGAGCTAGCTGATTTGTAGAGAAAATTCTACAATTCCAATTTTAATTTGTCCTTGAATTAGAATTTTGAATTAAATTCGAATTTAGCCTCACCAGCTACTTGGAAATAATTAATTAATTCATTATGAATTAATTAGTTGAAGAAATTCAAGTTAGAAGTCTTTTTGAATTCATGCAACAATTATCCCTTAAATTAAGGAGATTATCTCTTAATTAAGGAGATAAGATTGAGTTGTATTTGAGTTGTAATTGGTTAGCTCAATTTACTGAGTTAATTCCAGTTAAATTAGTTCCAAACTATTTGAGGAACTAATTGTAAGTTTAGTCAGTTAATGCATGCATGCATGTGTACTCTAGATAATTGAAGATTCTCTCATCAGAAACTCATGCATGTCTATTTAGAGAAAGACCCAGTTGAGCTAAATGTCAAGGACAGGTTACTATCATTTGCATGAGTTTCCCTATAAAGGAAACTCATCCATGTAGAAGGAACAAGGTTCCTTGAGGATTGCACAATTTTGACAGTGTGTTAGAGGAGTGTCTAAGAGCAGTGTTCCACTGGGTGAAGAAGGATCACCCAAGAGAAACTGCACAAGGAAATAGGAGCTTGGAGGGCAGAGGAGAAGGCTTGTGAGAAGATTTGGTTGCCTGTGAGCATCCAAGAGGATTGTACTGAGAGCTGTCTAGCTGTGAGAGCTAAGGATTTGTATAATTTTGATGTATTTCCACCTTGTATGATAATACAGATTGTTATAGACATTTTTGTGCCTTACAGCATTGAACATGAAATGTCCATAATCTAAGGGATCCAAAGTCCCTAAACATGTTGTTCCTACCCCTAGAGGAACAAGGCTAACAAACCACAGCAATTCACAGAAGTTCTCAACCAGAAACTGCTCAGAAAACAAGTCAATTCAGGATCATTTCAGTGGCTACACTAGCTGTTTGCGCTGAATGTCAAAGCCAACACTGGCTACCTACGTTGAATGTCAACTGGAACAAATGATACCTGCGCTGAACGAGAGTGGAAAAGTGGCAGGCTCATTTCTCAAGGTGTCAAAACCCAGCAAGCTTCCAAAATGACACTTGCCTCAGGGAATTCGACTGGTGATGAGTAAGAGGTTCCAAATCTCCAAGTGGAAGCAAGAACCTCCAAGTGGACTCAAGAACTGACAGAGGGAGAGGACACTAGTCAGATCTCAAGCTGACTCATCCTCTCTCCAAAAATCTATATATGGATCTCTCCTCCATGAGATTTAGAGGCTGGAATTTTGTTATTGCAAAGAATTGTTGTTGGTTTGAGACCGGAATCATTGGGTGCTTAATGCTTTGAAGGGGAGGAATTCCATTTGCTGGGAAGGAGATGCTGGATTGGAGCCCTCTGGGTTGTATCTCTTCCTGAACCTTGTTATTCATCAATAAAGCTATCTTGGTTTCTCCTATATGCTGATGTATTTTGATGTATGAATGTATTAGTGTATTTGGTTTATTTCTAATCCTAAACTAGTTATGAATGTGAACATCTGTCTTTGTGTAGTGTTCTTCTCTTGTCTCAAGTAGCTGTTCTCTTGTCGCAAGTAGCTGTTCTCTTGTGATCTTGCAGGAAGTTGAAGCTGGATAAGCAAGAAGGCAAGTAGTTGTGAACACCCAAAGAGAAGAGAGACCAGATCGAGGGACAAACGGAAGACACCGGTAAGTCTATTGATCTCTCTTCTTTCACATTTCATAAAGGAAGAAACCAGCATAGCTGTACTCGTTTGTTGATAAGGCACTGTCACACCTTACGTGGATAGGATCGTCCTGCATAGGAATTTTTCCACACAACAAATTGGCGACTCCACTGGGGACATTTGTTTAGTCATTTCATTTATGTTTCTATCATTGTTTGCATCATAGACTTGACAACAACAATCGAACTGCATCTTTCCCGGATGTAAAGTAGAAAGTTGCTGCTTTGATCCAATTGCTGGACTTGTCTATGATCTGAACAATGGATTCACAAATGATTTGATGATCCTTGTGATAGATCTTAGTAGCCCTTCAAAGCATCCCTTTGATTACACCTTGCTTGTTGCTTTTATTTGGCCTAAAACAGTGAATTAAAGAGCAATCTGTGACCCAGAACCTGAGGGAAACGAGAGTTTCTCCTTCAGCGCAGACCCAGTGAAGGGATTCTGCATTTCAACGTAGGTCTCGTGAAGGCTACCTGCGCTGAATGTCAAAACCCCTGTGTTGAGGTTGCGCTGAACCAGTTTGTCCTTGTGCAGCTGGGGTTCTCTGCTCTGTTTTCCCTGTTTTTGATCTCTGTTTTTGCAGCCTGTAACCAGCATAGGTACCAGTCTGATAACTCCTTTTCTCTGCTTACATTCCGCCTCCTTTTGCACAAAAAGACTGTGAGTGTTTTTATTTGTTTGTGGCATCATTTACAGTTTTCCTTTGCATGAGTGAAATAGTCATCCTGTAGCCCTTGATTCAGATCTGTTGATTGTCATCTTAGAAGAGAGTTCATTGGCTATTTTCAGATTGATTATACATTTACTCTTGCTTATTGGTTTGAGTTTGTCTCTTTTAAGTGTCGAAACAAGTCTTTATTTCGAAAATCGTTAAGTGTTGTAATCTCTTCTATCTTCTCTGATTTCGAAAAAGTAAACTTGTTTGTATTGATCATTTAAAAGCAAATTCAAAGTTGTACAAAAAGCTTTCTTTGTAGGCATCAATACTAAGAAAGCGGAAAAAAAACACCTGCATTGTGCATTTGCATTTGATAGTTTGCATGTTGGATTTAGGAAAAGTGCATTAGAGTGTGCTGATTGCTCTTTGAGAAAAGATGGTGTCTTTCTTTTCCCTTAGTAGCTAGGATTTTCAAAGTTGAAAAGATATAAAGCTTGCTTATCATCTTTAGACTGCATTTAGGAATTTGTATCATACATCTCGTGGTGAACCTTGAAAGGCAAACTTTAAAAAGATCAACCTAAAATAAATTGAATGAACTTAACAACGCTTTGCAACATAACGCACAACATAGAGGTATAGGCTAGAGACGTGTTCCGGCGTCGTTAAGCCTGGTGACTGTCGATCTCGTGGATGGTGGGTGATTCCTCCTGAGGGACGATAGCGCCAGTACAGATTGTGCTCCCACGTACCGTCGCGTATATATTGGGAGACCCCTATAGGCATAAAACCTTTATCCTTAGGAAGCCGTGTCGGCCGCCCTACTGATCGCAATGCACTGAACACAGCATTCAGGAAGATCGACCACCCGTACCCTAAAACGTATTCTGCGGTTTTGCGAAAAGTTTGGCACATCCTCTGCCTAGAACTCCAGAGCAGTTCCTTTTGGCCTTTTTCAGACTCTATAACAGAAAAAGTCCATCCGAGCATTTGTCACTTCGGGCTCGTTAAAACATCGAAGGAGACTAGAGTCATCTTTAGCTTTTTCTCGACTCTTTAAAAGTGAAAAAGCAAGTTGTGTCTAAAAGCATCTAAAAATTCATTTAATTCGGAAACACATTTTCCCCTTTGTATTTTGGTTGATCGAGTAATCCGCAATCGTGGAAGAAAGTCAATTGAAACCCCGTCGTTCGCGGAGGTTTACGAGTCAACCGTATTTGTCTCCAGAATCGAAAACAGTACGGACAAAGCGAACTCGTTTAACCGGTTCAAAATCTCCTATCAAAGTTAGAACAAGTGTTCCAACCACATATGAGATTCCGGTTACTCCGAACATTTCTGGAAACCCTGCCTCTATAGAAGAAGTTCAACAGCCACAGAGGGACAGTAACACTGATCCTAGTCTGGGAGCAAATACTTGCGTTACTGAACCAGTTCCATCTGTAACCGTTTAGAGAGTCTTGCTCCTCAAACAACTGTCGTTGTCGATTCAACCCCTTCTTCGGCACCAGAAATATTTTACGGACCTGACAGTCTTCCTCTTCCACTGGGTTTGATTGCGATAGAGGAAATTGTAGAGGATCCGCAAGCAAGTACTCCAATCCATTTTGGAGTCGGGGTCACTCTATTTCCTTCATCAGAAGTTAATCCACCACAAGTGGAAGTTCCTGTAGAATCGCTAGGCAATCTATTGGATAGACTCAAAATGTCTGAACAACTGTCAACATCTAGGACTGTGTCGAACGACACGGTGACAGCAGAAGCCCCTGCCGTCACTCCGACAATGTTTGCCGGCATACCATCTGTCCCGACTAGCTCACAACCGCTAGAAGGAGTCCACCAAGGGACTATTTCGACAGTGTGGTCTGTTCCAGTTTGTTCATCCGGAATAATATCCAGCAACTCTTATGTTGAGACTCGCCAGATTGATCCATTTGGAGGTCAGTTTGGGCAATCCAATCCCCAAGGACAAACAATCCCCTTGAGTTCCGGATTGCTACCATATGGGAGGCAGTATGCCCTTTCATTACCCCTTCCGAGAGGGTATCCATACGGGAGTTCACAACAGTATTCAGGTTATACTGGAATTACATCAGGTGGTTGGGTACCTATGCTACCTCAACAACCAAGGGTTGTATATTCTATGCAACAGTGTGTACCTATGTCGAACATCCCGACCACACCGGCTATTGTGACAGTGTCGCAAGTTCAAACGTTGCCTGTTGTATGTCAACCTCAGATTTCTCAGGTTGTAATGCAACAGCCCCTTGACCCTGTGACACAACCACAATCGCCAACTGGTGGGGTGACACAGGTCCAAACAGGTACAATTACCCCACACCTTGGTCCAACAGTTAGTATAGCACAACAGAACATGGCTTCACAACCATGGCTGGTGCAATACCAACAACCACAATTCCAGCAAGTGTACCAAGGTTCTGAGCAGCAGATCTTTGCGAACAGTGGACAACAGTATATTCAAAACGGTCAAAACCAACCGCTTTACAGTGGTCAAGTCCACCAACCGTATCAGTCATACCAACATCAATTACATTATGCTGGTATGCAAAGGCCCACTGCTCAAGCGATTCCATCGTACCCTAGATACGCTTCACCTAACCTGAATCAACAGTTACCATTCGTGGCAACTTTAGAGTTACTCGATTTACACCGGTTAACCAACGATCTGATTGCTTACGCCCCTTGGTGGCCAGCGATTCCTCACAAACTTCCATCTGACATTCCTAAATTCAATGGAAATCCAGGTGAAGACCCATCGAATCACGTGATGACTTTCTATCTGTGGTGTTCATCAAACACCCTGAATGATGATTCGATAAGGCTTCGCCTTGTCCAGAGGACGTTAACGGGTCCAGCGGCAAAATGGTATATTGAATTACCTAGAGCCTCGTTCGACAATTTTAGCTCCCTAGCCACTACTTTCTTAACCCATTTTCAATTACCGATAAGGTATGAAACGGGAACAGAAATATTAACCAACTTCAAGTAGACAACTACCACTCATATATCCGATCATATACATGAGTGGCGTCGTCGTCGTAGGATGGTGAAAACATACGTTCCCGATCAGCTGTTAGCTGAATGGTTTATAAAGTCGTTACTTCCTGCTATAATAAAAGATGTGGCAAAGGGGGGAGTCGTAACAGAGGAGCAAGTTATTGCTCGTGCACAATATCTAGACTTAGTTTATACTCAGTCTGGCACGCTCTACGACAAAATACCTGATGCCCCTAGACCGGAATTTTCAATTCCTCCTCCCCCTAAATCAAATAGTGACTCTCATGCCGGCGATGGCGTGAATGGCACGACAAACGTGAAATCGACAAAGGCTTCGTCTAAGAAAGCCCGTAAGAATTCGGATCAAAATGCAAAAGATGAAATTCTTGCTTCGGAAGTAAATGCCATATTAGCAGATAAGGGCAAAGAAACCAAACAACCAGGGAGCAAGAAGAAGCAAAACAAAGGGAAGAAGAAGAAACAGGGTGAGTCATCTCCTGGAAAAACTTCTTCAAACCCTCCTGGAAATAGGAAAAATCCATGTCAAATATGTGATGAGGATCATTGGACAAACAAATGTCCGTACAAAGCTGAGTTTAAAAGATTCTTTAAAAATTCGCAAACCTCAGCTGTGTTAACTGATCCATTTCCCAATCCAGGTCAAAATCTGGTTGATAGTGGAAATGCTTCCCCGTCGCAAGTGCTTATGTTGTCGGTTTCAAAACAGCAGAATGATGCTTTGATTTCGACAAGGAACAAAGATTACGGGAATCCGCAGCTGTCGAACGACAAAGGTAAAGATCAACCAAGTAGTTCGACAACAACTTCGACAGAAGTTGTACCGCCCATCATTCTTGAATTAACAATAAAACCGCCAAAGGGAGTAGTACACAAGTCGACATTTAATCCTCACGCCAAAGCGGCGCAGCATTATAACATAGTGGAAGATTTGGCCCAATCGCCATCCGCTATGTCGACTCTTCAAGTACTACAAAATTGCCCATCCCAAAGGCAGGCTTTGTTATCGGCTATTGGTGGGATTGATCCTAAGGATTCCAATCTTGTATCCTTCGATCACAAAGGATACGATCCTCAGTTACCAGCTCAACTAGCTTTCCTTATTCAAGTGAAAGCCCTCAACAAAACTGTTCACCGAACAATTATTGATGAGGGGGCATCTACATGTATTATGTCGATGAGTTGCTGGAAAACTTTAGGATCTCCAACCTTGTCGCGATCTTCGACGACATTGAAAGCATTCGACGGAAGGACCTATACCCCGTGCGGTATCCTTAATAACTTGAAGGTTGAACTAGGAGGAAAAACAGTAGAAATAGATGTTGAAGTCATCGATGGGAATCTAGACTACAACATCCTACTGGGAAGACCGTGGATATATGCCATGGCAGCTGTTGTGTCGACTTATTTTAGGAAGATCGCATTCCCTTTTCAAGGAGGGATTACGATCGTCGACTAGCAAGACTTCCTCCCTAATGGTTCACAAGTTACAGGAAGCATTCCCATGATCCATGGGAGCAACCACTCGCTTCAAGACATCGGAGTAGGCCTACTGAAAGACCCCACATTAATGGGAACTTTCGCACTTCCGCCTCCATTCTATATAGGAGAAGTAGCATTCGTAAGAGCCTGCAACATGATATCTTCCACGAAGATCTCAAAAGACGATGTCGAAATGGATCATGCAATGGTTTTGCCCCCAAGCCCCATTGAAATATTGTAGCAATCAATGTTTCAAGCATGGGAGGCGAACCCAAATCAACGCTCATCAAGTGTTTGGGTAGATAGGTCTAGAGAATATGGTACCCCGTTAGATCCTTGGTCGAAAGTACATGGGACTGACGAAGGAATCCTACAATCAATGTTGATTGAGGGGGCACCATGGAATGATTGCCACCATCGTTCCCTTCTTCCGGAATATGAAGAAGATACTCAACATAACCTTTACCACCCTTCAGTTTTTGAATTCCTATCAAATACTGTAAATACGGTGGATTCCGAGCGAAACTTATCCAATATTGAAGAGACTATAGCCATAAATATCTCGACTAAAACAAATGTTGTAGAGAATATTTATGTCGGCAAAGGTTGTTCTCCTTCAGAACTGGAAATATATAACGCTCTTTTTTGCGAATTCAGAGATGTATTTGCTTGGTCATATGATGAAATGCCAGGCATTGACTCGAGTATCGTTGAACATGAAATTAAAATGTATCCTGATGTCAAACCAGTAAGACAACGGCTTCGGCAGGTGCACCCCAAGAAAGCCGCTGCCATTAAGGCAGAAGTTGAAAAACTTCTCCATGCTGGATTCATCTACCCGGTTCCTCTAACCGATTGGGTATCGAATATTGTCCCTGTTATGAAGAAACAAGGGACAATCAGAGTGTGTGTCGATTATAGGGATGTAAACCAAGCTTGTCCGAAGGACAACTACCCTACACCCTTCATCAACCAGATAATTGATGAATGCGCTGGATGTGAAATCTTTTCATTTATGGATGGATTTTCCGGGTATAATCAAATAAATATCCGCCCACAGGACCAGTCAAAGACTGCATTCATCTGTCCGTGGGGCACATTCGCTTATCGAAAATTACCCTTTGATTTAAAGAATGCAGGGGCGACGTTTCAGAGGGCAATGAATTATACCTTCCATGACATCAAGAACATCGTTCAACCATATCTCGACGACCTTCCGGCTCATTCGCGAAAGCGGACTGATCATCCGCAGCATTTAAGAGCGATATTTCTACGTTGCCGACACTACAAGATAAGACTCAATCCGCACAAATGTGTGTTTTGCGTCGGTTCTGGTCATTTACTTGGCTTTGTAGTCTCTAAGGACAGGATTCGGCTCGACCCTTGCAAGGTTCAGGCAATCATTAATTTGCCTCCACCTTCAAATTTGCTTCAGATTCAGAAACTCCAAGGGAAAGCAAACTTTCTGAGGAGGTTCATTCCAAATTACGCAGAACTTGCTAAAGGTTATACTCGTCTTTTGAAAAAGGATGTACCTTTTGTCTGGGATCAGGTGGTGCAAGCTTCCTTTGATGCTCTGAAAGATTCTCTAGTAAAAGCATCATTAATGTATGCCCCGGACTATCAAAGAGATTTTAACCTGTATCTGGCTGCAGCAGATACGACCATTGCGATGGTTTTAGTTCAAGAAGTCGATGGAATTGAACATCCTATATATTATTTAAGTAAAAACTTGAATGATACAGAAAGAAAATATTCTTATGTTGAAAAGCTAGCACTCGTTGCTGTTCAAGCGATACAAAGATTTCGACATTATGTCCTCTTTCGGAAAACTACCATTCTATCAGATTGCAACCCCATGACTTATATATTGTCGCGACAGTTGCTGGGGGGCAAATATTCAAAATGGATAGCGATCCTTCAAGAGTTTGATCTGGAATTTGTAAAATCTAAATCAAAGAAAGCTTTAGTTTTCGCAGAATTATTGTGCGATCTCCCATCGTCGTCCAACGATGAAACATCAGAAGAGTCAATCGTGGACGAAAGTTTGTTTCTAATATCTGCAAGCAATGAGTGGTATGGAGATATAATAATTTATCTCCAAACCCAAAAATTCAGGCCTGACACCTCACACTCGGAACAGAAACGTATACGATACCAAGCGAAAGACTACATGATCGTCGGTGATACGCTTTACCGTCGTGGTATCGATACAGTTCTGAGGAGGTGCCTAACCCATGAAGAGGCCGAAAAAGCCCTGAATGAGTGTCATTCAGGCGCGTGTGGAGGGCATCAATCTGGATATGCTATAGCACAGAAAATCTTACGAGCAGGATACTTTTGGCCAACCATGTTCAAATATTGCATAACTGCAGTCAGAAGTTGCCATGCTTGTCAAATTTTCGATAGCAAAACCAGAAGACCACCCGCACCTTTACAGCCAATAGTTGTTGTTGGGCCTTTCGCCAAATGGGGCATTGATTTCATGACATGTAACTCCACCTCGACCGGGGGGCATGGGTATATTATAGTCGTCGTTGACTATTTTACCAAATGGGCCGAGGCGATGCCTACATTAGATAACACTGGTGAAACAGCTGCCCTTTTCGTTTTTAATCATGTAGTCGCCAGGTTCGGCGTACCACAGGCCATAGTTACAGATCATGGGTCACATTTTCGCAATCACATGATGGTTGAATTAGCTGCCAAGCTAGGGCTATCTCACGACAGCTCTACCCCGTATTATCCACAAGCCAATGAACAAGTTGAAGCAATCAACAAGGTCCTGAAGCGTATGTTGCAAAGGATGATCGGGGTTCACAAAAGAAGGTGGCACCTAATCCTGTACTCAACCTTGTGGTCTTACCGAACATCGGTAAAGAACGTGACCGGGTTCACACCTTTCCAACTGGTGTATGGCCTGGAAGCAGTCTTGCCAATCCAGTGTGAAATCTCGTCTCTTAAACTCGCAATTGATCTCCTCCCCGGAACTTCGGAAGAAGAGGCTCGTTTCTTGGAATTAATCCAATTGGATAAAACCCATCGTGACGCTGCTTTGGCTAACAAAACCCATAAGAAAAGAGTCAAGGCGCAGTTCGACAAAAATGTCAAACCCCGTGTCTTCTCAGAAGGTGACTTGGTCTTGCTTTATGACCAAGAATCCGATAAATTGGGAGCAGGTAAATTTAATTCTTTATGGATGGGCCCCTATATTGTTAAATGAGTGTTAGCAAAAGGAGCCTACGAGTTAATGGATTATGACGGAATTCCACTGGCGCAACCCCGTAATGGGTTGTACCTCAAGCGTTACTATGCTTAAATAGTGACCAATATGCATGCACCTCGATTTGCGTTATTATGCTGGGGGCATGCAAAATTAATCGAGCAGTTTTAGCACAAAGTTCATGCTCGTTAAAAAATAAACGCAAGATCCGAGCAGTTTTAGCACGTAGTTCATGCTCGTTAAAAAATAAACGTAAAATCGAGCAAATGTTTCCACCCGCGTTTAAGCTCGTTAAAAAATGAACTATACCGGTAAATAACCACTGTGAATGTAATATCATCAGCCATTAAAGCCTTGGTCGTGTTTGCACCGTCACCTCCACTTTTCATTTGGCTGATCGTTCAACTCCATATGATTGTTTACCCATTTTGAGGAACAGCTGCGAAGAGTGATCTCACCTAGCCATCCTTGTGACACTGCCATGATTGGAAAATTCCAACCTGTACCTGGAATCAGCTGCTAACCCTGTTTATCACTCATTCCTCAAAAGACGAGTCTTCTTTAAGCTCTTTTCAACTGACTCGTAAAATATGAAAAGATTGCCGAGTCCTTGGCCTTCCAGCTCGTTAAAGGGACCGGAAGAGCTATCCCTCCTCTAGATTTTAATATTTTTGGACCTGAGGGATTATTGCACAAAAAGTTCGAGCGCTTGTTTATTCGGCTCGTTAAAACTATCGAAAACTCATCCCTTCTGTATTGTTTTATACTTTTTCGGACTTAAGGGATTAGATGATGAAAAAGGAATTTTGGAGTTAACTTTATGTACCTTTTCAGACTCTCTAAAAATGAAAAGGACCGAGTTATCCTTGTCGTTAGACTCGTTAAAATCATTAAATAGCGACAAACTTGTCTTTAGACGAGAACGAGTCTCACTATCGCTAGGCTCGTTAAAACATAGCAATGGGCTTGCCCGAAGGGCAGGTTATAGAACAAGAATATGTTATCCTCCTCAAGCTTGACAAAAATAAAGAGGTACTGGTCAGCAATGACTGGGGAAAAATTGGGAGAAACTAAAGAAAACTTTGATGGTAGCAAGTCGCTCTTGAACATGACACTTTTCCTCCGTACCACAATCGGGTTGGGTTGTTTCATTCACCGGTCACACCCATGGTCTCGCCATACCATCCATATTTGGGGTAATGCTACCAATCCATCGCATCAGTGTCGCCATATGTTCAAGAGAAGTCGTTCAGAAAAAGTCAACCGTGTCCCATCCACTGCCATACGTTATCCTTCATCCTTTCATGACCGCCACCCTGAATCATATGTCACAGATCATTTTCACCTCCATTAAAATCATTAGCTCCGTTCCGTGTCACTGATGTGGGATTCATTAAGGCCCTCCTTTGACGGATCGCTTCTTGTCGACATCAGCTCATTATCCAAGAAGTTGATCTAGGAACAACCCCTTCAGTACTTTGAAGCTTGCATGCCACAATGGCAAGTTTCTCACTTCCGGCGACAGGTATACATCAATGACCTTCGACCGAAAGATTTTGCGTGGTGTTCGATGCCAAGTATTTTATTTCACACCATGTGAATTGTACTGCAGTACCTTGAGGGTCATTATCATTATCGGTGATTCCTCTTGCGCTTGTTAACGGTTTTCATCATTGACCGGTAATGAAGCAATGCCTTTCCATGTTCGACTTCAGAACATTTCTCACATGGATCGACTTGTACTTAGAGTGAAGATCGAACGAGTTTGAAGACCCCAGATCTAGTTTCATCCATCCGGGCTGCGATATATATTCAGGAAAGATAAAGACATTGACATGTACATCATTGCAGCAGATAATCATCCTACTCAAAGGATGATAATTTCATCAAAATTATCAGTCTACCATCAGACGATTGTCTGTTCTATGTACAGAAAAATGAATTTATAAAGCTGAGCATGGGAATGCCCGCCTCAGCTAGATCATGAAAGCAGTATGAAAAATAATGTATTGTATTGTATCTTATTACAGGTCTCCTCCCAGCATTGGATGAACTTCGGATCCCCATGATAAAGCATTTCGCCCGATAAACAGCCTCATACTTTAGGGGGAAACCGTTATAGACATTTTTGTGCCTTACAGCATTGAACATGAAATGTCCATAATCTAAGGGATCCAAAGTCCCTAAACATGTTGTTCCTACCCCTAGAGGAACAAGGCTAACAAACCACAGCAATTCACAGAAGTTCTCCACCAGAAACTGCTCAGAAAACAAGTCAATTCAGGATCATTTCAGTGGCTACACTAGCTGTTTGCGCTGAATGTCAAAGCCAACATTGGCTACCTGCATTGAATGTCAACTGGAACAAAGGCTACCTGCGCTGAACGAGAGTGGACAAGTGGCAGGCTCATTTCTCAAGGTGTCAAAACCCAGGAAGCTTCCAAAATGACACTTGCCTCAGGGAATTCGACTGGTGATGAGTAAGAGGTTCCAAATCTCCAAGTGGAAGCAAGAACCTCCAAGTGGACTCAAGAACTAACAGAGGGAGAGGACACTAGTCAGATCTCAAGCTGACTCATCCTCTCTCCAAACATCTATATATGGATCTCTCCTCCATGAGATATAGAGGCTGGAATTTTGTTATTGCAAAGAATTGTTGTTGGTTTGAGACCGTAATCATTGGGTGCTTAATGCTTTGAAGGGGGAAAAGAGAGGAATTCCATTTGCTGGGAAGGAGATGCTGGATTGGAGCCCTCTGGGTTGTATCTCTTCCTGAACCTTGTTATTCATCAATAAAGCTATCTTGGTTTCTCCTATATGTTGATGTATTTTGATGTATGAATGTATTAGTGTATTTGGTTTATTTCTAATCCTAAACTAGTTATGAATGTGAACATTTGTCTTTGTGTAGTGTTCTTCTCTTGTCTCAAGTAGCTGTTCTCTTGTCGCAAGTAGTTGTTCTCTTGTGATATTGCAGGAAGTTGAGGCTGGATAAGCAAGAAGGCAAGTAGCTGTGAACACCCAAAGAGAAGAGAGACCGGATCGAGGGACAAACGGAAGACACCGGTAAGTCTATTGATCTCTCTTCTTTCACATTTCATAAAGGAAGAAACCAGCATAGCTGTACTCGTTTGTTGCTAAGGCACTGTCACACCTTAGGTGGATAGGATCGTCCTGCATAGGCATTTTTCTCCACAACACAGATGGTGGGGTTTTTAGCTGAGGCTTTCCCTGAGTATTTTTTGTGTTTCATGTGTATTTATACTTCTTCTTATAGTTATATGTGTTCAGCTCGATCTTGCTCAATCTTTAAGCTTCCGTAAATTGATAATAGAAGTAGATTATAGTATTTTTCTTTGGTATATTGCATTATTGGGTTAATCTACGGTCATATTTTCTACATGATCTTAGAGGTAGATTTGTAGAGAATTTGCAGAATTTATACATGGTATTAGAGCTAGCTGATCTATAGAGAAATTTCTACATGGTATCAGAGCCAGGTTTATCGAAGCTATGAACAATATACAGAGAAGATAATTCGAAGTTTGAAGTTTGGGGTTGCAGGTGCAAATCAAATTCTTATCATACTTCAAGGTTGGACAATGGCGTTCTATGTTTGAGACTCAAGTATGCCTTGGAAGGCAGCTCGAATTACATAGCATGGAAAGATCACATGGATGCTGTATTAGAAGACAACAGCTTGAAGGATTTCATTGATCAAGAAATCCCAAAGCTAGGTTCAACTAATGCACAAGAGTTGGCTGAGTGGAAGAAAAATTTGGCCTTAGCAAGTAAGGCAAGGATAGGGAAGGGGAAGGATTCCCATTCCAAATCAAATTCTTCTCATGGAGGGAAGAAGGTTGACAAGTCTAAAGTGAGATGTTTTAATTGTCACGAGATGGGTCATTATGTGACTAATTTCCCATCGAAGAAGTCCAAGAAGGGATCCTTGGAAGGATTGGAAGGTGATGCATTAACCTCTCAGTTTGAAATGGACTTCACCCTCATCACATGAATGGTGTCATTGATGATGGGTTGTGGTTGGTATCTTGACAGTGGAACCTCATTCTACATGACCAGCGATAAAAGTTTATTCAATACCTTGGAGAAGAAATACCTCAAGACTCGCATAGAAATGGGTGACAACGAAAGGTTTAGTGTTTTAGGAGTGGGCATGGTTTCTTTTCAGAGGGAGCATGGAGCTTTTATCACCTTGATAGATGTGAAGTATGTGCCTAGACTGAAGAAGAACTTGATATATGTCATGATGTTGGAGGACAAAGACTATGATCTTGTCTTTAGTAAGGGAATGTTTTCGTTAGACACATAACCACAAGACAGGGGAAATAGGTTGGTTCACGAGTTAAGAACTCTTGACGTTCAAGATGCATGCATATCCTTGAGGAGCAAGGCAAATGTTAGAGACTTGGTAGTTGAGAGGGAGAGTAAATTACCTCTCAACAGGCAGTCCCAGAAGAAGTCTCGGACAATTGTGGAGGAGCCACAATTGGAGAAGCAAAGAGGAGACCGAGTGAAGAGATCCACTTATGCAAATACCCCCATTTGGGGGGAATTTCGATCCAAGTGGGTAGAGGGATCACATGCAGCCATACTTCCAGGTGTGAGGTGGGGTGATGTGAACTGATAGTCTCAAGAAGGCTGAAATTGGGCAATGTCCATTGAGAGGTTTTATCTCATGGATCATACCTTGCTACGAGAGCCAAAAATACATAGTAGTAGGAGTAATTAGTGGGATTGATGCAGTCAAAGATAAAAGTGACAGAGGCTAGAACAGTCAGATACTGAAGAGTGTAGAGAAGGATTGACAACAGTGCAGAAAGGCAGAGTCAGCCGAAGCGCAAAGTTTTCAGTTGACAGAGGCAATAGCAGTCTAAGACTTTGATGACAGATGCATCATACTGATTCAGGTTGGATGTTTTTTTTTTTTGGAGTTGTTGCAGCAACAACACTAGAGAGACATGTTGCATGCATAACATTCCAAAAGGTTCATGATCAGGATCGAGTTGAGTTCCTTTCTTGTTGAGAGGGAGTGTTGAAAATAGCAACAAGAAATGATAAAAATAGAATCCATAATATTCCAATTTTGATTTGTCATTGAATTAAAATTGTGAATTAAATTCGAATTTAGTCTCGCCAGCTACTTGGAAATAATTAATTAATTTATTATGACTTAATTAGTTGAAGAAATTCAAGTTAGAAGTATTTCTGAAGTCATGCAACAGTTATCCCTTAAATTAAGGAGATCATCCATTAATTAAGGAGATAAGATTGAGTTGTATTTGATTTGTAAATATTTATCTCAATTTACTAAGTTAAGTCTAGTTAAATTAGTTCCAAATTGTTTGAGGAACTAATTGTGAGTTTAGTCAGTTAATGCATGCATGCATCCAACTAGTGTACTCCAGATAACTGAAGATTCTCTAATCAAAAACTCATGCATGTCTATTCAGAGAAAGACCCAGTTGAGCTAAATGTCAAGGATAGGTTATTATCAGTTGCGTGAGTTTTCCTATAAAAGAAACTCATCCATGTAGAAGGAACAAGGTTCCTTGAGGATTGCGCAGTTCTTACAGTGTGTTAGAGCAGTGTATGAGAGCAGTGTTCCACTAGGTGAAGGAGGATCACCCAAGAGAAACTGCACAAGGAAATAGGAGCTTGGAGGGTAGAGGATAAGGCTTGTGAGAAGCTTTGATTGCCTGTGAGCATCCAGGAGGATTGTACTAAGAGTTGGCTAGATGTGAGAGCTAAGGCTTTGTATAATTATGATGTATTTCCACCTTGTATGATAATACAGGTAGCAGGGTTTTTAGTTGAGGCTTTCCCCTAAGTATTTTTTGTGTTTCAATTGATTCTTGTTCTTATGGTTATATGTGTTCAGCTCGATCTTTCTCAATCTTTAAGCTTCCGCAAATTGATAGTAGAAGTAGTGTTGGGCATTGGATAATCCAGTGCTCCCCGTGTGTTTCGTGACATGTGCTTAACCACCTATCGAGGATCCGTTAACTCTGGCGATGCGTCCATTTGTTGAAAATGCAACAAGATGATGGAGTTTAGTGAAAAGAAGTCGCCTTCACTAAGTGGGCCCGCAGGCTATTTTTGGCGCAAAGTCTATTTTTAGACTATGTCTATTTTTTAGACATATGGAGCATGGTCTATGAGTTGGAGGATGTTGTTTATGGATGATTGGTCATGTTGGGAAAAATAGATGGACTTCTATTTTTGGTTCATAGCGGAGTGATCATAGTCTATTTTTAGACTGCCAGGCTAAAAATAGAAACAATCAAATATTATTAGCCCTTAGTAATATTTGGACTCTAAACATTATCTTATTCTCTTGGAGCACTTCAGTTCGAGCTACGGATGTGGCACATGCAGCTGACAAAAGGAATCACGTGGTTTCTTATGTGTTAGTTGAGCTATTGCATGGAGGAATTCAGTTAGAACTCATGCATGTGAGTTCTGTGGAGTTGGATGTGGAGTTGATGGAGTTGTGTTCAGTTTGACTTAGTTGAACTAGTTGTATTTAGTCTAACTAAAGAATACACTAGTGATGAGTTGTGTGAATTGGTTGTTAATTAATTCACTAATTATTAACTCATAAAGCAACTAAAGAATACATCAGTTAACTCAGTGCATGGATAGTTCAACAGAGACAAGTGTTAGAGGTAAGTGAAAGGGTGAGTTGTGACTATCAGTTGTGCATGAGATTTTGCACATGCAGGGATTGAGTTATGCCAATGAGAACTGTGCAGTGTGGGCCAATATCCAAGCAATTGTAGCTTGTGCTCACATGATTTTGGATCAGCCAAGGTACATAGGAGTTTGGATCAGCCATTCATCATTCATTCTCTTGCAGGATTATGCAGTGGAGGCAGGCAAAACAGCGGAGCAGATTTGGACCTGTGACTTGTTCGGATCTGAGCTAGTTTTGTGTGCAACAGGTGGAGATAGTGCTGGATACTTGTGAGGATTATTGTACTATGTATTGTTACATGTTATCAATCATTATAATATACATATAGTGTGGGGTTTTCAGCTGTATTCTTTCCCCGGGTTACATACTGTGTTAATGTGCGCATGCGGTTGATGTTTCATTGTTTTTGATGCTGCTAAATTGATGATCAACGTAGAGGAGGTTATGTATTATGCATGTATTCCACAATAGTGTATAATCGGGATAATATCTATGAATAAGTGTTTATTATTCAAAATTTCTACATGGTATCAGAGCTGGTTGATTTGTAGAAAAAGTTCTACAGGATATCAAAGCGAGGATTGATCATCAGATCTATTATTTAGAAAGTGAGTACATTTTTATTTCTTCAGGCAAAGTCTATAATCGGGCCAGGTAGCCTTTGGATTCATCCTTCATTTGGAAGGTGAGATATCCAGTGCCATACAGTCGATCTCTGTACAAGAAATACTTTGTTCTCACGAATTTTAGATCAGAAGCGGTTGAGTTTTGAGCTGGTGGAATGGCGCTCAAGGATAAACTCAGAAACATCTAAGTGTGAGAATGGAGACAGTATGCCCAGGAATCTCACGAAGTTCACCCAGTGCTGGGATGAGCTGGGAAGTGTGGGGTTGATTGTCAATGATGAGGACTTGGTGAGCTTGGCTCTCCTTGGTCTTCCGAAGAGTTGGCATTCCTATCAGGACTCTGTCAATGGTCGGGAGAAATTGCCAGGATGGGAGAGACTTTGGTTAGATCTTTTGCAGGAGGAGATCAGACGGAGCACCAGAGACAGTTCTTCATGCATGCATGATGAGGAGAACTGTGCCTTAGCGAGTAAGGTGAAGAAGGGGAAGGATAATGGTTCTCTTTCTGAATCCAGTTCTTCCAATAATGGGAAGAAGGTTGACAAGTCGAAGGTGAGATGCTTTCATTGTCATGAGTTGGGTCATTATGCTACTAATTGCCCAAAGAAGAAATCCAAGAAGGGATCCGGGGAAGGATTTGAAGGTGAGGCACTTGCTTCACAATTTGAGTTGGACTTCACACTCTTCGCATGCATGGTTTCATCCATGGTGGGAAGTGGTTGGTTTCTTGACAGTGGAGCTTCTTTCCACATGACCAGTGACAAGAGTCTATTCAGTACTTTGGAGGGGAAAGATCTCCAATTACTCATAGCGATGGGCAATGATGAGAAGTATAGTGTCTCAGGTGTAGGCACGGTTATTTTTCAGAGGAAGCATGGAGCTCGCCTTACCTTGATCGATGTCAAGTATGTACCAAGACTGAAAAGAAAATTGGTGTTGATCGCGATGCTGGAAGACAGAGGCTATGATGTAGTCTTCAGTAAGGGAAAGGTTTTCCTTAGACACATCATCGCTAGACAGGTGAAGCAGATTGGTTCACGGGTCAAGAACCTGTATGCTCTTGAAGTTCAAGATGCATGCAAAGCCTTGAGCAGTGAGGCAACTGATGGAGACTTGGTGGTTGAGAGGGAGCGTATATTACCTCTCAACACGCAGAGCCAGAAGAAGTCTCAGACGATTGTGGAGGAGCCACGATTGGTGTAGCAGCTTCAGGAGGTTGTGGAGAAGCCACAACAAGGGAAGCTGAGAGGAGATCAAGTAGAGACATCTACTCATGCAGAGACCTCCAGTAGGGGGAAACTTCGAGCCAGGTGGGCTGAGGGATCACATGCAGCCATACCTCCAGGTAGGAGGTGGGGTGATGTGGATTGATCGTCCCAAGGAGGAGGGGCACGATCCTTGAGGTACCCAACCTCTTGGATGAGACCTTGCTACGGGAGCCCCGATGTGGAGTAGAAAGAACTGACTGATTGGGTAGAGACAGAAGCGGATGGAGCGGCAGAGAGAGCGACAGTGTAGGGAATCCCAGGACAGCGCATAGCTAGCAGGCTGCAGCAATGCGAGAGGCACAAGTGTTTTGCACAGTGCTAGGTGGCACAGAGAGGTGTGCAATGGTGCGAGATGCATGGAGATGTTGCAGTAGCGCAGATGTCACAGAGGGAGCACTTGTCAGTAGTAGGTAGAGCTTCAGCATTAGAGTATGTTCCTAGCCCAACAGAGTGGTCAGTTAGGAGTGTTTTTGTTCCAAGTGTTGTTGGAGCAAGTGGACCGGGCAAATGTGTTGCATGCAGAATATTCCAGAGTTGCAGGATAGGGGTTGCAGATAATCCATATATTGTTGAGAGGGAGTGTTGAAAATGCAACAAGATGATGGAGCTTAGTGAAAAGAAGTCGCCTTCACTAAGTGGGCCTGCAGGCTATTTTTGGCGCAAAGTCTATTTTTAAACTATGTCTATTTTTTAGACATATGGATCATGGTCTATGAGTTGCAGGATGTTGTTTATGGATGATTGGTCATGTTGGGAAAAATAGATGGACTTCTATTTTTGGTTCACAGCCGAGTGATCAGAGTCTATTTTTAGACTGCCAGGCTAAAAATAGAAACACTCAAATATTATTAGCCCTTAGTAATATTTGGACTCTAAACATTATCTTATTCTCTTGGAGCACTTCAGTTCGAGCTATGGATGTGGCACATGCAACTGACAAAAGGAATCACGTGGTTTCTTATGTGTTAGTTGAGCTATTGTATGGAGGACTTCAGTTAGAACTCATGCATGTGAGTTCTGTGGAGTTGGATGTGGAGTTGATGGAGTTGTGTTCAGTTTGACTTAGTTGAACTAGTTGTATTTAGTCTAACTAAAGAATACACTAGTGATGAGTTGTGTGAATTTATTGTTAATTAATTCACTAATTATTAACTCCTAAAGCAACTAAATAATACATCAGTTAACTCAGTGGATGGACAGTTCAACAGAGACAGGTGTTAGAGGTAAGTGAAAGGGTGAGTTGTGACTATCAATTGTGCATGAGATTTTTCACATGTAGGGATTGAGTTATGCCAATGAGGACTGCGCAGTGTGGGCCAATATCCAAGCAATTGTAGCTTGTGCTCATGTGATTTTGGATCAGCCAAGGTAAATAGGAGTTTGGATCATCCATTCATCATTCATTCTCGTGCAGGATTGTGCAGTGGAGGCAGGCAAAGCAGCAGAGGAGATTTGAACCTGTGACTTTTTCGGATCTGAGCTAGTTTTGTGTGTAACAGGTGGAGATAGTGCTGGATACTTGTGAGGAGTATTGTACTATGTATTGTTACATGTTCTCAATCATTATAATATACAGATAGTGTGGGATTTTCAGCTATATGCTTTCCCCGGGTTACATACTGTGTTAATGTGCGCATGCGATTGATGTTTCATTGTTTTTGATGCTGCTAAATTGATGATCAACATAGAGGAGGTTACGTATTATGCATGTATTCCGAAATAGTGTATAATCGGGATAATCTCTGTGAATAAGTGTTTATTATTCAAAATTTCTACACCGTTAACTTTGGTGAAGATGTCTACAATTTGCTCATTAGTGGAACAATGATGGAGATGGATTGTTTTGGCCTCAACATGATGTCAAATCAGATGATATTTAGTATTGATGTGCTTCGTTTGATCATGGAACTTTGGGTTCTTGGCCAACTTTATTGCAGAGGTATTTTCAATCATGAGTGGAGTTGATTGTACTTGTTTTACCTGCAAATCTTCAAGAATTTTCCTGACCCACACAATTTCTTTTGTTGCTTCAGCTGCTGCCACGTATTCTGCTTCTATTGTGGAATCTGTTGGAATTGATTGTTTGTGTGATGTCTAGGAGACAACTCCTGATCCAAGACTCATAGCATATCCTGAAGTAGATACCCCAGTTTCTTTATCTCCATCGAAGTCTGAATCAGAGTATCCAATCAAACTGAAGTCATCCACCTGTGTATACTTGATTCCAAGGTCTTGAGTTCCCTTCAAGTAGCTTAGAACCGTTTTTGCAGCAAACCAATGTCCCTCACAAGGCTTTTGCATAAACCTAGAGATGATTCCAATAGCAAACGAAATGTCTGGTCTGGTAGTAGTTAGGTAGTTGAGACTTCCTACAAGCTGTCTATACTTTATTGCATCCTCAAATTCTTTTCCTTCAATAGATGTGAGCTTTAAGTTTTGTTCCATTGGAGTAGTAAGAGGATTGCATTCTGTCATGCCAAACCTATTCAAAAGATTTCCAATGTATTTCTTTTGAGAAAGAAATATGGACTTTGGATGTTGGGTTACTTCAATACCAAGATAGTAATGAACATAGCTCAAATCAGTCATTTCAAAACTTTTTCCCAATTCCTTCTTTATGGATGCAATGTAGCTTTCATTGTTCCCTGTCATTAAAAGATCATCTACATATGCCACAAGATATACAACTGTTTTGCCCACTTTCTTAACAAATAAAGTTGCATCATCAAGATCGTAATGTTTGAAATTGAGTTTCAAAATATGCTCAGTTAGTTTTTCATACCAGGCTCACGGTGCTTGTTTGAGGCCATACATGGACTTCACCAATTTGCATACTTTATGTTCATGTCCTTTCACAGCAAATCCTTCAGGCTAGGACATAAAAACATTCTCTTTTAGATCTCCATTCAAGAAAGCAATTTTTACATCCATTTGATGGACTTTCCAACCGCTCTGAGCTGCTAGGGCAAAGAGTGTCCGGATGGTAGCCCATTTTGTTGTGGGGGCAAAAGTATCCTCATAATCGACCCCTTCCTTCTGTGCAAAACCTTTTGCCACAAGCCTAGCTTTTTGCTTGTCAAGTGAGCCATCAAATTTATACTTGTTCTTGTAGACCCACTTGCAGCCAATTGGTTTGGTTCCTAATGGAGGATCAACCAGCTTCCAAGTGTCGTTCTTTATGAGGGCATCATACTTATTTTGCATCGCTTCTTTCCATTCATCATGAGAAGCAGCTTCTTTGAAGGAAGTTGGTTCAAAATCTGTAGACAAGTTCAATTCACAATCATAAGAAACATCCATATCAACAGGTGAATTAGAGTCATCTACATCACCTCCATTTTGTCGATTTGAATTTCTAGTTCCTGTCTTTCGTACCTCATCAAGATGAACACTTTCAAGTGTCTTTGTCAGCCACTTTGGGGGACCTTTCTCAGATGGTCCAGGCTGCTCCGTTGATTGAGTTGGGACTGAATCAAGATTGAGTCTCCCAATTCTATCAATCACATCACTTAAAGCATCATCTGTTGTTGGAGTTTCATGCGGGGGAGAGTGTTCTTCAGAAGAAGATTCCACATGTTGATCTAGTATAGGAATACCCCCTTCAAGATGTGGAATTTGATTATCGAATTCTTGAAATTATTTTGCTTTTGTGAATCTATCCAAGCGATCAAGTTGTCGCTGAACAACATTGTCAGTTTTGGATGATTCAAGAAAAATTACATCTCTAGATACAACAAACGTTTTATTGACTTCATCATAGAGACGATATGCTTTGGATGTGTTTGAATACCCTAGGAAGATACACTTACCACTTCTTGCACCAAGTTTGTTTCTATGCACCTTTGGTATCAAGGCATAACAGGTGGAACCAAAGACCCTGAGATGCTTTACCAAAGGAACATGTCCATACCACATTTCATATGGAGTCTTGTTTCTAATAGCATTAGATGGACATCTATTCTTTATATATGCAGCACATAGAACAACATCAACCCAAAACATTATCTTTACATTTTTGAAGAAGAGCATGGATCGTACCATATTTAAGATTGTCCTATTCATTCTTTCAGCTACACCATTCTGTTGGGGATTATAAGGTACAGTTGTTTGATGTTTGATCCCATGTTGGCGAAGATAGTTTTTAAATTCATTTGATGTGTATTCTTTTCCATTATCAGTGCGAATCAACCCAATATGAGATTGTGCATCATTTTTAATCCATTTATGAAAGTTCTTGAATGTTTGAAAAGCATCAGATTTGTTCTTCAATAAATAAACCCAACACATTTTGGTGTAGTCATCAATAAATGTCATCATATATTTATTTCCATTTGCAGAAGGAACAGGCATTGGAACACATAAATCTGAATGAATGAGTTCAAGTTTTCTATGTGTTCTTGAATGTGAATCATGAAAAGACTGTTTTCTATGCTTTCCTAGAATGCAAGCATCACATTGCTTAAGTTTCCTAGGAATTGTAGGCAAACCAGCAACACCATTTTTCTTCAACAAGCAGAGGTTGTCATAGTTCAAATTTCCAAATCTAGCATGCCATAATAAACTTGATGGAAGAGTACCTTCTTCATGATGAGAATTGTATGAGAAATGTTGTGCGTGAGCAGAGGTTCCTTACAGCTTGAGAAGCCTTTCTTCTTCTATTTCCCTCATGACAAGTGAGTGGTCAGATGCTTTTCTCACCTCAAGCTTGCCATCAAACATATGAATGGAGTGAACTTGCTGGCGGATGTGAACCAAGGACAAAAAGTTTCTCTTCAGCTGTGGGATACATAGAACATGGTGCAGAAGAAAGTCTGGAAGACCAGGAAATTTAAGCCTGATTATGCCAAGTCCTGATGGCTTGATTTTTTATTGGTCTGCAAAGTATATTGCTCCATCAACATTGTCAGTAAATTCTTCAAAAAAATATTTTCTATGAGTCATGTGGCAAGTTTCTCCTAAGTCAAGCAACCAATCATTTTTCCAAGAAGCAAGTGAAGCATTAAATAAATCTTCATTTACTCCAATATTACATTGTGCCACAACATAGTGAGCAGATTCAGGTGCTTTACCTTTGTCTGTATCATCAATTTTACCTTTCTGTTGGTTTCTTTGTTGCTCAATTTTGTCCCATGGTAACTTGAAAGTAGAGGCATCATGTGATCCATTTCTTTTGTAGCATATGCAATGCAAATCTACCTTTTCTCCTTGAGAGTGTCTACTCCCCCTGCCTATGAAATATCTTTCTCTTCCTCTTCGACCACCTCTTCCTTTGGAAGAATCTTTAGCGGGATTCTTTCCTTTATGAGAAAGGCACACAACCTCTTTAGAAGATTCAGGGGTTGTCTTATTTCCAAAAGCTTTCTCTCTTTCAGCAAACTTTTTCACAAGAGAGTCAAAGGTGATATCTTTGAGATTACCATTTGCTTGTAATGACTCAAGATAATTGGAGTAAGTAGGATAAAGTGCCTTGAGAAAAGTGATAAGAGGAATGTCCAATTCAACCTTAGTGGATTTGATATCATGCATTATAGACTTTACTTTAGATGCAAGAGCAAGAGGATCATTATTTTGCAGTTCAAGAGTGAAGAGTTTAATCATGAGTTGAACAACTTCAAGTGCAGAATGTGAGTCATAGAGTTCTTTCATCTTTTGTAAGGCTTCAAAGGCAATTGAAAATGGTGAAATATGGTGACTCACCTCTTCATTTACAGATGCTGCGATTAATGCATAAGCCTTGCTATTCTTGTTTTCCCAAATGATGAGCTCTTTGTCTAATGTAGGCTATTCTGGCTCTGTGTCTCTGTCTCCAACACACACTCCTTTCCACAACTCATTGAAAATGAGTGTGTGTTTTATCATCCGAGACCACTCAGGATAGTTCTCTTTGCCAGTGAGAACTATTCCCGCAATAGATATGATTGAATGCATACTGTAAAAAAATACTTCTGTTGATATACAGTAAAATTGTACTTCTGCTGGTAACTTTTTTAAAATATTACAATTCAAAATGGCATTCTCTCCATATAGGGCTTTGTACTATCTTTGTCTTTAATTAAAATATAAAACATTTTACAAAGAAATATTCAGATCAGCTATGCACTCTCAAAAAATTTCAAATCTCTTCCTCATCAATTTTTTCCGCAACGTTCTTGAATTGTTTTACATGGAAAAGGCAACAGAGCTATTGGAATTTGGTCTTCACCAATCTAATCTCAACGCATGTCTCAAATAATTATGAAATACCATGCAGTCAACGTACCAAAAAAGGGCTCAATACAATGTCATGAACAGCGTACAAAAACGGCTCAATATAATGCCAAAAAACTTCAATCGTATACCATGCAACAGGAATGTCAGCGTACCAAAAACGGTTCAACACATGCCATGTATATTCAATGCATGGCTCAACTCACATGTGCATTTGTATGGAAGGGTGTACTAGAGCAGCTGAAATGTGAAGAATGTGAAGGGCTATTATGAAAATGAAATGCTACTCTGCGACAAATGTGACAGAGGTTACCACATGTATTTTTCCCAAATTGTAAGGTCAAATCCCTCAAAGAATTCCCTCTTGTTCAGACCAAAAATGTTGACTTATTTCACATTCATAGGTCTTCCCAAGCAGCACACACATCCCTCCTTGAGTCGAGAAAAATGAAAAGGTGTTCTACAAGTTTGATTGTTTCTAAGAAAAAGAGACAGTTATTTCCCTTAACACCGAGCAAGGATCAGGCTAGAGTGTATTGTATTGGAAGCAACATATCTCCAATAGCATGGAATGAGCATATCTCCAACAGTGTGGAATCATACGATGCTCAGTTATGCAGCATATCTCCAGCAGCGTGGAGTCATACGATGCTCAGTTATGCAGCATATCTCCAGTAGTGTGGAATAATACGATGCTCAGGGGAATACGATGGTCAGTTATGTAGTAATACAATTATGAAAAAATACCACATGGACAGTATGGCAGAGAGCCTAGAGAGCGTAGATAATAGAGGGATAGAATATGGCAGAAAAATGATTCAAGGAGTTACAACACAAAAGCTAATTTTGGGAGCTGGCTCTGATACCATGTCAGGTCAGGCAGTAACTCCTCAAAGCAAAAATGATTCGTATATTTATTCCTTCAGGTTGGTCTTCATTATATACATGAGGTAGAGAATGTTCACTTCATCTCTCGATAACTGTTCACATTAATTATTTATTTATTTACATTATGTTCACCCAATCCTGATGATTAGGTGTCAACAAGTAGATTACAGTATTTTGCTTTGGTATATTGCATTATTAGGTTAATCTACAGTCATATTTTCCACATGATCTTAGAGGTAGATTTGTAGAGAATTTGCAGAATTTCTATAGGGTATCAGAGCTAGTTGATCTATAAAGAAATTTCTACATAAAACAGAGGAAATAAATGACCACTTGTTATGTAAATATGAAATTTACTTTAAAAAATGTTTAAAAAGTAAATGCATTTCCTCCATGGTAAAAAAGGTCCTTTCCAACACAATACTTTTTATTTAGTCTAGGTTTTCATGATCAATGTCAAGCCAATGAATGGTTGCACTTCAATATGTAGACAAGTGTAGAGACCATTTCATGAATAGATTTTAGATTTTTCATGGAGATTTTTTAAAGCTATATCAATTTCCTTTTCTAGAATTTCCTATTAGTGTTTATGTCAACTCCATCAAGTTCAAAATAGGAATGTCAAGAGGTTATTCTGTGGTTGCAACAGGGAGCTAGATAGAGCAATTTCAGACAAAGGGAGACTTTGGGCTGGGCACAACAATGTTTTGACAATGACTTGGTTGGTTTCCTAAGTCATAGAAAAAATAAGGCTATCTATGAGGGCATGATAGCTAGGGAGTAAGAAGGTGTGCTAGGGAATGTCAAGAAGTGCTAAGACATGCTAGATAGTTCAAAGGCATGTTAGGCATGCTAAGACATTCCAACTACTAAGGCATGCCAAGATGTGTCAAGTGCCAGGGAGTGTTAGGGAGTGCTATGGAAACACAAGGGAGCACTAGGTCAAAATGCATGGAAATGAATGAATAAGAGTGTGTGATAGGGAGTGTCAGTGAGTTCGAATTGTGCTAAGGAGGGAGTGACGAGGTATGCTAGGAAGTGCTAAGGCATGCTAGAGGCCAAGGCGACATGTCAATATGTGTTAGGTTCTAAGGTGTACCAATGCCATCCAAGGAGTGTTAGGGAGTGCTAGGGAAACACAAGGGAGCACTAGGTCAAAATGAATGGAAATGAATGAATAAGAGTGTGTGATAGGGAGTCTTAGCAAGTTTTAGGTGTGCTAAGGAGGGAGTGACAAGGTATGCTATGTAGTGCCAAGGAATGCTAGAGTGTTAGTGCGACATGCCAAGATGTGTTAGGTGCCAAGGTGTGCTAATGCATGCTAGGGATTGTTAGGGAGTGTCAAGGAAACACAAGGGAGCATTAAGTCAAAAGGCATGGAAATGAATGAATAAGAGTGTGTGACGGGGAGTGTCAACAAGTTCAAGGTGTGCTAAGGAGGGAGTGACAAGGTATGCTAGGTAGTGCTAAGGAATGCTAGATTTCCAGGGAAACATGCCAAGATGTGCCAAGTGTTAGGGTGTGACAATGTGTGCCAAGGAGTGTTAAGGAGTTCCAAGGAAACACAAGGGAGAACTAGGTCAAAATGCATGGAAACGAATGAATAACAATGTGTGATAGGGGTTGTGTGTGACTTCTAGGTGTGCTAAGGAGGGAGTGACAAGGCATCTTAGGTAGTGTCAAGACATGCTAGAGTTCTAGGGGGACATGCTAAGATGTGTCAGGTGCTAGGGTGTGCCAACACATGCTAGGAAGTGTTAGGGAAACACAATGGAGCACTAGGTCAAATTAATGCATGGAAATGAATGCACAAGATTTTGTGATAGGAAGTGTCAATGAGTTCTAGGTGTGCCAAGGAGGGAGTGACAAGGTATGCTAGGTAGTGCTAAGACATGCTAGAGGCCATGGCAGCATGCCAAGACGTGCTAGGTGCTAGGGTGTTCCAATGTGTGCCAGTGAGTGTTAGGGAGTGCTAGGGAAACACAAGGGAGAACTATGTCAAAATGCATGGAAATGAACAAATGAGAGTGTGTGATAAGGAGTGTTAGCAAGTTCTAGGTGTGCTAAGGAGGGAGTGAAAAAGTATGCTAGGTAGTGCAAAGGAATGCTAGAGTGTCAAGGAGACATGCCAAGATATGTAAGGGTAGTTGTGAGGGCATGATAGCTAAGGAGTGCTAGGGCATGCCAAGGAATGAAAAGGCATGCTAACACATGCTAGATAGTGTCAATGCATGATGAGGAGTGTTAGGGAGTTCTAGGGGAACAAAAGGGAGAACTAGGTCAAAATGCTTGGAAATGAATGAATAAGAGTGTGTGCCAAGGATTGTACGCAAATTCCAGTTGTTCCAAGGATGAAGTGTTTTAGGAGAAGTTTTTAGTAGGACTCATAGGAGGTAAGCCTATGGTTGTGATAAGGTACAGACAAAGCAGTTTCAGAGAAAGCGGGAATTTAGGTTAGGCACAACATTATTTTTAAAATGACTTGGTTGGGTTCCCAAGTGGCAAAAAAAGTAAGGCTATTTATGAGGGCATGATAATTATGGAGTGCAAAGGTGTTCTAGGGAATGCTAGGAAGTAATAACACATGCTAGAAAGTTCCAAGGCATGTTAGGCATGCCAAGACATGCCAAGTGCTAAGGCATGCCAAGATGTTCCAGGTGCTAAGGTGTGGCGCCAACGCATTCTAGGGTGTGTTAGGGCCAAGTTCCATGGAAACACAAGGGAGCACTAGTTTCAAAAGCATGGAAATGAATAAATAAGAGTGTGACAGGGAGTTTCAACAAGTTCTAGTTGTGCTAGGTGTCAGGGAGTGCTAGGATGTGCTAGGGAGTGCCAAAGCATGCTAAGGAATGTAGGGGATGCTAACACGTGCCACATAGTACCAAGGGATTGTTAGACATGCTAGGTGTTATGGCATGTCAAGATGTAAACTATGTTGCTTAGTTGTTTTATGACCATGGTTGGATGTGAGCCTTGTCTTCGTAACTTGTTAAGTTTATATTCAACATGAGTATCCTAAGTTGAGTTATAGGAAGTTCTTAGGTGAACAAGGAATAGTCTAGTTGTAGTAACTATAACTTGGACAAGCTATTGTAGTCGAGGTAGGATTTGGTTGGGTTCCCAAGTTGCAAAAAAATTGAGGGTAGTTGTGAGGGCATGATAGATAAGGAGTGTTAGGGCATGCCAAGGAATGAAAAGGTGTGATAACAAATTCCAGATAATGTCAATTCATGTCAAGGAGTGTTGGGGAGTGTCAGGGCATCACAAGGGATAACTAGGTCAAAATTCATGGAAATGAATGAATAAGAGTGTGTGTCAGGGAGTGTTAACAAATTTTGGGTTTCCCAAGGATGAAGTGTATTAGGAGAATTTTAGAATAGGACTTGTAGGAGGCAAGCCTATGATTGTGATAAGGGGTTGAACATAGAAGCTTCAAAAAAAGGGATACTTTGGGCTAGGCACAACACTATCTCTTCAATGTCTTGGTTGGGTTCCCAAGTCGCAAAAAAAGTAAGGCTATCTATAAGGGCATGACAACTAAGGAGTTCCAAGGTGTGCTAGGGAATGCCAAAAAGTGCTAACACATGTTAGACAGTTCCAATGCATGTTAGGCATGCCAAGACATGCTAAGTGCTAAGGCATGCCACGATGTGTCAAGTGCTAATAAGTGGTGCCAATGCATGTTAGGGAGTGCCAAGGACTGCTAGGGTAACAAAATGGAGCACTAGTTTCAATTGCATGGAAATGAATGAATAAGAGTGTGTGATAGGGAGTGTTAGCGAGTTCCAAGTGTGCTAAGGAGGGAGTGACAAGGTATGTTAGGCAGTGCCAAGGCATGCTAGAGTGCTAGGGAAGCATGCCAATATGTACCAAGTGCCATGGTGTGCCAATGCATGCTAAAGAGTGTTAGTGAGTGTTAGGGAAACTCAAGGGAGTACTGGGTCAAAATGCATGGAAATGAATGAATAAGAGTGTGTGACAGGGAGTGTCATCAAGTTCTAGGTGTGCTAAGGAGGAAGTGACTTCGTATGCTAGGTAGTGCTAAGGCATGCTAGAGTGTCAGGGCAACATGTAACCAAGATGTGACAAGTTCTAGGGTGTGCCAACGCATGTTAGGAAGTGTTAGGGAGTGCCAGGGAAATAAAAGGGAGAACTAGGTCAAATTAATGCATGGAAATGAATGAATAAGAGTTTGTGACATGAAGTGTCATTGAGTTTCAAGTGTGCTAAGGAGGGAGTGACAAGGCAGTGCTAAGGCATGCTAGAGGCTAGGGCAACATGCCAAGATATGTCAGGTGCCAAGGTGCGCCAATGCATGTTAGGGAGTGTTTGGGAGTGCTAGGGAAACACAAGGGAGCACTAGCTTCAAATGCATGGAAATGAATGGATAAAAGTGTGTGATAGGGAGTGTTGGTGAGTTCTAGGTGTGTTAAGGAGGTAGTGACAAGGTATGCTAGGCAGTGCCACGACATGCTAGAGTGCCAGGGCATGTCAGGGAGTGGTATTGTTTGCTAGGGAGTTCCAAAGAATGCCAAGGAATGTAGGAGATGCTAACACGTTCCAAATAGTGCCAAGGCATTCTAAGACGTGCCAGGTGATATGACATGTCAAGATGTAAATTGTGTTGCTTAGTTGTTTTACTGCCATGGTTGGATGTGAGCCTTGTCTTGGTAACTTGGTAAGTGGGATGAGTTGAGATTGGACATGAGTAGCCTAGGATGAGTTATAGGTAGTTCTTAGGTGAACAAGGCATATGTTGAATTTCCACGACACATGAGAATATGGGTTTGGCATTAGAATATTTGATGTAAACACACTCAAGTGCCACAACACATCTAATTTAATGCACAATTAAATATACACAATGTTGTATTTCTGAGATGATAATGGTCAGCTATCATGCCATGGCATCTAAGATAATTGTTTTGAGGGTTTTGTTTTAATTTGGAGGACCAATGTAGGGAACATATTTAAAACAGTGATGCCTAACTTTTTGAATAATATTAATATCTAAATAGAGGGCTGCTATTAAAATTCACACAATGATATGCTTGCATGGTGGTGAGCAGGAATAAAGAGGTGGTATAACTATCATAGTCTTCAAATTGAAGATTAAATAATCATAAGTAAGAAAACCTTTAAACTATATTCAGAAGGTTTAACAAAATATGCTTAAGCTTACAATAGATGCTGATGATATTATGATTTAGAGCGAATTAATAAAATAGACAGTTTATACAATTCATTCTCTTTATAGATGATCACTTTAGAAGCTTATAAGAATAATTGAGATACAATTACTCCTACCTGGTTATCTTTGTAAAACATAAGAACATGAAGAAAACATTGTGAAATAAAACTGGAAAAACTTACAGAAAAACGAAACTGTATGAATCAGAATTTAGAATCCATTTGCTTTTGTATTAATGATTCAGAAAATTCAAGTACATTCAATGCTTAGAATGCTTGTTCAAGGGTGAAACCCTTAATAACTCGTGAAAGAGAGTTATTTATACAATCTGAGAACTGAGAAAATATCTTAAACTATTTTACAAAAATAGATAATTACAAAATCAGGAATATAAACTACTAGCCGATCTGTCACTATTTTGGTGCTAAGTTGTTTGATGACTGTTGCTCAAAAAAATGGAAAACTGTTGAACTTGTGATGACTATTCCTGTAAAGGCTGAATGTTGTTTGATCACCCTCTAGTTAAGTAAATCAATTAATACTTGCCATCGCTTCTTATCTAGGATAGATATTTTGGTTACCCTTCTCTAAATTTCATCCATCTCTGTATACTTTGTGAAAGTTGGTTTTACTGGAAATATATGCCTAATCTCATCTAAAATGAAGAAGGTGTCCCCGAGTGCATTTAGCACCACTCTTGGTGTTGCTGCACCTCTTATGTTTGACACTGAAGCTGCATTGGTGCCTACCTCTGTAAGCTTTCTAACATAATCCTCAATAGGCATTAATTTGTCGTTAATTACAAGCATAGAGGGAAAACCCTTGCTGGTTAAGGGTTCAATCCTACTAAAAAATCGTTGAACTATTGTATTCACACTGCTGCACTTTTCTTCCAACTCAAGGATGAGGTTCTTCTTAGTGATGATCTTCTTTACTTCTAGAATAGTTGTTGTCCTATCATTTATCCCTAATTCTTCAAGCTCATAGCTGTCTTTAGAATTAAGGAACTTGATTATATCAGAGGTAATTTCTAGCATATCCTCAAGCTTTTTAGAAATAGTTTCAATAGCTTTCTCGGCTTTCTCTAAGAGGTCTTTTTGATCAAATACTATCTTGATATAGGTCCAGATAACCTTCATTGCTTTAGTAATTTCTTCCCATAGAATATCTCTTGCCAAACCCAATTTGTTTCCAATGTAAGATTCTTTGAGTTCCCTCTGCAATGTTTCAATCTGACCTTTTTCTCTTTGAAACTCAGTTGCATGTGAAGTGTCTACAATTGTTTTCATATGCTGTAACTCCTTGAGTTCATTCTGTAACTTCTTGATTTCTCCTGTCTAAATAGACAGGTTCTAAACAACTTTAGCAAGATTTTCAGCTCCTTCTGTTGCACCTGTAGCTGATGTTGTGGTTGTAGTAGAAACCCTAGTTACAGGAATTGTTGCAAGGGGTACTATATCCATTGGAGTTCGAGTTACTTTGACAGCTTCCTCTTTCTCCTTAACCAATTTCTCCATATACTCTTCCATCTATGTTATTTGCAGATTTTGTTCCATGATGAGCTTCATCATGTCAGACTTCTGAGTTTCAATTTCTTCAATCTCTTTAGCCATCGAGCACTCAGAAGTTGGAAATTTGAGCTGCTTCCTTAATGCTGAAAGCTCAACATTTTTCTTCTTCACAAGTTCTTTTGCAGCATTTATGTTGGAGGGATCATATCCCATATTTAGCACCAGATCTTCTAAATATTTGATCTGTGTCCTTTGCCAATGAGGAGAATTTCTCCAACTTGAGTTGTGACAGTGTGTTTTCTAAGGTAACGTGTAATTTTGACAAAATCATGGAAGTATGAGTTAAAATAGAAGAAATCATCTGTCCATTTTGTTTTTTCATCTCAATTTGATCAATTGGATACACATCCTTTACATTAAATTCAAAATAGGTCTACTTCTGATAAAGTGTAGCGGTCCTAGACTATGGAATTTGAGCCTGCAAAAAAGCCATCTGCATTTTACCCTTCTCAGAGTCAAAGACCAAAAGAAGTCTGGCCTGAGAGTTGGAGGAATGTTTCCAGACTTGTGTGTAGGTGTTAAACTTCAACTCTTCATTCTTCGTTTTGATCTCACTAAAAACATGAAAGATGTCCTCCTCCTTGTCCTTCTGAATGCTTCCACTAGTCTGAATTACGTGTTGTTCATGAGAAGTAGTGGAATGAGTTGGGGACTGGGTAGACTATCTACCAAATTGTGTATAGAGCATAGTCTCTCCAAGTCCATCAAATGTGGTTTTCTGAGACTCATGTGTTGCACCAACATTCACAAAGATCCTAGGTTTGTTTTTCCTATGCACAATCCTAAAGCCCTGGCTTGATGCTTCAATTGTAGTGGATGACTGATCTTCCTTTTCTCTTTTCGCTGTCTTTTCCTGTGCAAGTGGAGTTTGCACATTTGAAGTGCAAACTACCTACTCTTCAACTTCTTGTCTATTTTGTGGTGATATGTTATAAACTTGTTTTCCACCCTAAGTTTAGAAATCACTCCCATTGGGTCATAAGACCAAGTGAAACTAAGACCAAACATCATTTCCCTTAGCAACCTATCTGCTTCTTCTCCCGCTACTCTGGTATTGCAGATGAATAGACCAACCTGAGCTTTGAGCTTGAATTGAGATTTCTTCTTTACTACCACAAAGTGTACTTCATCTACATTTAACCTTTGCCTAATATATTCTAGTGCAAAGATTCTAATGGGGAGGTACTTGCGAAGTTTGTAGGGTGGAGGCTCACAACCATAAACCTTGATTTCTATGTATTTTTGGTAAATATACCAATCTCATGTTGTGGCTTGGTCAACCAGCTACAATACTTTGAGAATCTCATCACTGATTCTTGGTACTAGAGTTATGCTCATAAGACTGATAGTTGGATGAATAAACAATTCTATGAACTGTTTATAGGTAAACTCTTATTTCTCCTTCATTCCCATTGTAGTCCCAAATACCACTGATTGCTAGTTGCCTTTCTCATCTATCTTTTGTAAGGTAAATGGAAATTTGTCTCCCTGAAAATATATGAAAACGCATACAAGTACTAAAGCATACTTGAATGCTTCTTCAGTGTTAAACTGGACAAATTGCTCATGTATGGCTTCAGCTAGGAATTGGCTGAAATTATAAATAACAGTGGGTTTGGAATCAATAGAAAAGATAGATAAGAAACCTAGGATTTCATCATTAACATATTGATCAGAGTTATAACCAAGCAGATAGGAAAAAATAGTGGTGATTTGCTTCGTTCTATCAGGGAACATGGACGATTCATAAGGAGGGTTTCTTTTAGGCAGATGACTATCAGTGGCTAGGAAAATTTTAAGAGCCTGGGATCTTTCAGTAAATCTAGTTTCTGATAGGCTTCTATCAAGCTTTCATGGGGAAAAGGATGGGTCGGTGTAGTAGTAGGGACCTGCAACATCTTTTCAATGGACTCAGCATTGATTAAGTAGAGGATTTATCATGTGGGTGAAATGATTGCTCTTTGGCTAGGATCATAGGATTCATGGCATTTCCTGACAAATTCAGGTGCTCTGTGTATCTAAGGGAAAATGTGGTGGGGAAGGAGGGAGTCACAAAGTCCTATTTCATCAGTCTGATCAATTAATTGATCTTCCATCCAAAAGTAAACTTCATATAAATCAAATTGAGAAGAAGTCTCAATGATTTGACAATCCCTGTCGACCAGGGGGGTATGGTGGAAGTTAACCTGTGGATGTACAAGAGGATTTGGGATTTCTGCAAATTCATTTCCCTTGGCAAGCATTTTATCAAATTAATTTGCAGAATGAAAATGATAGAAATGGAAAAATTGGTCTGAAACAGGGTGCTCACAGTAAAAACAGTATGACTGAAAAAGAGACAAGTGGGCCTGAATGTCAGCTTTCTTCTGAATAGAACAAAATATCTGCTTAAGTGTCAGATCGTCTTTGAGCTGTAAGGAGGTAAACTTTGAGTGATCAATTTGGTCACAGAAATGTACTATGTAACCGTTTTCATGGAGGAACAGGGTTTTTAATGGAAAAATTGGAGCCGAGTTGTTGAATGAATAGTTAAATCTGTATTAATTATCCAACGAGATTAATTAACAGGTCTTTGAGACATAAATTCATTGGAGATGGTGAATTGAATGAACAATGGATAGGCGGTAGTTGATTGGATGGAGAAATGACGTGGAGCGGATGTGGACGGCAACATGGAGCGGCGGTGAATGGTCGCATGTAAAATGCGTTCGGGAGTAGCTTGAGGTGGTAAGTTGTTTCAGGAATTCTGTCTCGAAAGAATAAAATTATGCTAAGGTGGTTTAAGGTGGCGGTTTTGGAAACTAACCACTTCAAAACCCCACCCCCCCCCCCTCGCTGATAAAATTCGGACGGAAAATGAGGGCCAAGGAGAGATGTGGGCCACATGATCTCGAGGGAGCATGCAGGATGAAAGGTAAGGTGGAAAGGATTTAAAATGTGAGGTGGATGGTGGGGTCATGACTTCGACCGATGTGACAGTTTGGTGTTATGGCGGATGAATGTTTGAAGTTAGGATATTGCAAAATACATTGGTACTTGGAGTCCATAGTTAATTCAAAATGCAACATCACATCTAAGAATTATCTAATGTTACAACTTAGGATAAAATCCTTTCATGCTCCAATTATTTCTCATATGTCTACCTACCCTTTACACTCCATTGGCTCAAATTAAATTGTTGAGCCAATTTTATTTGGTACCTATTGCTACCTATTGACAAAAATTAAAATCAAATCCAATCATGATTAAATTGTACAATTGGATTAGATGAACTAGTCGTGGCATTTAAACAATCCACACACAACCTTTATTTGCAAAAATAAAATTGAATAACAGTAGTGTCATTTGGATTTGCAACACTTTTAGAGTTTATTGTTTTTTTGCTTTTCTTTCTAACCTAACATTTTATTTTTGCCTCCATTTTTTAGGGCATCTATTCTAACATTTTATTTGATATGGACTTATTCATAAAATATCCCTAACATTTTTTATTTAATATCCTTTTTGTCCATATCCTAACTTAACATTTTTTGAAATATATTTTCATTTTTTGACTAATTAATACTAACTTACCAAAACCAAAAAGTGCTACAACACACACATCAGGGAATCAGCTAGTGCACATGATAATTTTTAGCTTTTTCAAACTATTCTTCATTATTACAAACTATAATACAACAGGCTAGAGCTCCCATACCAGGGATCGTGACCCTTTACAATCACATTGATACAAGGAATACAACTAGGGCTTTGCGTTAGTCCTTTGACAACCAATCTATCGTGAACAAGACAACACTTGACCTACTTGCTGATGGTGGCCACACACAACCCTTTCAATCCATGTGTCCTGAACACATCTCGAAGGTACAAGAAATAATACAAGGAAAAATCAAGAAAAAGTAAAAGGCAATAAAGAGGGGTGGAAAAACAAAGGTTGAGGTAACTCATGCATCCATGATTTCTCCCTCCTCACATGTATACACTCAGGATGAGGTATTCCATCATAGTTGATCCCTTTGACCATGGCACTTGTCCATGGCATTCTTTCCCCCACTACATCCATCATTGCTCACATGGCACCTATCAATTAAAGGGTGGACCGAGGACATGTCACTTCCCTTTGGGGGTTGGGAAAACCTAATAGGGTCATCTATTAGCCACTCCTACCTAGGGAGGTAACATCATTACATGACTAAGGCCCCAATTTTAGAAGAGAAACCACACATGGTGTTATTATGCCCATTTCTTTCAAACTTGGTTCACTTAGATGCACTAATGATTAATGTACCTAATGATGAAAGTTACAACACTAGGTATTATGTGTAATTGGTAGGTGGTTCCATTTATAGGTTTGGACAACTTAATTGGGGTCCACATCCTCTAGAGGGACATATTGACACTCACAGGTGATGCGTTGAGAGCCACGGGAATCCAGATAGATGTAGAGCATCATTCATAGCCATGGGCACCTTTAGCACCCACAACTTCTGCACTTTGCTTTATATTATTCATGGGATGATGAACTTGGACTAGTTTTCCCCCAACTGGCTTAGCATACATATATGGCACTCTACAGAAGGAGAGTTTTGAAATACTTTGTAGCCTAGTATTCCACGTTTTCACACCCCAACAGAATACCTATCAGGATTGTGACCTATGAAAGTTGGTCCTTGGTAGTGAGGCTTATGGGGGACATCTTGAGGAAACTTTTTAATCTCTGCCTATCTTTAAATATCAATAGAATGCAACCTTTGTATGAAGAGAAACTCGGAGAAATTTCTTCATTGGACAATTCACTGCAAGTCAGGCAATATTTTGAAATTCTACATGAGGTTGTTGTCTCAAAAGCTTTGGAGCATGATTTGTTAGCTACTTCGACACTAATACAGGTTGATGTCACTATTAATGATGAGTGAAGAAGCTTCACATTCAAAGGGAGCTAAGGTAGAATGAAGATAAGGAAGATTGAATTGAATTCATGTTTGGTGAATGTGGATTTTACATATGTGAAAGCTATTATGTAGAATTTAGGGACTACCATGTTCGAGGTGGGAATGTCATCCAGTAAAAACACTTAAGGAGAGGCAGCTCAACAAGCCACCTCACGCATCAGCTTCTCTGATAAAAAGATTAATGGAGCATGCCACTTAACTAAGGAAAGTACATGACATTGCAACAAGTAATATAGTGTTATAGGAAATTTGGCACCCCCCAGCCACATATAGAAATTTGGTATTCAGATTGATCTGTAAATGGTAAATGGTATATTTATGTCCCATCTATCTGGCCAATGTGGATCTGGAATGCAGAACTAAATTGTAATGTCAACGCAATTCATGAACAAGCTTAGATCATGCTTCTTGTCCTATGTTCATATTTGGTTCAATAACTGGTTGTTGGAGTTTTTTTATTATGGTGCCAAGATCACAGTCCAACATAGGATTGAAGTCCAATTCTATCCTTAAAATTCTATTCACCTAATTTATATATGCCAACATCAATAGCAACGCTCTATATCTTTCAACGTGCATACACAACATTCTGTGAAAATACCTCTTTCATTCATGCAATATATTTACATATGCATAAGAAATATGAAAGTACTTTTTACTGTCAATGTATTGACTTCCACATTGAGAAAATTAACATGTATATATTCACATCTGGATAAGCATATTGCTATAGGCAACACACAAGACACACATACAACTTTACACCACTAGGAGAGATTTGGACACGTCTCATTGATGGTTGTAGGTACTTAGTCAAAATGCACAACTCAGGGATGAATTGTTTTCACATCCTTTGGTCTATAATGCCGAAAAGGAAACACGATGACTCACTGCTTTTAGCATGGGATAAACAGAGTACAAGTAATGTTCTCACACTACCGATGCAACACAAATAAGAGTACTATGGGAACAACATCGATTTTAGGGTCTACCACATCTTCATATGTTAATGCTTCTTGTTGTGATATACAACAACCATTTATATGTCTGGTGTAGGACTCCTGTGGATATTGCTATCCACAACAACATCTTTGTGTGTAAAGGTGTGTTATCAGCAATGTCCTTGTGAGAAAAGTTGTGCTATCAGAGGTTTCTCCATCGAAATAGCAACCAACAGGGACCCTAAGCTACACACAGATGAAGAATAAAGAATATTGTTGTCTAAGGTATGGGACATAATTATACAAACAATGGACCTTTTTGTTCAGCAGATCAAGATCTGGAAAGGAAAATATGTGATTAATATTATATATACATGTGTGATAGTATTTAGTGCAAGGCAGACCTAACCCACAAATTTGTTGCCATTTTGTTGGAGCTGACCTATAATTGTTCTTGAAGATTATGAACAAGTAAAGTAGGACTAGCTATCCAATACAAAATATAAACTGATAGGAACAAGGCCAACTTTTGAAAGTGTAAACAATGGTATGGTTTGAAGGGACTGATCCCTTTGAAAAGTACCACTTTGCGATGTGAAGTAGATCTCTGGAAACTATCTATGTCTCAATGTTAGTGACATCTCCACACATTTACCAATTTCGAGAGCTTTTGTAGGCAGGAAACAACATATGTAGAGCATCTAGGTCGGTGGGACTCATATTTTGTGAGAAAGAGTGAGCAGATAATAGAGTATTTACTTATTTCACTACTTACAAAATATCTACAATTTTCTAAAACTAATTTCTACTTATGAGTCATACGTCTTTTAAAGTAAATTATACTTGGTTTCATAATTTTAAGGGGTTTCATGGATCCATAAATAAAGAATGAACAAATGGAACAAGAGCTTACTAATGGCGACATTGCAATCGAGGCACTAAAGCATCTTATCAATTCCCTTGGGGCTGATTGAGGAGTGCAAGATTCTTGCACCATTCATGGTGGCTGCAATTTTGGCCTTCTGAGAATCTAAGCCTCTTACTCAGCTCTTCTACTCCTTTACTATGATAAATGGTCTCTTGGAATCATCAAATGCCAATGTCATCCGTGCAAATAGTAACAGAATGCAGCACAAAGATTAAAGACCAAACATACAAGCGTGGCTGCAAAGAAAACTGTGATTTTGAATCAGAAACCTAATGTGTGTGTATTCTCTGTGTGGAATACCAAATGTGGGGTGAAAATGCATTGAAGTTACAAATGGAACATACCACTTACTATTTGAGTCCTAAAATGTAAATTCATTAATGCTTAGTTTTTTAAAAAAATGCTAAAATTTTCCCTCACCAAAAACAATAGATACCATTTTAGTTGTATTTGAGAAATTAACTACTCTTACTCTTACATATTTTTTTGGTTTATGTTTGAAAACATTCATCACAAAGTGGTATTTATCATAATTACAATAATTATCTAATTTTAAGGTTAGGGTTTATATACAATGATTTTGTTATTAAAGTTTACTAGGCAAAATTTGAGATCTCTCAAAGGAAAAAGTACTTTTTACTTGGTTGTACTCAAAAAATTTATGTATTCTTGCATATTAGGTGGGTGGAAGCAAAAGGGAGTATATAGTAAGTTGATTTAATAGTGTTTCTTAAAATTCAAAGTCACATGACAAATTTGGAAGGGGTGGGGCATGTATCCTTATCTAGGTTAAATAAATTCAAATTGTTGTGTGAATGGGGTTGAAAGAGCCTTTCTTTTCATCTTGAGAAAACGGAGTCCTCTCCTAGTCACTTGCATATTTTAGGTTATCATAAGAAAAATAGGTTTTTTCCTTAAGATGTGAACATTCCATTTTAACCAATGTGATAATACAGTTTCAGTAAGGAATTAATTGATGGAACGAGTATGCACATTTTGGATGCTAGTGTTATGTTATACTTGAGGCAAGAGTGCATGTCTAGGAAGACTCTAACAAGGGTTGAGGAGGTGGAATAGTTGTGAAGTAAACTTAAGACATTTGATGAGTTGCATGAAGGAAACTTCACACTAGTACTAAGTGAGCATTCCTTGATCAACGTTGATACCATCTCCTTGGCACAACCACTTTGCAAGATGAAGCATAAATTTGAAGTACATGTGTCACCCACTAAAGAAGTTGGAAAGGTTGTTGCAACATATATAGATGGTTATGTCATGTTTCAAAAGGAGGTGTTGGAACCTAGAAGGTGACCATTGGAGTAGATTTCTCATGGAGTGCCAAGGAGATGCAAGCATCTGATAAGGAGAAAAATATACAAATCCAACAAATAGGTCATATTGGGTTAGGATATTACTATTTTGGGATATCTAAAGTTGAAGGTGCATTTTATCGTGGTGTAGTCTAAGCACTTGGGTGCATGCCACATCTTAATGGTATCTTGGACTTTTGGTGTGTTTTAGTGGATTTAGTGCACTCTGTTTAATGAGCACTAGCTAGAATGTGTTCCATGAAGGCAAAAAGGCCACAAGTTAGAGATGACTTAACCATTTGGCATTGTAAGGTGTGTTATGCCATAGTTTGGAGGAGACAACTGAAACCATCTTAGAGTGTGACGGGTTACACCATCGACTTAGGTCTGCGTACATGGGTTGAGGTGTAAAGGTACCCCGTGAGTTGAGGAAAATGATTACAATGCTTACCTATATAAAGTGTTTATGATATAAGATTAATGATTTTTTGTTGGAGAATGGAAGAGGAAAATAATAAAGGAGAGGTGTTGAGGTTTGTTGTAAATTAATCAAAAGGAACTGAAAATGTCTCTTTTTAGGTGGATTGTTCAAGTCAAATAGGACTAAATCTTATATATGGCTAGCGAGTTGGCCTCAAAAGCATTGTTTGGGTACTCTAGGAATCCAAGACCTAACATATCTAAGCTAGTCCATTAGATATATTCATCTTGGGCAAAGGTTTCAAAGGATAAGTTAAAAAACTCCCCTCTTTAATGTGGGTTTTAGAACTTCCATTTGAGAATGCTAAAAACAAGGTCACAATCTTGAAAGAAGATCTTTGATTTTACCAAAACTCAATGCCAATGCTTAATCCATAGTGTGATTCTTTATATTTGGGTTTGCCCTTAAACGATGAGATCTATCTTTGGGTCAATTTATCAGTTTTTCATTTAATTTATGTGTGGAGAATATCTTAAGGTATATAGGGGATAAAACGGTTATTTTCAATACCCCTCCCTTGAAACCCTATAAGAATATGGTGTGCCCCATTTTGCTGTCATAATATTCAACCTCAAGATCTCTTGTGAGGATGTCGTTGAAGGGAGGGTATGCAAAGGAAGTGGAAAAAATCAAAACTTCATGTTGAGTCAAAGGAGGAGTATGTATTATAGGTGTCTCTAGAGGTCTTACCAGTATCATGTTAGGGAGTGTTAGGGAGTGCCATGAAAACACAAGGGTGAACTAGTTCAAAATGCATGGAAATGAATGAATAAGAATGTGTCATAGGGAGTGATAGTGAGTCCCAAGTGTGTTAAGGAGGGAGTGACAAAGTTATATGCTAGGCAAAGACAAGGCATGTTAGAATGCTAGGGAATGCCAGGGAGTGATAAGGTGTGCTTGGGAGAGCCAAAGCATGCCAAGGAAAGTAGGGGTGCTAAAACATAGGGAGAGCCAATATGTGCCAGGTTCCAAGGTGTCCCAATGCATGACAGGGAGTGCTAGGGAGTGTCAGGGAAACACAAGGGAGCACTAGTTTCAAATGCATGGAAATGAATGAATAAGACTATGTGACATGGAGTGTCGGCAAGTTTTAGGTGTGCTAAGGAGGGAGTGACAAGGTATGCTAGGTAGTTACAAGGAATGCTAGAGTGACAGGGTGGCATGCAAAGATGTGTCAGACGACAAGGTGTGTCAATGTGTGCCAGGGAGTGTTAGGGAGTGTCATGGAAACACGAGGGAGAACCAGTTCAAAATGCTTGGAAATGAATAGATAAGAATTTGTGATAGGGAGTGTCAGTGAGTTTTAGGTGTGTTAAGGAGGGAGTGACAAGGTTATATGCTAGGAAGTGCTAAGGCATGCTAGAGTGCCAGGGCATTTCAAGGAGTGGTAAGGTGTGATAAGGAGTGCTAAAGAATGCCATGGAATGCAAGGGGTATTAACATGTGCCACATAGTGCCAAGGGATTGTTAGACGTGTAAGGTGCTATGGCATGTCAACATGTAAACTATGTTTCTTAGCTATTTTATGGCCACTCTTGGACATGAGCCTTGACTTTCTAACTTGTAACTGATTAAGTGGGATAAGTTGAAATTGGACCTGAGTAGCCCAAGATGATTTATAGTCAATTCTTAGGTGAACAAGGAATAGTCTAGTTGTAGTAATCGTAACATGGTTAAGTTGTTGTAGTTGAGGAAGGACTTTGTTGGGTTCCCAAGTCCCAAAAAAAGTAAGGGTTGTTGTGAGGGCATGATAGATAAGGAGTGTCAGGGCATTCCAAGGAATGAAAATGCATGATAACACATGTTAGATAGTGTCAATGCATAATGAGGAGTGTTAGGGAGTGCCAGAGTTGTTGAGAAATCTAGGGCATAATAATTAGGTGATTTCTATTCTTATGATAAATACTTGTGAATGATTTTTACTTCTTAACATTAGGATCTTCTCTTTAACTAGATTATTCTAGTTTTATTATTCATCAAAGAACTACTAATGCATAAGAAATGAAGAGACAAGAGACATAAAGAATAGGTGATCAGCTAGGGCCAAAACCTCTCCAACATGAGAGGAAAACCCAAACGAATTCTTCTTCTTATAGAGACTTCAATTGACGAATACCAAGACCATGACCTAGACCCTTGACTCAACGACCTCTCCAAGGCCAAGTCACAAGCCCCCTTGATTCAACTTCCTTATTTTTCCTCGAGTAAATGATGATTAAGCTTCTTCCTTCAATAACTCATTTATGTTTCAAATTTTGGTTCCCTGGATCAAATTTGTATTTCTTGGCCCTTCTGCAGAAACCCTAACATATGTGGTTGACCAACCTTTTGAATCTTGATCTTCTTCACTTGGATGGTATGACCTCTTATTATAATTTGGCTTGTAACCTTGTTTATCTTCTTCCTTGATTCGACTTTGTGGACAGCAAAAAGAGCTTCGACCCTTTCTACAATAGATAGTTCTTCCTTACTTCGCACATGTGTAGGTACTATCCCTAAAGCAGACCCATAACAACACCAAAATCTTTGCTCTTAATTTCCTTCTCTTTGTTGGTTATCTTCACACTTCTTATTCTAGACTTAACCAAATTTTCTTGTCAACAAATGGAGGTTGATTTGCCCTATATATAGTGTTTCGCCCATCAAAATAAGTCAAATTGTGATATAGGTAAGCTAACTTAACATTCTAGAAGCATCCTTAGGCTAACATCAAGAAGAGTTTGTGACAAGGTCTTCGAGGGCTAATAAAATTTCTTTTACAATGGATTACATGCCCAAAATGGGTCTTCAATCTTTGACATTGACTCTATGAATTTTATGACTTGATGACCAAACCTCATAGCTCACAATGGGAGCTTTAACTAAAAATAAAATTCCTTGATCATGAAACCCATGATTCAAGCATTAAAAAAATAATTTTATTTTATTCTTTACATGAATTACATACAATCAAGATCAGAATGTTCATCGCATCTGGTTTTGTTTCCTTCTTTTCCGTAACAAGATGTTCCTGGCATAAACTCACCATAATTCACTGATAAGAATCTCCCTTAGGGAAAATAAAATTCCACATAATAACTCACTGCATAAGAATACACAAAAATAAAATCATGCATGAGACAATTAAATTTGCTTACTTCTAAGTCATTGAAGAGTCAACACACTTCACACACTTTTCTCTTTTACATGTTTACTTTATCTTGCAACATGCCTACCGAGTTTGACCCTATGTCATTTGGGTGACAAGTGCTTCAACTCGCGGTTAAAATGTAGTGTCAGTCTTGTTTATATATAAAGCAGTTCATGTCTTAATTGGTGCAACCATTATCGCCCATGCCTTCAGTTTCGTATTCCTCTGTGGAATCCTGAACATACAACCTCTTGAGCATCTCTTTCCACTTGTATAGAAGTATTTTGAAGTTGTGAATAGAGATGGATGGGTCATCACCCAGGGGTCTCGAGAATCTTGTGCACATTCCTTCTATGGAACAAAGAAATTACCAAGATCCAATTTCTTGACTTCAACCAAATGTATCATATCATACCTGCCACAACATGGTTGTGCCCTTTCTCCTCTTGCCCTGGACAAACCCAACCAAATTTACCATATTAGACCTGCCACAACATGGTTGCGCCCTTCCTCCTCCCACCCCAGACAAAACCAACCAAATGTACTAGATCAGATCTACCACAACATGGCCATGCCCTTTCTCCTCCTACCCCTAGAAAAACGTTGTAACCCGAGGGAAATGAAAAATTTTGATATTTGAAAAAAAATGATATTTTGAAATGAAATGCCCTTTTTTTTTCAAGGAAACTTTTAAATATGGGTCATAAATTCATGAAGCATAGAAGAAACTTATGGGTGACTTGGAAGACATGGTGGAGGCAGAAAGTTTTAGCATAGAGAAAAGTTTAACGAAATTTGAAAAAATATAAATTTGTAGAAGTAAATATGTAGAAGGTTGAATAAATTGATTCATGGAAGGCTAAGTACATAAGGTTAAGGATTTATGTGCACTTGTGCATTTCCCTAAGAAAAAATATATTTTTTTGTATGTTATTTGTGTGTTGAGTGTCTTATAGTTGGTAGATTCTATATTATAATTTTGAGTTTTTTTAAAGCCATTCTAGTTTCTTATATATGCAAGGTTGGTAAGTTACTTAAATAGATGAAATATTAGGGAGAAGTTGTAATAGGGATTGCATTTGTTATTAGCTTTTGGTGTTCACTCTACATTAGAGTTATGCAATACCATGCATGTTATTAGTATTATGGATTATTATTCTACCTATGTGTTTGTATTTGTACTATATTTGGGTTATATATGCTTGTTTTTTATTCATATGAATGATGTTAGTTATAGTGATTTAAATAGATGCTAATAATATCATAATGAATGTGATACCCACTAAAATGTTTAACATGTTGCGCTTTCTTAATGGGAATTATTGTGTGTCTCAAGCGAGACCTTCTTGCCCCTATAAGATGGAATACATTAGGACATCAGACAATAATAGGCCATATTTAGAAACATTTCATTAAGCTTGAGTCTACCACAGAGCCAACATACAATAATGGGAAATAATTGTTTAAAATCTTTTAAATATGGTAGATGAGTTAAATTAGGGTTCAATGACCGAGGGGGTAGGGTTTAACCTACAAAATGTCCTCAAGTGACTTGAATGCTTTTAACCTTGGCCCTAAATTTTCCCTAAGCTTATTTAGGGATGCTAATTATTCATGGAAATGGGTTGGGAAAGGTAGAAGGTGACATTAGGAAGAGGTGCTTGAGGAAAAAAAGTTATTTTATTGGCTCTTGGGAAAAATGGAAAATAAATGTTACTTTTAGGACTTTTTTTGGCTATGTTAATGTACAATTTCTACCTCAGGAGAGATGAATTTGTTAGTAAGTCATGGTGGTAATTTAAGTAGTTAAATACTACTCAAGTAATGTCTAAGTGGATAGAGGAGGATATGGTGTACTTAGCCATAGTGGGGTACTAAGCTCCCAATACTAAGCTTGACATTTTATTTTGGGATGGAGGTGGTGTTGCAAGCCAAAGACCTTACAATTACAATGTACTAGAACAATTTTGATATTAGAACAATTAATGACATTGTTGGGTAGAGTATATTTCTTGAGTGCATCTTCAAGGAGTTAAAAACATACGTTCTAATTGAGATAAATCCTTGCTTGGAGGGAAATACATATTTAAAGGAGAGAGAAAAATTGTTATAATTTTTTGCAGTCAAACTACAGTGAACCATGAAGTCATTTATTGAAACTGCCCATATTACCTCGATTTTTGTGCCCAAACATGCGGCCTAAAGAGACAGAAAAGATCCTCCAAAAATCACAATCAAAGTTGGTCAATAACTCCTTGGTCAACACTGGTCAAACTTGGTCTACTGCCTGAAATTTTGGTCCTACAATTCAGCCCAGAAAACTCATCCTTCTTGCCACACATGTGAGAGAGACAAGTTGCCCAATAGTTGTATGAACAATTGAGAGAAGGAGAGAGAAGAATGTGTGAGTGATGATGATTCCAAATGAGGTGTGAGGTCACTTGTATTTATACAATTCACTGTGGGTGAAGAGACACATCCATTGGGCTTCTTGAGCCTACATGTTGATGTAGTCAACCTGAAAAATTTGTACATGTGTGGGCATAAATTCAAAATCACACTTCCACTTGTCTAAATGAGATGATCTTTATATCAATTTTGGTCCTCTCGAAAAGAGGAATTTAATGCAATCATCATCTCCATTAAATGAGTTATCCCAAGGTGGAATTTGGCCCTAGTTTCCAATTTTAACACAATCAAAATTTTAAAATATCCTCTCAAAGCCCAAATAGAAAGTGGGGTAACATATCCCATGACATCCAACTTGTGATATATGCTGGGAAATCCTCAAAGTATCTCTGAAGAAAAATGTCCCATTAAGGCCTAGGTCAAGAAGAGGTACGAAGCCTCACTAATTTGGTAGCTGAAGAATTGGTTTGTCAATTTGACCATAGGTAGGCAAGGCAACATGGAAGGAGGTGACCCCCTTGGAAAATTTTTATAAGGGAAGGCCACATAAGGCCTTATATAAAGATCTAAACCAAAGGACCTACCCCATAAAAAGTTCTAGATATGTATTTAAAGAATTTAGATAACGACCCATCCAAATGTTGATAAAGACAATAGAACATCCCTTGACTCTCATAATAAAAGGGGGCATCTATAGATGAGGTGATCCTTTAATTATATCTCTTGTATATGGAAAATCTAGTAGATGTTATTAAGAAAAGTAAGGTCACTATGATTAGTTTTAACTCGACACGGATGTAAACCCACTTTAAACACACCAAAGGGGATCTGAAGGGTAGCATCTGGTGCTCTTGTGCATATGTGGTTAAACAAAAAGGACCCCGTTTATTTGCATGAAGTGTTCTTGGTACAAATCCATGTTAGAGTCGAGGCCCTAAAAACATGAAGTCTAAGTACATTGAATATATTGTCTATAAATAACGTCTCTAACAACTTGACACAAACATACAATGATGCCATTTACATTGGAGGTGTAAATCACTTGAATTGTGTTACAACTTTAATCGCTCCCCCACAAAAATGTTGTATCTTTTGAATGAGTGCCCACACTTCTTTGTCATTCTTCCATTCATCCCTTGCTTCATTTATCCAATATGGTTGGATAATAGAAATGGCGTAAAGAAATGCTTCCACGTCCTCATCCTTTCTTGAGAGGGCATCTGCCACAACATTTTGCCTATTTTTTTTGTAGATGATTTCAAAGTCATAACCCAACATCTTTGTGACCCATTTTTGCTGCTATTCTAAAGATCATCTTTGTTCTAAAAAGTATTTAAGACTATCATGATCTGCTTTTACCTTGAAGTTTCCTCCCATTAGGTAAGGTCAGCATTTCTTAAGTGTATGTCGTATTTCCAACATTCCTTCTCATAAATAGATTTATGTAAATAATTTCCTTTTATTGGATGACTTTTGAAATCAATGGGTCTTTCTTCTTGCATTAAAACAATGCTAATTCCATTTCATGAGGCATCACATTCCATAATAAAGGTTTTTGTGAGGTCCGGTGTAGCTAAGACCGATGCTTCACACATTGCCTCTTTAAGATGTTCAAAGGCCTTTGTTGCTTCTGAAGTCCATGAAAATGCATCTTTCTTAAACAATGTTGTTAGAGGTGCTGCTATTCTCCCATAATTCTTAACAAACTTGCGATAATACCCTGTCAACCCGAGAAATCCTCGTAGATGCTTTATGGATGTGGGGATTTTCCATTTCTTAATTGTTTTAATTTTGCTAAGGTCTACCTTAACACCTTCATGAGATACAATATGACCCAGATATTCCACCTCTTGTACTCCAAAGAAACATTTGGAGCTTTTTGCATATAATTTTTTCTCCTCCAATATTTTGAGCACCCTGTCAACATGTTGAACATGATCCTTCCAAGACTTGTTGTAGATTAGTATATCATCAAAAAATACTAACACAAATTTTCTATGGAAGGGTTTGAAAATGGAATTCATCAAACCTTGAAATCTAGAAGGTGCATTGGTAAGGCCAAAAGGCATGACCAAAAATTCATAATCACCCTCATGAGTTCTAAATGTTGTTTTTGGAATGTCTTCAGTCTTCATTTTGATTTGATGATATCCTGAATGAAGATCCAACTTGGTGAAGTAAATTAATCCATGCATTTCATCCAGTAATTCATCAATGACAAGAATGGGAAATGTATCTTTAATAGTGAGCTTGTTGAGCTCCCTATAATCTGGACACATGCACCATGATCCATCCTTCTTGTGAACCAATACTACTGGAGTAGAGAAAGAACTTTGACTAGGTTGAATTATACCGCCTTTAGCATTTCTCCAACCATACGTTCAATTACACTCTTTTGGGCATAGGGATATCTGTAAGGCCTCATGTTTAGAGGAACACTTCTTGGAATCAAATGAATAGCATGATCATGATCACGAATAGGTGGGAGGCCTTTGGGAGTCTCAAATACCTTGGAATAATTGTCCAAGACGTTTTGGAGATCTGGAGAAATAGATGATTTCGATGTGGGAACCTCTAGTGAACATAATTGTGCAATTATGCCTCATTGTTCTTTCTTTAGAAGTTTTGTCATTCCGTTAGAGCTAATTATCCTTCCCGGTTTCCTGGTGATACCCCTTAATTCAATTTCCTTTCCTTCTAAAGAAAATTTCAGGAAAAGTTCTTGAAAATTAAAAGCTATTGTACCCAAGGCTTGTAGCCATTGGACTCCTAGTACAACATCAGCACCCCCCATTGGAATGGAAAGCATTGGGCTATTCAATACATATTCTCCCATGGATAGCTTGATATTATGGCACTTTCCTAAGCAAGTTATGGTTCCTCCACTTGCAACCATCACTTGACACTCTGGTGTTGGATATAGGAAGCAATTTAATTCCTGTCCTATCTTACAATGAATAAAATTATGGGTACTGCTCGAATCAATCAACACTATTACCTTTTTCTTCTTGATATGCCCTTCTATCTTGATAGTTTGAGGAGTGGTAATTCCAGCCAATGCATTACAAGATATGGTCGGATTCATTTCTTCTTTCTCTAGGGTTTGTTCCTGGTGTACTTCCTCTTCTTTTGATGTTTCTTCTCCCTTTTCTTCCTCCTCTTCACAATCTGTGTAAAATAATTTCTTCCCAGCACACTTATGACCTTTAGTGTATTTTCTATCACAAATGTAACAAAGCCCCTTTGCTCTTTTTTCTTCCAATTGTTGTGGTGTCAACCTTGTAGGTTGTGGATGGCTAGGGGCAATAACACTTCCATATTTATGATTGTGAGTGGTAGGATTCCTTGTTGCCATAATTTTTCTTTCCATTTTTCTTGCCAACCTGAATGCCTTCTCCATTGAATCAGGTTCCCAAAGGCGAACCTCATGTTGGATTTTATCCTTTAAAGTCCTTATGAACATATCAATCCTATGCTCCTCTAGAATATCTTTTACCCTTAAATTCAATTTTTGGAAGTCCTCAATGTGCTTCATCATTGAACCCTTTTGTTTGAGATTTATAAATTAGCTAAAAAAAGTGTCTCTTTTTGTATCCTCATAATGTGCTATCATTTCATCTTAAAAATAGCCCAAGTGAAAATTTGTTTACAAGAGAAAAGCCATCGATACCTACAAACTGATTTGGTTACAAATATAAAGTTGCAATGCGTACCTTTTGTGTGTTTTTGACATTATGGAGATCGAAAAATTGCTCCATCTGTAGTATCCATGTTGCGAGATCCTTGCCATCAAACTTCTTCATATCGATCTTTGGAACATGGTGGTTCTTCGATCCAACATTAGAGTCTATGAAATCATGATTAACATTTATTTTTTTCTGATCTTGTGTTTCCTTTACTACCCTTTCACCATTAGTAAGTATTTTGTGGAGAAATTTTGTCAAATCTTCCATCTTAGCTTCCACGCCTTTCTTTAAATCATCCATCTTAGCTTCCTCACCTTTCTTTAAATCATCCATCTTAGCTTCCACACCATCCATCTTAGCTTCCACGTCATTCATCTTAGCTTATACACCTTTCTTTAAACCATCCATATTAGCTTCTACGTCTTTCTTTAAACCATCCATCTTAGCTTCCATGCCATACATCTTAGCTTCTACGTCTTTCTTTAAACCATCCATCTTAGCTTCTGTTACTTTTGTGCAAGTGAAATTTGTTGCACTTGGTCACGTAATTTTGATATATCATGTTGCATTTCTTCCTCTTATTCATGAGTCATGTTATAGCTTTCAGGTAGCTTACTAGGTGTTTCCATTTTCTTTCTCCAAGTCATCAATTACTGATAATAATGCTTCACTATTCCCTTTGAATTCCTTCAAACTTATGCAAAAATTTTAAAAAAACTACACACCTTTTTCACTTTGTAGGAGGTCAATATTTAAATGACTGTAACTCTGTAATTTTAGATCTCCAAGGTCTGAAATTGTGACCTGCAGTATCCCTCTGTTTCCTCTTTCCAATTCCGCCAGTCTTGATCAAAATTGGACTCTCCAAGAAAGAGTTATGCCCCACCTCCCAAGATGACCTTTTTATATATATATTTTTAGTAGAGTGAACTTGTATGAAATGCCACGTTTTACTATTTCAAACTTCCGACCTAAAAACAATAAAAAGAAAAGTATAGTCTATCCTCATTCCATATCTTCTTATGAAATTTCGATCTGATGCTCAGAGAGAAAGTTATGACGATTTTCCCGAGGTCACCTGTTTAGAATGTAATTTTGGAGTCTGCAAAAACCCTAACTTCCTCAAAATATATCTCTGAACATATAGCGAGACAAGATCTAAAATTTAGACCCTAGCTTCACCACATTTGCGGCTCAAATAGGTTTTAATTTAATATTATGAAACTTCGTAGAAAAAAAATTATAGCGAAACTCCCATGATGACCTATTTGAGATGAAATTTTGGAGCTTTCAAAAACCCTAACTTCATCAAATCATAGCTCTGAAAATATAGCAAGACAAGATCTAAAATTCTGACCCTAGATTTAGACCAATTTCTTCTCAAATGGGTTTTCTTTTTAACTTCTGAAACTTCATAGCAAAAACGTTATAGCTAAAATTCCATGATGTCCTCTTTGGAGCAGTGAAACTCTAGAATCCAAAGCTCTAATACCAAATGTTATGAAACTAGCTCACAAAAAGATAGAAAAGAAAGATCAGTGCCTTAGAATTTAGCCTATTTGAGGGGGCAACATCCTTTACATTACACAAATTAACAATTCTTGGATGATACAAATGAAAAAACCTCCTTTATATATATAAGATTCTAAGGGGTCACAATATAACCAAAGCCGACCTAACAATAATAATATAAGGGCGCAAAAATAACAATAGTGTGCTTTTATGGGGCACAATAATAACAATATGGGGACAATAGGGGTACAAAAATAACAATAAGGGATACAATGACAATAGTAATGGGGGAATCACTAGTATTATAGGGACCTAACACTTGTGATGATGCTTCAAACCTATTGGAGAACAACCTCACAATGTAAAAGGAATTTAAACATGATGTTACTTTAATAGTGCCCCACATTCACCCCCTGGATCACCACCCATGGCTAATGTAAGGCAATTTCAAGCATTGATGTATATAATATCATTTTATTTTCTCTTATGTATATTATTATATTACATTGACACAATTCATGAGTTTAGCGGTTAAGGACATAAAATTTAGGGGATTTAGGTGTTAGTGGTTAAGGGGTTAGTAGTTAAGGTGTTTAGGCGATGAAGGGTTAGGGTTTAAGGGTCACAGGTTAAGAGGATAAGGAGTTATGAATTAGGATTTGGTTCTGTTAGCCTCCTGTTGCAACAGGTTTCATTTTTCATGATTGACATTTTTACATGCCAAATATGTCATCTTTCTTGCAGCAAGGTTCCATATTTCCAGAGAAGAAAACCAGAGAAGAAGTAATAAAGTGTGCCAATTCAAATGCCACTGTTGTTTCCAATTTTGATGAGTTGTTCCAGTTTTGAAGAATTTCTTAAAGGGAGGTCCAGACAGTCTAATCCTGGCCTCCCTAGGTTTCAATTTCCTGTTTTAGAATATAGAGAATGACATCTGTCCAAACAGTTTAATCTTGGCAGATTTGTAGATAGGTAGAGAATCAAAGGGACCCAACTGTTTAATCTGGGCCCTGGCAGAAATAAGTGCAGATCTAGATAGGAAAATTCAAAAGAAAAATTGTGAATCTGGGTCTGCAAGTCTAAGTGCACCCAAAACAAAAAGAAGAAAAAATGTTAGGATAGTAGGCTGGGTAGGTAGCTGTTCAGTGGCAGAGTGATGACTAGTGATCAATTTTGTACCTCACAATGTCTTATCTTTTCAGATCACAGTTATCAGACAGTTTTGCAGTTTCATGAAGGTACTCAAGCTGGAGATTCACTAACATCCCCTTCTTCTCATTTCCCTCAAGTCACTTACTAACATCCCCCAAAAGGTCAAGATCTGCTTGAGCCTCTCAGTTTCATCATCTCCGTGACATTTGCCTTGGTGAGGATCTCCTTCACTCAAGGATTGCTCACTCATCATCTGTGAGCCTTCTTTTCCCCAAAATGGCATAAGGTCTCACACCTTAGCGCCCTATTTTCATCACCATATTAACGTTTAACTTTATTATATAACTCCCTATCAGTTTTTCCCTTCCCCTATTAAAATCATGTATATAAACTCCCCTATGTAAATACCCCTCCCTGGAAATGTAGCCATATTCTCTATAAGTCCGGGAAATCGCAGTCCATCTGGGACTGTTTTTAGCCCATCCGAGTCATTAAGGAGCTAGTTTGACATCTGGTCAGCTAGTAACCTCTTCCTTAGCCCAAAAACCCCCAAAAAAAACCCATATTTCCACCTTCGTCCCAATATTTTCTTGTAAATTTTCACCCCACCGCTGTATAAAAAAAAAATAATAAAAAAAACCCATATTCCGCCCCTAAACCAAAGTTTTGTGCATAAATATTAACCCGCGCATTCTTGAAACCCCATAACCCACTTTCCCGAAGTTTAAACCCCGCGCGCATTATTAAAAAAGGCATATACCGCGAATATACCAGCCCCTTATCCCTCCGTCATATCGCATTAACCGCCAGCTGTCCGATCCACAGCCCCGCAGATCGACGGTGGGCGGGCCGCCCCATCCCCGAACCGCCCGAACTTTAGCATCCGGGAGATGGGCGGTATTACCGTCGTACTCCCGCCACGTGTCAGGCGCTGGGCTGTGGCGGAGCCCCTCCCTCCAAAACCTCCATCCCCGAAAAGCGGTGCGCCACATACCGCTTACCGCCTCCTACCTGGTGACGTCACCCCCTGCCCAGTCACATGTCGCGTCGCCTGCCTGCGTGGCCTCCTGCCACGTCACTGCCATGTGTCCCCGCCACTGTACCTGCCACATCATCATCCGTATGTGATGACGTCATGCTGACGTCACCCGTCGTACAATGCTTACATCATCAGCACGTTTTTGGATGCAAAGGCGCAAAAGTCGCACTTCGGAGCCCCGGAATCCAATTCTGAGGCAGTTTTTGACGAGCGATTTGCGCCTAGCGCTAGGCGCCAGGATTTTTTGGGCCAAAATGGAGAATCTTTAGGGAATCTTTAGGGAATATTCTCATTATGTGGCCCCAGGAAGCCCGAAAAGGCGCAAAAAATGATCCGTTTTCTTCACAGAGCATACCAAAAGGACCAGAAAATAATTTCAGAGGATGCAGAGGTCGAACATCGGCCATTAATTCGTAATTAAACCTGCAACACATCAGATCAGCAGTCCAGATCCTATCAAAGAGTATCAGTGGACAAAAAGCAGCCAAAGAGTATCAGCCGAAGATATTTTAGTGGCTCGAAGCAGCTAAGAATTAATGAGCCCCCCAGAAAGTCAAATCAAGCAGCTAAAGCCCATTCCTGCACTCAAATCACAGCTTCAACTTTAAATGCAGGCAGACAGCGAAGAGCAGGAACCCATGCATATTTATTTCAGAAGACACTACAGCAAGCCACCAAGGACCACATCATTCACTTATTTCTGATACGGCGACCCTCAGCGCCGCTCAAGAGATTTTTTGCATTTAATTCCAGATAGAGTTAGGTCGATAAATTATGTTTTATGACCTGATTAGGTCAAGATGTAATAAAAGAAGTAGGTAGAAAGTTTTGCCCTATATATATTACCCTCTGTATAGTTTTAAGGGTTGGTCAATTGAGAATTTTCACTAGAGACTCGTTGTGTATACCTGAATTTTTCTGTAATCAAAGATTGCTTAAAGCTTGGAGAGCGAACTGTCTGTTGTTGATGAATGTTTTGAAGAGTTGAAGATGGAATTCCTGTGCTGCGACCTGAAGCAATAAGTGCCTCTTATCTCTGTTTATGTGTTTGCCATTATCTAAATAGCAGAAAAAAGGAATAGCCTAGAATTAGTTTAAATACTCTCTATGCTCAATTTCTGTTGTTTCTTGATGTTTTCCTCTAAAAGAATTGGTTATGAACATTGAATTCCTCTCGGCTCATGTTTACCCCAATTCACCTGTGTTGGCCAATTATCTAGGGATTCTTAACTGCCCCTAGGTAGTGCCCTATTATTTTCTCTGCTAATCTGTTGGAGAGATTCTTAACTGCCTCTCTTTCTTTAGCATTCATTCCACCCTTTGAACCTGAAAATTGCTTCAAGCCCAGTTATCCTGCTCCATGTTCCCTCACTGTTATTAAGAAAACGCACCGGCAGTTCCCCTCCTTGACTCCACGCCCAATGGTTTGAAAGATTCAGACTATACTCTGCCTCTCTACCTGAAAGTGTCAGTTTTCCCACCAAAAATCAAAACAAAAACCCTCTGGACCCAAGACCTAGCCTAAAATCCTTTCAAACAAAGCTAAATCTAAAAGAGAGAGCCCTCTCTGATTGCAGGTTGACTAGAACCTGCAGTCCAAAGTTGGTTTGTGGTTACCTCGGCCATATCCCTTTCTTAACCTTCAGGGACAACCTGAGTGATAACATAATGGCGACTCAACTGGGGAACATCCTCAGTTAATTTTTCAAAGTTTCACGAAGAAGGTTAAAAATCCCTTGTAGAAATTGATTTTCTAATTGTTGTATATTTCCTAAAACTACAGATGAAGCGTGAATGTTAGCCAGGAATCCTTTGAAACTGTTTTTGTCTTACATTAACAGGTTTAGATAAAAGCTGCTTCAGTCAATCTTCATGCTAGTTTTAAGATATACACAGCCATTCCAAAATCTTATCTGTCCCTTGTGAATACAAAAATATTCCAAAAAATATACCCAAAAAACAAGTTCGGAAGCTGGCTCCCAAGAAAAATCCGCGATATACAAGGTCAAACCCAGACCCAGATCCTCCAGCTGTTTTTGAAAACCCTAACATAATCCCAAAATTCCTTAGGAAGCAACAAAGATAGGAAAATTTTGCTGATTTGAGTCCTGAAACAACTTACCCTAGCTCTGTTCCAACTCCTGTCAAGGTTTTATTCCGGTCTACCCCTGCTTCCCCTAGTTCATCATCTACATCTCAAAGCCCTCCCTTCACACCTTCATTCACTGCACATATTCCCATTACCACTACAGTTGTTTCTACTGTTCCAATCACCCCTGTTGTCCATGTAATCCCTGTCATTCCTGTAAACCCTGCAAATATGGCTAATAGATATGCACCCCTGCAATTACCTGCTAATGCTGCGGCTTCACCTCAAGATTACCAATCCAAAATCACATATTTTGATTCCACTGGCCCCTTCACAGCTATTCAGCATGCCAAAAATATGCAAGACTATTTCGAAAACTATGAAATAGATGATGACAGCGTGAGAATGAGAATTTTCGTCCAGAGCCTAACAGGTGATGTAAGAACTTGGTTCAGATCACTTGCTGCAAATTCCATAACCACTCTTGATGAGCTTTACCTATCCTTTACTAACAGATGGGAGAAAAAGAAAGATCCCTTACACATACTAGCTGAATATGATACAATTAAACGAGGTCCTCAAGAGACCGTTTTAGACAACTGTGCAAGATTCAATAATGTATATAATGCGATACCACAGAACTTAAGACCTCCACCTGACTTGGCCTTGTACAAATTTCCTGACGGTTTTGACCCGGATATGGCATACCAGTTGAAAGAAAGAGCCCCTACAACTCTTGAAGACACCCAAAAGGTTGTTGTTACCGTAGAAGCTAACTTAATTGCCAAGAGAAACAGAGCGAGAATGGAAAATAGAACCACCTTTAAGGAAGAACCCTCAGCCTTTGACCAGAAGCTTGACGCTATCATTAATGGCCTGCAAAGACTAGGAGAAAGAGTAGAACATGTTGAGAGAAAGGCATCATGGGAAGGACAGCAGTCCAACACCATAAGAAATCCAAATTTCAGGAAAACACAGAACATAAATGCTGGTAGGTCTAACCAAGACCAAGACATCAGACCCCCTTTTCAAGATAACTATGTAGAAGGATCTACTTCTAGTCAACCCATAGAAGACGATCACATGAATTTAATGGACCTAAAGGGTGAGCATCAAACTTTCCTGACACAAGAAGACCAAAACGAACATGATTGCAGTCAATTTCAGACTAAAACTGGTGAATCTTTTGATTTCAAGCAGGGTTATGATACTGTTGTGTATGAAGTACACAAACAGTATAAGCTCAGAACTAGGACCATTGACATCTCTGAGCCCAGCAAGACAAAGGAAAGTAAATAGCCCAACAAGATTAAAAACAAAGCTGTCATAACAGAACCGGCTGATATAACTGCCTCAAACTCAAGTCAAGTGACTGTAGAAGACATAACAGACAGGCAGCCTTCCAAGGATCAGCCTTTGCCACCTCCTTTCTCAAAACAAAACTCAAACAGCGTCCCAAAAAATACTCCTGAAGTTGCAAAACCGCAAGCGAATACTTCCCATAGCATTGATGAACAAGAAAAAGCCACTGATATTTCAGGTGAAAAGGAAAAAACTGTTGTTATCAACACCAAGACTCCACTGGAAAAGCCATTTAACTTGGAGACAGAAATAGGAAAACTCAAGATAGCTATTCCTCTCTCAGAACTCGCTAAACACGATGTGTATAGGCAACAAATTCAAAGGTCACTTCAAATAACAGAAAACAAAGATGATGTAAATGTTTTGGATGATTCCCCTGAGCTATTGTTTGGACCAGAAGTTAATGGAAAATCCACCTATGGACCTGTCCCACCCTTTTACATCAGTCTGCATATACATGACAAAGTTTTACAAAACGCTATGTTTGACTCAGGGGCATCACACAATCTTATGCCCAAAGCAGTGATGGAAAAACTGAACCTTGATGTTACAAGACCATACAAAGATCTGTACTCATTTGACTCAAGTCAAGTGAAATGTTTAGGCCTCATCAAAGACCTCTGTGTCTCCTTAGTCCAATATCCTAACAAGACCATCCTCATGGATGTAGTGGTGGCTGATATTCCACCAAAATATGGTATGCTCCTGTCGAGATCATGGGGAGCGAAGCTTCAAGGATCCCTTCAACTAGACCTTTCCTATGCTACCATTTCAGTCTTTGGGCAACCAAAGAGACTGTACAGAGAAACGCTGATGAAATACGTAGTAAGTAGTGAAAGAAAGCCTGAAAATTTTCCCATTTATTCAATTCACTCCGATATGGATTCTTTCATTTTATTCAATGATGAAATAAATTTACCCACTGAGGGTAAACTGCTAGCTCTAGAACAACAAGTGCACATCAGTGAAGAAACGGTTACCCATGATAAAGAGATTGTCAAAACAGTAAATGCAACCAGCATGTTACAAGAACCTGCCCAAACAGAAATTTTAAATCTGCCCAACCCTGATTCGGATAACACTCCTAGGGTAGTCAACAAGCAAGAAAACACATGGTTCTTAGAGTTTGATGCTTCTGTTAACAAGTTGGGAGCAGGGGTAGGTGTCTGGATTCATAACACACACAATAACCATGCAGAAGGACATGCCTACAGACTGAACTTTAAATGCACAAATAACATGGCAGAGTATGAGGCTCTTCTTTTAGGCCTTAAACTGTTAAAAACTCTAGGAGCTGTTAAAATATCTATCCTAGGTGACTCTGATCTAGTCATACAACAGATGAAAGGTAATTTTGTTACTAATGACAACAGAATGAGAGCCTACAGAACTGCTGCTACTGACATACTCCAGTCATTTGCCGAATTTAAGCTTGACAAGATTTCCAGAAATCACAACATTCACGCTCACAGCCTGGCCACATTTGCAAGTACATGTAAACTCCCTTTTGACCCACACCATCATTTCACAGCCGAAATAAAACATAGGCCCACCATACCAAATAATGTCAGATATTGGCAAGTATTCGAGAATGATGCCCAGATCAATAATTTCCTTACCCTTGCGCACGAATTTTCAAATATTCACATTGACACGGATGCCATGACAGATTCTGAACAGCAGAGAAATGAAAGTCAGCAAGCTCTAGATACTGCAACAGCCAAACTGATTCTGAAGCCAACCGTTTTTGACAATGAAAACATTGAACAGCTGAAACAAACACAGGCAGAAGAAGCAGACAGAACAGAGGTAGAAATCATTGACCTAAAGGATAATTTTTTGCCTGCTGGACTAACTCCGCTAAAAGACATGTTTGATTCTAATGACGTTCCCAGAAAACAAAAACTGCAACCAATAAACATGGAAATTGAAGAACACAACATTGGGACACCAGAGAATCCAAAAATGATCAAATTGTCCAAAAATTTGCCACCCGATCAAAAGCCCAAGTACATTGACTTATTCAAAGAATTTCAAGATGTATTTGCTTGGCGCTATGAGGATTTGAAGTCCTATGATACTTCAGTGATTCAGCACACAATCCCATTGAAGCCCAATCAGAAGCCCTTCAAACAGAAATTGAGAAGAATCAACCCTGTGTTGCTTCCCCCGATTGTAAAAGAAGTAAAAAGGATGTGGGAAGCAGACATTATAGCCCCTATCAGATTCTCTGAGTGGGTGTCCAATCTTGTTCCCACAAGAAAAAAGATAGGTGAAATCAGACTTTGTGTAGACCTCAGAAACTTAAACCAAGTCTCCTTAAAAGACCACTATCCTTTGCCCAAAATGGACCACATATTGCAGAGAGTAGTGGGATCATCTAGAATCTCTTTACTAGATGGATTTTCAGGTTTTAACCAGATACTTGTTCACCCAGATGACCAAGAAAAAATAGCTTTTACCACACCCTGGGGAACATTTAAGTATGTAAAGATACCATTTGTACTTAAAAACGCTGGTGCTACTTTTCAACGAGCAATGGATATTGCTTTCGCCAAAGAGATACATGACTTCTTGGTTGTGTACCTTGATGATTTAACCCCATTTTCCAAATCTGATGAAGAACATCTCAAGCACCTCAGGCAAATTTTCATGACATGCAGAAAATATGGTATTTCCTTGAATCCTAAGAAGTCCCTATTTGGCCTTGAAGAAGGAAAATTACTTGGCCACATCATATCAAAAGATGGGATCAGAATTGACCCTGAGAGAATACAGGCCATCCTCCAAATTCCATACCCCAGAAACATAAAAGAGCTACAAGCATTCCTTGGGAAAATCAACTTCTTGAGGAGATTCATCCCAAATCTGGCTGAATTAATAAGACTGTTAAGCAACATGTTAAAGAAAGATGCCAAGGTAAGATGGTCCCTGGAAGCTAAGCAAGCATTTGAGAGTATCAAATCTGCCTTAACTCAAACCCCTGTCCTAACTAGTCCACAGTTCGATAAAGATTTTATCATATTTTCGTTTGCATCCGAGCATACAATAGCTACTGTCCTGCTGCAGAAAGATGAGGAGGGAGCTGAGAAGCCAATTGCTTTTTTTAGCCGAGCCTTAAGAGACGCCCCATTGAAGTACCCGATAATGGAAAAACGGGCCTATGCACTTGTCAAGGCCATCAAGGATTTTAGAGTGTACATACTGTATTCACACGTGATTGCCTACGTCCCACACGTCGTTGTAAAAGACATACTGACTCAAGACGGATTAGAAGGAAAAAGAGGAAAGTGGATCGCAAGTATTCTCGAATACGACATTGAAATAAAACCAACCAAGCTGATAAAGGGACAAGGTTTACCTAAACTGATGTCCGAAACAAATTTTCAAGCCTTAGATATTAACCAGCTGGACAATGAACCGGAGCTGGCGACTCCACAGATCAGTGAAATATTTCTACAATGCCCCTGGTACACTGATATTTGCTATGTATTGTTAAACATGTGTGCTCCCCCAGGATTGTCCAGGACAAAGAAAAGATTTTTGAAAATGAAGGCTTTGAGATTTTGTGTGATTGATGGTGCATTATTTTGGAGAAATCATGAAGGTATATTGTTAAATTGTTTAACCATGCATGAAACTAACAATGTCATGAAATAATTCCATGCAGGTGATTGCGGAGGACATCTCTACTGGAAGTCCACAGCATACAAAATCTTGAGGGCTGGTTTCTACTGGCCCACTCTTTTTGCAGATGTTAAAAAGTTTTCCATGTCATGCCACAAATGCCAAATTTTTTAAGGCAAGAGAAAATTGTTGCCCATGCCCCTTAAACCCATCTCCACCGAAAAACCTTTTCAACAATGGGGTCTTGACTTCATTGGAGAAATCCATCCCTCTTCCTCAGGCCAGCACAAATGGATCCTAACAACCACCGATTATTTCACCAAGTGGGTTGAAGCCATTCCCTGTAGACAAGTCAATGATACCATCATTATCCAATTCCTTGAATGCAACATCCTTTCCAGATTTGGCTGCCTTGAGAAAATCATCACTGACAATGCCGCTGCCTTTAAGTCCAAAAAGATGATTAATTTCTGCCATAAGTTTCATATCACCCTGGGCCACTCCACAGCATATTACCCTCAAGGCAATGGATTGGCTGAATCATCTAACAAGAGCCTCATCAACATCATAAAGAAAATTATAGAAGAAAACAAGAAAAACTGGCATAAAAAGCTGGTGAATGCCCTATGGGCAGACAGAATTTCAAGCAAAAGATCAATTGGAATGAGCCCTTATGAGATGGTATATGGCATGGAGGCTAGATTTCCTTCATCCCTGGGCATTCCTACTATCAAGCTGTTACAGGAAATTCAGGCTGAACCAAATGACATTCAAATAAGAATTAATCAGACAATTCATCTTCAGCAAACCAGAGAACAAATCTATGATAGAGCACAAATCTTACAAGAAAAGCTCAAAAAGATGTTTGATAAGAGGGCTAAAGCTGAAAATTTCAGTATTGGTGACAAAGTTTTGAAGTGGGACTCAAGAAGAGAAGACAAGGGCAAGCATGCAAAGTTTGATTTCCTATGGAAAGGCCCATTTATTATTTCTATTGTTCAAGGAAACAACACCTATTTTCTCAGATCTATGGAAGACAGCATTGTTGAAGAAGGTCCTATGAATGGCAGGATGTTGAAACATTATCACAATCCTTGTTGTTGAAACAATGCAAGTTCTGTAAATATCTTTGTACAGTTATATTGTGTATATATGAGCACTGTTTTTAATTCCTTTTGATAAGCAGGCCGATTATTGAAGGAACAGCAGTAAATTCATGGAGGCACAGCCGGTGCTGATTGTCCAGTTTTTAAAGACCTATCTCTGTATCAATCTCAGCAAGGCAGCAAGAGCAACAATGGCATAACAGCAATTCGAGTCAAAAAGAAGCTGTTTTGCATTTGCAATTTTCAGGCAAGAAAAGGTTAACAGAAGAGGAAAAATTTCAACAAATTTTTTCAGACCAATGCTGAAGGAAGTACATCAATTTGCAATCCATGTTTTCAAAGATATACTCTCAGGCAGCATTGTACATAATAATCCAGCACGCAGAAAAAAGCAGGCATTGCTGAGCAGTTCACAAAGATTCACTTAAGGAGAAGGTTGTTTTGTCACAGAGTTTCATATTTCTAACAGCCAGAGCAAAGAAGTTTTTCAGTTTACGGTGACAACAGAGATCAAGGCAGTCTGACCTGCTGTTCTTGACTTTTCACAAGGAAAAGCCATCCCCAAGTGGAGCCACTGTTAGCCTCCTGTTGCAACAGGTTTCATTTTTCATGATTGACATTTTTACATGCCAAATATGTCATCTTTCTTGCAGCAAGGTTCCATATTTCCAGAGAAGAAAACCAGAGAAGAAGTAATAAAGTGTGCCAATTCAAATGCCACTGTTGTTTCCAATTTTGATGAGTTGTTCTAGTTTTGAAGAATTTCTTAAAGGGAGGTCCAGACAGTCTAATCCTGGCCTCCCTAGGTTTCAATTTCCTATTTTAGAATATAGAGAATGACATCTGTCCAAACAGTTTAATCTTGGCAGATTTGTAGATAGGTAGAGAATTAAAGGGACCCAACTGTTTAATCTGGGCCCTGGAAGAAATAAGTGCAAATCTAGATAGGAAAATTCAAAAGAAAAATTGTGAATCTGGGTCTGCAAGTCTAAGTGCACCCAAAACAAAAAGAAGAAAAAATGTTAGGATAGTAGGCTGGGTAGGTAGTTGTTCAGTGGCAGAGTGATGACTAGTGATCAATTTTGTACCTCACAATGTCTTATCTTTTCAGATCATAGTTATCAGGCAGTTTTGCAGTTTCATGAAGGTACTCAAGCTTGAGATTCAATAACATCCCCTTCTTCTCATTTCCCTCAAGTCACTTACTAACATCCCCCAAGAGGTCAAAATCTGCTTGAGCCTCTCAGTTTCATCATCTCCATGACATTTGCCTTGGTGAGGATCTCCTTCACTCAAGGATTGCTCACTCATCATCTGTGAGCCTTCTTTTCCCCAAAATGGCATAAGGTCTCACACCTTAGCGCCCTCTTTTCATCACCATATTAACGTTTAACTTTATTATATAAATCCCTATCAGTTTTTCCCTTCCCCTATTAAAATCATGTATATAAACTCCCCTATGTAAATACCCCTCCCTGGCAATGTAGCCATATTCTCTATAAGTCCGGGAAATCTCAGTCCATCTAGGACTGTTTTTAGCCCATCCGAGTCATTAAGGAGCTAGTTTGACATCTGGTCAGCTAGTAACCTCTTCCTTAGCCCAAAAACCCCCAAAAAACCCATATTTCCACCTTCGTCCCAATATTTTCCTTGTAAATTTTCACCCCACCGCTGTAAAAAACCCATATTCCGCCCCTAAACCAAAGTTTTGTGCATAAATATTAACCCGCGCATTCTTGAAACCCCATAACCCACTTTCCCGAAGTCTAAACCCCACGCGCATTATTAAAAAAGGCATATACCGTGAATATACCAGCCCCTTATCCCTCCGTCATATCGCATTAACCGCCAGCCGTCCAATCCACAGCCCCGCAGATCGACGGTGGGCGGGCCGCCCCATCCCCGAACCGCCCGAACTTTAGCGTCCGGGAGATGGGCGGTATTACCGCCGTACTCCCACCACGCGTTAGGCGCTGGGCTGTGGCGGAGCCCCTCCCTCCAAAACCGCCATCCCCGAAAAGCGATGCTCCACATACCGCTTACCGCCTCCTGCCTGGTGACGTCACCGCCTACGTCACCCCCTGCCCAGTCACATGTCGCGTCACCTACCTGCGTGGCCTCCTGCCACATCACTGCCATGTGTCCCCGCCACCATACCTGCCACGTCATCATCCGTACGTGATGACGTCATGCTGACGTCATCCCGCCACGTCGTCCTGTTGACGTCACCCGCCATACAATGCTGACGTCATCAGCACTTTTTTGGACGCAGAGGCGCAAAAGTCGCACTTCGGAGCCCCGGAATCCAATTCTGAGGCAGTTTTTGATGTCGCAAATCGCTCATCGCAGGATTTTTTGGGCCAAAATGGAGAATCTTTAGGGAATCTTCTCATTATGCGGCCCTAGGAAGCCCGAAAAAGCGCAAAAAATGATCCGTTTTCTTCACAGAGCATACCAAAAGGACCAGAAAACAATTTCAGAGGATGCAGAGGTCGAACATCGGCCATTAATTCGTAATTAAACCCGCAGCACATCAGATCAGCAGTCCAGATCCTGTCAAAGAGTATCAGTGGACAAAAAGCAACCAAAGAGTATCAGCCGAAGATATTTTAGTGGCTCGAAGCAGCTAAGAATTAATGAGCCCCCCAGAAAGTCAAATCAAGCAGCTAAAGCCCATTCCTGCACTCAAATCACAGCTTAAACTTTAAATGCAAGCAGACAGCGAGGAGCAGGAACACATGCATATTTATTTCAGAAGACATTACAGCAAGCCACCAAGGACCACATCATTCACTTATTTCTGATACGGCGACCCTCAGCGCCGCTCAAGAGATTTTTTGCATTTAATTCCAGATAGAGTTGGGTCAATAAATTATGTTTTATGACCTGATTAGGTCAAGATGTAATAAAAGCAGTAGATAGAAAGTTTTGCCCTATATATACTACCCTCTGTATAGTTTTAAGGGTTGGTCAATTGAGAATTTTCACTAGAGACTCGCTGTGTATACCTGAATTTTTCTGTAATCAAAGATTGCTTAAAGCTTTGAGAGCGAACTGTATGTTGTTGATGAATGTTTTGAAGAGTTGAAGATGGAATTCTTGCGCTGCAGCCTGAAGCAATAAGTGCCTCTTATCTCTGTTTATGTGTTTGCCATTATCTAAATAGAAGAAAAAAGGAATAGCCTAGAATTAGTTTAAATACTCTCTATGCTCAATTTCTATTGTTTCTTGATGTTTTCCTCTAAAAGAATTGGTTATGAACATTGAATTCCTCCCGGCTCATGTTTACCCCAATTCACCTGTGTTGGCCAATTATCTAGGGATTCTTAACTGCCCCTAGGTAGCGCCCTGTTATTTTCTCTGCTAATCTGTTGGAGAGATTCTTAACTGCCTCTCTTTCTTTAGCATTCATTCCACCCTTTGAACCTGAAAATTGCTTCAAGCCCAGTTATCTTGCTCCATGTTCCCTCACTGTTATTAAGAAAATGCACCGGCAGTTCCCCTCCTCGACCCCATGCCCAATGGTTTGAAAGATTCAGACTATACTCTGCCTCTCTACCTGAAAGTGTCAGTTTTCCCACCAAAAATCAAAACAAAAACCCTCTGGACCCAAGACCTAACCTAAAATCCTTTCAAACAAAGCTAAATCTAAAAGAGAGAGCCCTCTCTGATTGCAGGTTGGCTAGAACCTGCAGTCCAAAGTTGGTTTGTGGTTACCTCGGCCGTACCCCTTTCTTAACCTTCAGGGACAACCTGAGTGATAACAGGTTCATGGATTATAGGTTAGGTGTTAGTGTCTTAAGATTTAATGAGCCAAAGGGTTTATGGGATATCAGTTGTGAGTATAGGGGTTAAGGGATTATGGATTGGGGGTTAAGGAGATAGGGAATTTAGTGGTTATGGGTCAAGGGCTTATGGTTTATGATAATTCAATGCCTAATCCCCTTATCACCATTATTGAGGGTTCCCCTATCAATTTCTCTCATTACCTTCCCTCTAGGTCCCCTAGACCCTATGAAATTAAGTCCTAAGCCCCTTTCTCGTTCTCTAATTCTAGGATTATAGATCTTAGTAAAGAATGCTTTTACCTCCGACTTCTACCATCCATGCTACCCTTGTGTCCACTTGCCCCATTCAATACACCATAAAATACCCCCCCCCAACCGTTTTGGTCATGTCATTCCACTTTTCCTAATGTTATGAACCCCAAAATTTGGTCCCAATACCCCTAAAACTACAAACTTGGGCCCCCTTGGCTAAGGGATTAAACACATTAGGGTTTATGGGTTGTCATAAGGGAGACCCTAATCCCCTTATCACAACTAGAAATAGGCTCATGAACACCATCAATATCCACTAGAGGTACTTCAATGAAAGCAATAATGAACACAAAAGTTGTGGTAAATAGGACAGGGATCATCAAGATGTTAAACCATCCAATGTAAATATTGTTTTTCAATGCCAGCGATCTAGTCACATAAAAGACCCCATAAATTTGTGCTTTGGGACACCCCTAGGATTCAATAATTAATCCAAAGTGAGAGGATTTGTTGTTGAGGTGACAATGGCAACAACCTTGAGTTGACACCAAGAGACACTTTGTGAGCCTTGCATAACTAGGGTGTCGGTTTCATCATCAACAAGAGGCACAATTGACAAGTGGAAACATCTCACATTTAGGGCACTTGGTCACAAATCTTTATGCATGTTTTTCCACTGAGGGTACCTTTCACATTTCCCAAGTCACAAATTCCATATTTGAATGAATTTTGGATAACTTGTCATATTCCACTAGCTTCATGCATGAAGATGAACTCCCATCCTTTAAGAATATTTTGGAGGATTTTATGGCATAATCAAGGGTCACATGTATAAAAGAAGAACACCATAGCCAAGAATAGAAAATTGGCATTTGTGTCACATGGCGTAAAGGAGAAGGACATAGGTGAAGAGTACTCCATTTAGAAACATAAAAAAAATCTTGTTTATGTCCACTTTCCAAAGAAGAGGAGATATCTTGTGACAAAAGGCCCAAATTGCCAACAAAGGAAGACTCAGGTAAGGGTTTACTTCTTTCACATGTTGAGAGACAGTCATGTATTTTAAAGTGTGTTTTATTGTTGAGTTCACATATTTCAAAGCACAATTTCACAAGTGGAAACATCTCACATTTAAGGCACTTGGCTACAAATTTGTATGCATGTTTCCTATTGAGGGTATCTTTCACAATCGTGTCGATACGTTGGTGACATGGAAAATTTTAGGGGCTAATGTTTGCCCAGTGGCTAATTTTCCATGATTTTTCCACAAAAAAAATTCGCCAATTTTCAAGTTTTATAAAAGATGATTCGCTCAAATTTTAGAATATAAAATTATTTTACCTTAAAAATTGCCAACATTATATAGAGACTATATATAAACACATTGTAAATTTGAATAATTTTACAAATATATCAATAAACATTTTATAGTTTTCATATTAGGGATTAGTGAGATTCGCCAATGTTTTTAAACTTCACGAAAATTTTCCATCCTTAAACTTTTCCTTGGTTGGTGAGTTGTGGCACAGGTGATTAGGCCACTTGCATCATGCGGCTTTGAAGATCATGCAACAGATCTCTACTAGGCTTCCCAAAGGTACACTATAGCAAGTTGATACATGCAAGGGGTGCACTTTGGGAAAATACACCAAGGCTTCCTTTCACAACAGAGACAATCGAGTAAAGGTTATTCTAGAGTGAGTCCATTCAGATGTGTGTCAACCATTCTCGAAAGCATCCATGACCAAACACATGTATTATGTTATATTTTTTTATGACTTTTCTCGTAAATGATGGATATTTTTCCTGCAGAAGAAGGATCAAAGTTTTACAAAATTTTCTTAATTTAAATCATTGGTTGAGAAAGATTCGGGCAAGAAGGTTAAAGCTCTGAGAAGTGATAATGGTGCTGAGTATGTCTCAAATGAGTTTAAGAACTTATGTGCTACAGAAGGGATTAAACAAGATTTGATGACACCCCATAATCCACAACAGAATGGGGTGGTTGTGAGGAAGAACATAAGCATTGTAGGGGCAGCACAGATGATGTTGCATGGTTAGGGCCTACCACTGCACTTGTGGGATGACGAATACAACATAGAAGTCTATTTTCATAATAGAAGCCCAGATCAAATACTTGGGATGAAGACACCAGAGGATTCTTTCTCTGGTAAGAGGCCAGATGTTGGTCACTTCAAGATTTTTGGGTCATCGGTATATTTCCATGTGACCAAATATGCATGCAAGAAGATTGGGCCGAAAAAAAAGTTGGGGATATTTGTGGGGTACACTGATACACCTCACAACTATCGGGTGTACTTGCTGACCAGCAGGATGACAATGGTTCATAGGGATGTCAAGTTTGATGAGTAGAAGGTTGGGTGAGTTTCCTTTGAGAAGGAGCTACAACTACAAGCGGTTGAGGAAATTTTGGTTCCTATGATTGAGAAGCCTCAGATTGATGTAGAGCAGCCACATGTATAGGATCTAGGATTGGAAACATCCACTTAGGCAGAGTCTTCCAGAGATGGGAGAAAGTGCACCAAAGAGGCTGACAGATTGTTGCATGATGCACGGGAGAATGTGGGAGCACCCACATCTCAGCGTAGGCAGAGGAGGTCATCTGAGAGGTACACTAGATACATGGATCTTATGAGCGAATGTGTTGTGATAGAGCCATCTTCCTTTGAGGAAGCAGTGCAACAGCCAGTTTGGTTTGATGTCATGGTTGTGGAGTATGACTCCATAGTTCATAACAATGTTTTTGATGTGGTTCCGAGACCAGAGGACAAGTCAGTGGTGAGCTCCTGATGACTATACAAGGTAAAGCAAGCTGCAAATGGTAGTCTAGAAAAGAATAAGAACATATTTGTGGCCCATGGATTTTCGTGGGTAGAGGGTATTAACTATGATGAGACCTTTGCTCTTGTTGCAAGGTACTCATCAATTAGATCTATATTGGCACTATCAGCGTAGATGGGTTGGAAGATACATCAGATGGATGTAAATACAACCTTCCTTAATGCCATGATTGAGGAAGAGGTGTACATAGAGCATCTTGAAGGTCTTAAGACCTTCGACCATGAGTCACATGTGTGTTGGCTCAAGAGAGCGTCTTATGGGCTGAAGAAAGCACCCCGTGCTTGGTACACCATTATTGATAGCTACTTCATTGGGTTCAGCTTCACTAAGAATGAAGCAGATGCAAACCTATACCACATAGGGGTGAAAGGTAAATTGTTGATCATATTTTTGTATTTTGATGATTTGATTATGAAAGGTGATAATCATTTGATCAAGTCTTCAAGTAGGATCTTGCAAGAGAGTTTGAGATGAAGGACATGGGGCTCGTGCATTACTTTATGGGAATGGAAGCATGGTAGGGTGAAGGGGAGTTTTTTGTGTTTGAAGGCAAGTATGCCAATGAGATACTCAGGATATTTTGCATGGAGAGCAGCAAACCCATGGAAACTCCTTTAGCAGGTAACTGGCAGAAGGAGGATGCTACTTCGGGGGAAGTAGTGGAAGCTACTGTTTACAAGCATCTTGTGGGTTCACTCATGTACTTGGTGAACACATGAACGAACATGTGATATGTAGTTGACCAACTTAGTCAAGCAGTTGTTAGGCCTACCAATATGTATTGGAAGGCGTTAAGGCATGTGTTGAGATACCTTAAGAGCACTTCTTAGTATGGATTGTGGTACATATGGACATAGGGAGTGAAGCTTCAAGGCTTCACTAATGCACATTGGGTAGGGATTCCATCTGATAGGATGAGCACATCAGGAGGTATCTTCATTATTGGGTCAGTGGCAGTTTCTTGGTACAATTGGAAACAAAGATCAATTTCACTTGGTTCGACAGAGGCATAGTACATGGTTGCAAGTCAGGCAACATGTGAGGCCATCTAGGTGAGGAAGATGTCGGTTGGTTTGTTTGGTTAGTAGATGGATTCAACTATGATTAAATGTGATAATCAGAGTTGTATCAAACACTTTAAAAATCCAGTTTTTCATGATTGGTCCAAGCATATTGATATCTGATATCATCATCTCAAAGATTGAGTATTGAGGCAGATTATGTTGTTAGAGTACATTCCCATGGAGGAGTAAGATGCTGACATTTTGAAAAAGGAATTGTCAAGATGTAAATTTGAGTTTCACAGAGACAAGATAAGGGTAGTTGATAATCCCTTTCTTGTTGAGAGAGTGTTGAGAAATGGCAACAAGAAATTCTAGTTTAATTTTTCCTTGAATTAAACTAAGAATTAAAATCAAATTCTATTCTCATAGCAACTTGCAAATAGTTAATTAAGTTTAATTAACCTAATTAGCTTAGGAATTTCAAGTTGGAAGTGTTTTTGTAGTCATGTATATGTTCTTCCTAACTTTTAGGGGTCCGAGATCCGAGATGAGTTTATTTGAGTTGTAATTAGATAACTCAATTTGACTGAGTTATAGACAGTTAAACTAGTTCTAACTGTTTGTGGAATTAGTTCCAGCTAACTAAAGATTCCCTCATGAGAAACTCATGCACCTCAGTTCAGAGAAAGACCCAGTTGACACTACAGTGCAGGGACAATGTGCTATCAATTGTATTATGATCCAGGTTGTACACATCATGCATGCAATCAGGAAGAGGACCTAATTTGTATTGCACAGTTTTGAGGACGGATTTTCCACATTAAATATGGGTTGATCCTCAAAGGAATTGCACAAGGAAATAGGGGATTAGCAAGCAGTAGAATCGGCTAAGTATTGGCTTGAGTGGGCTTGTGAGGCAAATAGTTGATTAGACTTGTGCAGGAATTGTTCTTGTGAGAACAAGATTTGTCTTATAACTCATATTTTTGATTAATGCAATAGATAGTTGGGGTTTTGAACAGTGGCTTTCCCTAGGGAAATTATTGTGTTATGTGCCATTGATTATCTTCCTCTTGTTCATTATTGTTTTCATTGATCTATTGATTTCCACAGTTTAAAGAGTAGAGTAGATTCTCGTCTTTTGTTTTAGTACATTACATGAGTTGTGAATCTACAGGAAAATCTACATCCGATACAGAGTTTTAGTGAGTTTCAGGTGTGTTAAGGAGGGAGTGACAAGGTTATATGTTAGGCAGTGCCAAGGCATTCTAGATTGACAGGGCATGTCAAGGAGTTCTAGGGAGTGCCAAAGCATGCCAAGTAATGTAGGGGTTGCTAACACGTTCCACATAGTGTCAAGGGATTGTTAGATGTGCTATGTGTTGTGGCATGTCAAGATGTAAACTATGTTGCTCAGTTGTTTTATGGCTACAGTTGTACGTGAGCCTTGAAATGGTAACTTATAACTTGTTAAGTTGGATAACTGAAATTATACATGAGTAATCTAAGATGAGTTATAGTCAGTTCTTAGGTGAACAAAGCATAGTCTAGTTGTAGTAATTTTAACTTGGTCAAGTTGTTGTAGTCGAGGCAAGACTTGGTTGTGTTCCCAAGTCCCAAAAAAAGTAAGGGTAGTTGTGAGGGTATTATAGATAAGGAGTGTCAGGGCGTGCCAAGGAATGAAAAGGCATGCTAACACATGTCGAACATTGCCAATGCATGTTGAGGAAGTTAGGGAGTGTTGGGAATCACAAGGGAGAACTAGGTCAAAATACATGGAAATGAACAAATATGTGTGTGTGTCAAGGAGTGTCAATGAATTCTAGGTGTCTCAAGGACAAATTGTGTTAGGAGAAGGTCAAAATAGGAATTGTAGGAGGAAATCCTATGGTTACAATTATAAGGGGTTGGCCAAAGGAGTTTCAGACAAAGGGAGACTTTGGGTTGGGCACAACATTATTTTTCCAATGACTTGGTTGAGTTCCCGAGTTGCAAAAATAGTAAAGCTATCTATGTGGGCATGACAATTAGCGAGTTAGAAGGTGTGACAAGGAATGCTAGAAAGTACTAACACATGCTAGACAATTACAAGGCATGTTAGGCATGCTAAGACAAGCTAACTACTAAGGAATGCCAAGATGTGTCAAGTGCCAGGGTGTGGCACGAATGCATGCTAGGGAGTGTTAGGTCCAAGTGCCAAGGAAACATAAGGGAACACAAGTTTCAAATGCATGGAAGTGAAGTGTTAGTGAGTTCCATATGTTCTAAGGAGGGAGTGACAAGGTATGCTATGCAATTCCATGACATGCTAAAGTGCGAGGGAAGCATAACAAGATGTGCCAAGCGGTGTGCCAATGCATGTTAAGGAGTGTTAGGGAGTGCCAGGGAAACATAAGGAAGCACTAGGTCAAAATGCATGGAAATGAATGAATATGAGTGTGTGAGAGGGAGTGTCTGTGAGTTCCAAGTGTGTTAAGGAGAGAGTGACATGGTATGCTAGGTTGTGCTAAGGCGTGCTAGATTGATAGGGTGACATGCAACCAAGATGTGTGAGGTGCCAAGATGTGTCAACATGTGCTAGGAAGTGTTAGGGAATGCCAAGGAAACACAAGGGAGCACTAGGTCAAATTAATTCATGCAAATGAAAAAATAAGATTTTGTGACATGAAGTGTTAGTGAGTTACAAGTGTGCTGAGGGAGTAACAAGGTATGGTAGGCAGTGCTAAGGCATGCTAGAGGCCAGGGAAACATGCTAAGATGTGTCAAGTGCTAGGGTGTGCCAATTCATGCTAGGGAGAGTTATGGAGTGCCACAGAAACAAAAGGGATCACTAGTTTCAAATGCATGGAAATGAATGAATAAGAGTGTGTGACAGGGAGTGTTAGTGAGTTCTAGGTGTGGTAAGGAGGGAGTGACAAGATATGTTAGGTAGTTCGAAGGAATGCCAGAGTGTTGGGGAAACATGCCAAGATGTGTCAAGTGCCAGGGTGTGCCAGTGCATGCCAGCGAATGTTAGGGAGTGTCACATAAAAACAAGGGAGAACTAGTTCAAAATGCATGGAAATGAATATATAAGATTTTGTTATAGGGAGTGTCAGTGAGTTCCAAGTGTTCTAAGGAGGGAATGACAAGGTTATATGCTAGGTAGTACTAAGGCATGCTAGAGTGCTAGGGCATGTAAGGGAGTGCTAAGGTGTACTATGGAGTGCAAATCATACCAAGAAATGTAGGGGATGCTAACACATGCCACATAGTGCGGGATTGTTAGACATGCGAGGTGTTATGGAATGTCAAGATGTAAACTATGTTGCTTAGTTGTTTTATGGCCATGGTTGGACGTGAGCCTTGGCTTAGTAACTTGTTAAGTGGGATGAGTTGATATTGGACATGAGTAACCTAATATGTGTTATAGGTAGTTCTTAGGTGAACAAGGCATAGTCTAGGTGTAGTAACTATAATGTGGTTAACTTGTTGTAGTTGAGGTAGGACTTGGTTGGGTTTCCAAGTCTAAAAAAAAGTAAGAGTAGTTGTGAGGGCATGATAGCTAAGGAGTCCTAGGGCATGCCAAGGAATGGAAAGGCATGCTAACACATGGCAGATAGTGTCAATGGATGCTGAGGAGTGTTAGGGAGTGTCAGGGGAACGCAAGGGAGAACTACATCAAAATTCTTGGAAATGAACGAATACAAGTGTCTGCCAAGGAGTTTCAATGAATTCCTGGTGTCCCAAGGCTGAAGTGTTTTAGGAGAAGTTTAGAATAGGACTTGTATGAGGCAATCCTATGGTTTTGATAAGGCATGGACAAAGCAATTTCAGAAAAAGTGAGAATCTGGTTTGGGCACAATATTATTTCTCTAATGAATTGGTTGGGTTCCCAAGTCATAAAAAAAGTAAGGCTATCTATGAGGGCATGAAAACTAGGGAGTGCCAAGGTGTTCTATGGAATGTAAGGTTCCCAAGTCGTGGAAAAATGTAATGCTAGCTGTGAGGGCATGACTTCCAAGGTGTGTTAGAGAATTATTGGGGAGGCTAACAAGTGCCATATAGTGCAAAGGCATGTCAAACAAGCTAAGATGTGCCAAGTGCTAAGACATGCCAAGATGTGCAAGGGTGTGACAATGGATGTCAAGGACTGTCAAGGAAACAAAAGCGAGAAAAAATTTAAACTACAAGAAAATCAACACATAGTAAGGTTAATAAGTCATCAATTTACCTTTTCCATGAGGGGCATGCTAAGCACACCAACACTAGGTGCCAATAGGTGCCAAGTGCTAAGTGATAGTGAATTCTAAGTGCCAAATCTTCCTTCATTTCTTCTCATTTACTTTCCAATAATTGATCTCAAATAACTTTAATATTAAACCATGCCAAAGCATACCAAGTCATCTCAATGCATGCTAAACATGCTAAGACTTTCCAAGTGCCAATGTGTCTCAGGGAGTGTGATGCATGCTATGAAGTGGAAAATTATGTCGCAGAGTGCTAAGGTGTGCTAGTAGAGAGTGCCAATGCATGTCAAAAGTGTTAGTGAGTACTAGGAAAACACAAGGGAGAACTAGCTCAAAATGCATGGAAGTGAATGAATATGAGGGTGTGTTAGGGAGTGTAAATGAGTATTAGTTGTCATGCCAAGGAGGGAGTGACAATGTATGTTAAGCATTGATAAGGCATGCTAGGTAATATCAAGGCATGCCAAGAAGTGCTAGAGTGTGCTAACATGTGCCAATAGTGCCAAGACATGCAAGGTGCTAAGACATGCTAGGATGTGCAGGGTGCTAGTGTATTCCAAGGTGTTCTAGGGCATGTTAGGGACTATAGGGCATGCCAACACATGATAGGGGAGTGTTATGATATGCTAGGCAATGCTAACATGTGCTTAGGTGTCCTACTCATATCAATATGTTCTAGGTACAAAGATGTTCCAGGTACAAAGATGTTCCAAGACATGGGAGGTGCCAAGGAATGTTAGTGTGTGGCAAAGCATGTTAAGGTGTGCCATGAGTGTTGAGGAGTGTTAGCTATCTCTCATTAATAGAATTTACAGAGCTTGATTATGTATTAAATAATATAGTTCCTACACACACTAGTGTAACTTTATCTAAAGGGATTTTCCTAGATAATAAACCTAATAGAGATGCATCATGTGTTGATTCGTAGGAAAACTATATTCTTATTACTTGAGATAAATGATACGCACTAATACTTATTAACAAATTGTTGACTCTAACCAATATGGCCTTGGACATATAATGAAAAGGACTCCACAACAATTGTCTTAAATCATTATCTTTTGAAAAAAATATATAGTAACAGGTACATAGCATCATCAAAAACTCATTGGAATGATTAATGATGACGAACATTTTTTTACCATCACCAAAACTAACCAAAAAGAGCATTGGTGAGGGTCAATAAAATATCGTCACTAGAAGTGTCACCAAAGATAGAATTAGTGATGGGTTTTTAACGACCCTCACGAAAAGTGTCACCAAAGAGAGAATTAGTGACGGGCCTTTAACGACCCTCACCAAAAGTGTCATTGAAAATGGCTTTGGTGACAAACCTTAAAGGACCATCACTATATACAGTTACAACTACGCTTTTTTTAGGACCGTCACCATATGCGACAATGGTGATGGACCTTAAAGGTCTATCACAAGCATAACCCTCACTAATGACATTTTTTATTGTAGTTTATATTTATATATATATATATATATATATATATATATATATATATATATATATATATATATATATGTATTCCCATTTTACCTCTCGTGATTGTCGGTTTTATCAGTCTATTTTTTCTAGATGATCTTTGGTTTTTTTCATTCAATAGTCACCATCTCTTCGGCCGATCATACGATTTCACTTGGTTGTTTTACCCTTTCCTGAGGAACATTTGCAATGAGTGGTATTATTATCCAACCTCTTGAATTTTACTTGTTTTGAGCAGTTCCATCATGACGGGAACCAATTGCTATCCTTATATACCACTCATTCCCCCAGCGGAGTTTCCAATTTTTTATCTAGGCAATCCCTCTAGTCCAATGAGTGGATCTAGTAACAACTGAAACAAATACATGAAAAAATCTCCTAGTTTAAATCAGAATGACACAAGAGAGGAAAGATGGCATACCTCACTCCTATGCGGCTGCTTTTCAATGTCAATCTCAATCTCCTCACTTCCAAGCTCGATCCTCACTATTCTATTGCGAACGAATAACCGCAAGAGAGATCAAACAAAGACAACAAAGGAAAAACATAGAATATGAATTCTAATGTAAACCATATGACAGATCAAGGAGAATCATACTAAGAAAGTACTCATTTATAAGCTTATGGAAAGTAAACATGCATTGTATTAATAATAAACACAAGACCAAAGCATACAACCACTACCTTGATGTTCAAAGCCTCCTTCGAGATGGGTTTCCATGTCCAAGCCAAAATTTCTCAAGCTCTCCTTTCTCCTTCACAAATTGGCAGTAATTAGGCACAATTTAGCAGCAACATGACCAATCTAGACTGATTAACTATTTGAGGGTATAAGGGAATGTATATAGGGCAAAGGGAGTTAGGGATCCACAAAAGGGGGAATAAGGTCCACATCTTAAGGGGAAGATCCCTAAAGGTAGGATAAAGGACTCGAAATGGGAGAACTCAACCATATCTTTATACAACAATAACCATCTCGTCATTCTCAAGGCTTCTAGTAAGAGAAGCTTCTACTCCATTTTTGGAGAAACTGCCAAAAGAGGATCAGCCCAGATTTTCCTGTCCAAAGTTGCACTACAAATGCTAGTCACTAGTTAGAACAAAGGGTACCATCATGAGATTTCCTGCTAAATGTAGTGTTGGGCTTACAAATAGGGTTTTTTGACAATCTCTTCTAGAATTATGTTGAGGCATTTTTTCTTCTTTTCTTCAAGGATGCTTTGATCAATGTTTTTCACGGTGAATTAATTGGTAGCTTTTGTCGCTTTGCAACATTTTGGGAAAATTTCGATAGCTCAGGGTATGCGTCATGGAGTGCGACAAATTATTGTATAATATCCTTCTCTATAAATGCATTCCCTTACACATTCAAATGGTTGTTTAGACTAGATTGGTCATGCTACTGCTAAATTGTGCCTAATTGTTGCCAATTTGTGAAGGAGAAAAGAGATGGAGTTAGGGATCCACAAAAGGGGTAAGAAGGTCCACATATTAAGGGGAATACCCCTAAAGGTAGGATCAAGGACTCAAAATGGGAGAACTTGAACATATTCTTATTAAAAAATAACCAGCTCAACGTTCTCGAGGCTTCTAGTAAGAGAAAATTCTACTCCATTTTTGGAGAAACTGCCTGAAGAGGATCAACACGGATTTTCCTATCCAAAGTCATGCTACCAACATTAGTAACTAGTTAGACCAAAGGATACCAACATATTTTTTCCTTCTAAAAGTAGTGCTACACTTACAAATAGGCCTTTTGACAAGCTCTTCCAGAATTAATTCAAGGCATTTCTTCTTCTTTTCTTTAGGGATGCTTTGATCAATGTTTTTCAAGGTGAATTCATTGACAACTTTTGTTGCTTTGCAAAATTTTGGGCAAATTTTGATAGCTCGGGGTATGAGATAGGGAGTGCGAAAAATTATTGTATAACAAATTCCCCCTAAGGAATGAATTCAAAACAGGAAGTGATGGTTGAAGTGCTTTACAAGTCAAGGCAAGGACTTTGGAGAACTACCATTAGGAGACCTGTAAATCAAACATTATACAACATATATGAAATCTTTGAGTGGAATTTAACAATACACAAATCCACAGCATGGGTGCAACCATCCAATTAGAAAAGATCATGTGTATGGATCCATGGTATGGACACATCCATCCAACTAGAAAGGATCATATGTATGGATCCACAGCATGGATGCAGCCATACCACTAGAAAGGATCGTGTATACAATCATGAATACTAAATAACTCCACGCAGCCTAGATTTATTAGATGAAATCCAGGGTATTCATCTCTATCCCAATCCAACCAAAGTACGAATCTAACCATGTGAATCAATGTTTCAGAGTCGAACATGGTAGAAAACCACCTGATTACCGGTCAATGATGTGAACCATTAACAAGCATGAGAGAAACCACCAATAATGATAATGGCTCTCAAGGTACAACAACACAATCCACAAGTGTTAATAGGAATATGAATTCAAACACTCATAGAATAATTCAATCGAAGGCCAATGATGTGAACATATCATCAAAGGCGAAGAATCAAGGATAATGAGCTGAAATCGACAGGAAGTGATCCGTTGAAGGAGGGCCATAATTTTTCCCACATCATTGACATGAAAAAAAGGTGTTGGGTGTGTGTTACATTCTTTCCACGACTACCCCATGCGTGGGGGGGGTGATAGACCCCCCCATGCATTGTGTTGGTCATAAAAGGGGGGTGGTAGCCCCCCTGCATGGGGTCTAGGCCAGCACCCCAAAAAAAAATGGCCCTATATTAGGTGTGTGGACCTACCTATGGTTTTGTGCATGGATTTCACACATGGTTTTGGATATGATGGTTTTATGTCCATGGTATTTTGTATATCCCATCAAGGGAACTACGGTTATGTTCTAATCCAAGGTTAATGATGCAGGAGCAATCAACTCAATAATATTATTTTATTTTAGTAAGGCATAGGGGGTATTGTTTTTCCAAGGAATTTGGTTTCCTAAGTGTGAATTAATGTAATTGTTTAGGCTTTTGAGTGATTTTAATGAGAATAGGATTTAATTGAATATTGTGAGACATATTTGTAAATACTCTCGAATGTAGGAGAATATGAGAGATTTAGGATATTTGAGAGATTGAGGGATTAGGGAATTAATTGTAAAACTCAGATTAGGAGTTAGTTCATGATTTGAGGATTAGAGAGGATCCTTAGGGACGAGGAAGAGATTTTAGGGTTTTGTTGACAGGTTTATGGATCTAAAACAGGAATTGGTTTTAGAATCCTTTTGTATAAATGTAAGCCTAAAAGGCATAATCAGAGGTTGGATAGGTTAGCTAGTTAGATAATAAAGCTACTTAGAGTGTGACTGTAAGCCTATAGGAAGATTGTAAAACAGAGGCCATTGACATTAGAAGATCAGGCCAAAGATAGAGAAATTGTATAACTGTGTGTTTATATATATACAAAGGATTAATTCAAAACTGTATAGATGTGTGATTTGAGTATGGCATTATGAATTATGAATGAATCGGAATTCAGTACAATATATGTATGCAGGCAGAGTTCAACAGAATACACAATGAAGAAGAATTAGACAAAGGATCGTAATGGAGCGTGAACCGATTACAGGATCAAATTAATATCCAAGAATGACAGTGATTAAATAATATGTAGAATTAAGCTCAGGAGGGAGTCGTGCAGCGGGACAGTGGAAGGACGAAGAACCATTGAAATAACCGAAACCACAGAGAAACGTTGGAGAAATGGCATAAAACCCAATTGGAAAGAAGAATGAAAGAATGAAGTGTTAATGCACAGGCACCGTTGGATCTACCAGATCAACGGATGGGATCAAATCGCATGGAAGGATCGTTGTTAAAATCCTGCATCGCAACATTTAAATGGTAAGGAATTAATCTTGGCCCACAAGGATTTGCGACATGTGACATCATTGTGAACCGTTGGATCGTATGCCCTGATCAACGGTGGAGGAGCTTTAATAAATCTCGCATCACAATGTTTCGTTGATGAGTGAACTAACCTCTGCCACAAGCATTTGTGATGCCTGATGCGATCGGAGATTTTATTGCATCGCAAATATCTTTGGGAGATATACCTTAGCCTTCAACCAATGAGACATGCGATATGCGAAGTGTGATAGAAGAGCAGACCGGAGAATGTAATGATTGTAGTTTATGTTTATTGAAGTCCGTGTGTGGTATTGCATCCTGGATGTGAAAGGAGAATTCTTAAGAGTTCCATGAAACCCTGAGAGTTTGATTGCGATAAGGCATGCATTGAGAAATGTGCAGAGTCTGAGGAAAAGGTGAAAAGGTATGGTTTACGTACGTTTATTATGATTTCTATTATAAAATATTCATAATAGAAATGAAGCACCGATATATGGTTTCATGTGGTAAGTCTAATTATAACTAAAATAAGAGTGGGGATTGGATATATGTGTAGCATAAGGATTAATGGGAGTACATGAGGGTGCATTAGATAATAACAAAATGTTAATGAAAATGATGTGAATGAGTCCCGATGAAAGGATGAATGAAGGGGAGACTATGTTTAGTTAATAAATCGTTCTATAGAGATTAACAAAGGGGGCCTTAAACCAATAGGTATTGAAAATTTTAACTCGGAGAGAGTTAAAATTACTAGGATAAGACAGATATATGCGTATCATATGCATACTATGGGTATATGCAGGTTTTCGTGCGTCAAATTGGTATTAGAGCAGAATTGTGATTGAAACATTTGGTATTAAGGCAACACAAAGAAATTATGTGTGAACCTTTCTTTGAAAAGAGTTTAGAACAAAGTTATATTCTGAAGGTGGGTATACAAGTGAATGGTGATATGTAAGTAGGCAAGGGATATCAGATTCTAATCTGACAAACAGTAAGCATACATAAGTAAAGTATAGCAGAATATTGAAGAATTGCAGATGTAAGAGACAGAGGATAATCCATTCGAAGTACAGAAAATGATGGAACAAGATCATGCAGAGGTCTTGAAGGTGAGGTGATATGTTTGTTTTAATTTGATTTGAAGACTGGAGAATGTGTGTTTTCTATAATGATGCACAGGTAGCAACATAAGGAGGTGAGAAGGTTGCAGCAATCTAGAGCGGGGAATGCTCAGTTGGTTCCAGAGGAAAGAAGCAGAGAGATGCCAACAGACTGAGCTCAGAGGAAGGATGCTTAGTGAATCATATGTAGCAAGAAGGAGACTTGTTATTGTAGGGGTATTGTTGCAGATCACAAAAGAAATTCCACAAAAGGATGTGGGTAGAATTGCCGAGTAATAAAAGAAGCTGGTACGAGTTTCTAAGCGAAAGAAGAGGCGGTCAGAACCAAGTATTTCATGTGATTGAAATACAAGAGGATAGTTGTGTTCTTGAGAGGTGCAGATGAGTTAAAGCCTAGAAGAAGTAGAGAAGAGTGCTCAAAGGAGGTTCTAGAGATAGAGAACCAAGTGCTTGCTAAGGGACCAAGTATAGAGGAAAGCTTGGTGAGGTAAGTGGTAGCAAGGAGGATTTGTTGTTGCAGAGGCTTTAATGCAGATCATAGTAAATAAGTGAGTGAAGAACTCATAGAGATGGAGGAGAAGATGACTATTAATAGTCATAGAAAAGGTTCTGAGGAAGACCATAGCAGAGGAAAAGTGAAGAAGGAAGATGCCAAGGCAAATGGCAAGAGGATGAGTCAACAGGAAATTGACAAAGAGATTGTTGAGTTAAAAGAACACCTCAATGTATTGATGATGATACTAGAGGAAAGCCAGAGACAAGGTTGGATCTTAAAGAAGAAGCAAGTGAAGTGGCATAAGTTACAGAGAAGGCTACAGTAGAGGCAAGTAAAGTGGCTGATGGAAAAACTTAAAGAAGCTGAGTTGGAAATGGAAGTGTCCATTTGTGAACCATAGTAGGGTGAAGTTCTGGGTGAAGATGAAGACTTGAAGACTCAAAATTCGAGTGAGAACAAATAGTCACACGATTTTAAATCTGAAAATTTATGTATGTTTGCAGGTGAACCACGAGAAGGACGACAATTTGCTGATATTGACATAAATAAGGAAGAAGATAGGCAGAATCTAAATTATGTTCTAAAAGAAGAAGTAGAGAAGGATATCAACCAATCAAGTAAAGAACTTGATGAGATTGAGGAGAAGACCATCGAAGTATTTCTAAGTTGTGTAAAGGACTTGGAATAGCAGGAGGACTTGGTGATTGAACTATCAAATGAGATCATGAGGTATTTTGGTTTTACAACTAATAAGGTGTGCGTCAATGTAGGTATTGCAGAAGACAAACCATTTTATGGAACTCTCTTGAATGAAGGTGAAAGTTGCCAAGTAAAGTATGATGATGACTGTCTTTCAAATGAAGATCAAGTTGAGTTATTACAACAAAAGGAGTTCATAAATTCCATTCTTAGTCGAGGAAATATCTTCAGTAAGGATGAGACAGTTGTGACTTATGATAAGAAATTTGCTATTGGAAAGAACAATGAGGAATTGATTTTCTTAAATGACCAAAGGGAGAGTGATGGAAAAACATCTAAAACTATCACAGAGATGGAGGATTAGAATTTTATTCTAATCAAGAAGGAAGAATTAGTGTCAACAAGAAGCTACACTTGTGACCAAAAAGAAGATAGTGAGGATTGTATAGAGCTTTTAGGATACATTTCAAGTGAATTGGAAAATTTGTGGCAAGAGTTAAGTCTTTTGGAGAAAAGGCTAGAAAACCAAAAGGTATGTGTTCAGATTGTAAAGTCAGAACTAGACGAGAATGAAGAAGTTCACTACAGTGGACAAGGACAAAAAGACATCATTGAAACAGATGGTGTGGAGGAGAGACTAGCTGATAGTCTCATGAATTCTGTTAAGAATTCAAAACAACATACTGATGTGCTAACATAGGAGGAAGAATTAGAGCAGCAAGCTGAATTGTTACCAAAGGAAGAAAAGGTGCAGAAGCCTTATGGTTTTTATTTTAACAATTGTTTTATGAGTGTAGGTTTAGTTGGATGTCATGGAGGAAATTTGGTACAGATGAGCAGCGAAGTAACGATGGTAGAAGGAGATTCTGTGGAAGAATTTAATCCATGGAACATAGATGTTCGATTGCTGGAAAGAATGATGGACAATCAGGATTTAATACAGAAAGAAATAACCATGAAAGAGGGTAAGGATGAAAGGGTGCCAATCAGAATAAGCGAAGAACAAGCAGGAATAAGCAAAAAAAAAAAGTGATAGAATTTGACAACCTTAAAGAGTAGAATAGTAGTTTGAAGAGTTAGTGGACAACAAACAACCTGGAACAAAAAGAAAGAGGAAAAAGTAAGTGGCAGAGTATGGACCAGTCCAAGGATGTGTTGGAAATGGAGATTGAGGACTTATGGCAGTTGATGATGAAACAGTTCATATGGAGGAGATTGATAGCAGCCAGAAGGATGATCGATAAGAAGTTGAACCTGATTGACAAGGAGAGGAAGGTGAAATACAGCAACAGCAAAGGTGCAAGGCATTTGGGCAGCTACAAACTAAATTTTGGGACCCTGAAGGTTTTGTATTAACTTATGAAAACACATGATCTAGAGATCATGAATATTTTCTACTTTGGGAATCTGATGCAGGAGAAATCAGCTCAACAATATCATTGTAATTTAGTAAGGCATAGGGGGTCTTGTGTTTCCAATGAATTTGGTTTCCTAAGTGTGAATTAATGTAATTATTTAGGCTTTTGAGTGATTTTAATGAGAATAGGATTTAATTGAATATTTTGAGACATATTTTTAAATATTCTTGAATATAGGAGAACATGAGAGATTAGGATAGTTGAGAGATTGAGGGATTAGAGAATTAAATGTAAAACTCGGATTAGGAGTTAGTTCATGATTTTGAGGATTAGAGAGGATCCTTAGGGATGAGGAAGAGATTTTAAGATTTTGTTGAGAGGTTTATGGATCTAAAAAAGGAATTGGTTTTAGAATCCTTTTGTATAAATGTAAGCCTTAAAGGCCTAATCATAGGTTGGATAGGTTCGCTAGTTAGATAATAAAGCTAGTTAGAGTGTGACTATAAGCCTATGGGTAGATTGTAAAATAGAGGCCATTGACATTAGAAGATCATGCCAAAGATAGAGAAATTGTGTAACTGTGTGTTTATATATGTACAAAGGATTAATTCTAAACTTTATAGATGTGTGATTCGAGTATGGCAAGATGAATTATGAATGAATCGAGAATCAGTACAATATATGTATGCAAGCAGAGTTCGACAGAATACACAGTGAAGAAGAATGAGACAGAGGTTTGTAATGGAGCGTGAACTGATTGCAGGATCAAAGTAATATCCAACAATGGTAGTGATTAAATAATATGCAGAATTAAGCTCAAGAGGAAGTCGCGCAGCGGAATAGTGGAAGGACAAAGAACCATTGAAATAACTGAAACCACAAAGAAACGTTGAAGAAAATGCATAAAACCCAATTGGAAAGAAGAATGAAAGAATGAAGTGTTAATGCAAAGGAACCGTTGGATCTACCAGATCAACAGACGGAATCAAATTGCATGGAAGGATCATTGTTAAAATCCTGCAACCCAACATTTAAAAAGTAAGGAATTAATCTTGGCCCACAAGGATTTGTGACATGCAACAACATTGTGAACAGTTGGATCGTATGCCCTGATCAATGGTGGAAGAGCTTTAATAAATCTCGCATCACAATGTTTCGTTGATGAGTGAACTAACCTTGGCCACAAGCAATCGTGATATGTGATTGCGATGTCCGATGCAATCAGAGATTTGATCGCATCGCAAATATCTATGGGAGATATACCTTAGCCCTTAACCAATGTGAAATGTGATATGAAAAGTGCGATAGAAGAGCAAACCCGAGAAAGTAATGACTGCGGTTTATATTTATTGAAGTCCAGGTGTGTTATCGCATCCCAAATGTGAAAGGAGAAGTCTTAAGAGTCTCGTGAAACCCTGAGAGAGTGATTGCGATAAGACATGCATTGAGAAATGTGCAAAGTTTGAGGAAAAGGTGAAAAGGTATGGTTTACGTATGTTTATTATGATTTCTATTATAAAATATTCATAATAGAAATGAAGCACCGATAGATGGTTTCATGTGGTAAGTCCAATTATAACTAAAGTAAGAGTGGGGATTGGATATATGTGCGACATAAGGATTAATGGGAATTCATGAGGGTGCATTAGATAATAACGAAAAGTTAATGAAAATGATGTGAATGAGTCCCGATGAAAGGATGAATGAAGGGCAGATTGTGTTTAGTTAATAAATTGTTCTACGAAGATTAACAAAGGGGGCCTTAAACGATTAGGTATTGAAAATTTTAACTCGGAGAGAGTTAAAATTCCTGGGATAAGACAAATATATGCATATCATATGCATACAGTGGGTATATGCAGGTTTTCCTGCGTCAGTTAATGGATTGGGGTTTATGGATGCTTCGACATGTATATATATGTAATGTAACATTGAAAGGAATATAATGAAAAATAAATATGGTAGTCTCGGTTTTGGGATCCAGGGGAAAATATCTGTGTATATATGCTTTATATTTTATGTTCTCGCCATTGCTTATTTTCTTCTTTTAAGAATTCATTTGCAGGTAAAGTTTGTACGGGGTTAAATCCTATAAAAGGACTTTGTAAATTTGGTGAGAGTGATTTAGTATTGTAGCAGAGAAGGTAAAATGGGGTATAATAGGTTTGAATTTACAGAGGTAACTTCTCTTTAACATATCAGTGACATGACTCTAGAGTTTGGAAACATTTGACTCAACATACGATCAGAGGTCATGGTGACAATAAGTAATGGTCAAATGATAGGCAAATGGATTTACCAAACCCAGGAAGGGAAGTGACTAAGTGAGGATATCCCAAACCTGACATACAATGTAGATGAGTGTGTTAGTGTCAGTCTTTCCAGCCTTCCTCCAGTGATCAAATATGCTCTTACAAAGTGGTCTCAGAGTGTCCAGGTCAAATTTTGTCATTTCAGAGAGTTTTCAAGCAAAATTTGGTCACTAGACATTAGGTCTAGGGTTTGCTTTCACTCCTTCTAAAGTTGTCCAAATGTCGGTCCATGTCATCATTCTGCTGAGTCTATCATCATTCATAGGGTTTTCATTATCATGTCATGTTCCATTGGGTCATTTTACACCTTGTTCATGCTTCAGTTGTGCCTAGGCAAGGTTCATTTCCCTCTCCTAGGGTTTTGAAGGCAATTTCTCTTGGATGGTCAAATCATTAGAAAAACTAGTATCCAGATGTTCATACACCTTCCCCTATCCTTCATGTACCTTATTAAACACTTCCCATCCCTTAGATCCGCCAAATTCCTCATTTTCGCACAAACCCTAGTTTCTTGCTACAACTTGGCAATTTTCTAGGTTGGGCCTGTGTTTTGCCCTTTTGGACCCCTTCCCCTCACTCAATATCTGAGATTCCACTTTCCCCTGCTTCCTAACATCCCTCCCTACTCCCCAAAATTTCCTCAAGAATTTAGAAGCCTCTTATCCCCTTCATTTCGCTTCATTTCCACGAAATTCCTTGTTTCACACATCGGGATAAGTTTCATTCAAAAAATGTTTTAGAGCAATAAAAGATGAATTTTGGAAAAATGAGAGAGGTTTTTGTCCAAAACATTCCAAAGAAGCAAAACCTCCTTCATGTTTTGCACAGGTGTCATTTTTTTAGAGAAATGTCAAAAATACCGTTGCCTCAGGAGAATCGAATGCACCTATGAAGCGACCATGGGAAAACCAAGTTTTCTCCTAGCTTGGTTGGCCAAATGACTTTCTTGATGAGTCAAATGTTAACTAGACACAAATATATTTCCAATGAGCTATCATGAGCTCAATTTGGAGTTGAGGAAGGCATTCAAAAGTTGACTGCAACAGCACTCTGCCTTGAGGCAGCCTCATTTGGCACATTTTGACCAGTCTTGGGAGATTTGATTTTTGATAGGGTAAATGAACTCCAAATTTAAAAATTTAATTTGGGTTGAAAAGTAGACTCAGAGACCTTTCCAACGAGCTATCCTTCACCCAATTTGGACACCGGGAAGGCCTCCAAAAGCCTACTGTAAAATTCACTATTTAGCTGAGGCGCGCTACGCATCAGGGAGGGCGCGCTACGCGTCAGGGGCGCGCTACGCATCAGGCTGCCTTTCTCAGAACAAAATTGCACGTGCGCTACGCATCAGAGGGGTGCTACGCGTTGGGTTTTTCACCCAATAAACTGCCAGCAAGCTACCAAATCCTCTTTTCTCTCAAGCAAATTTTAGGTAGGCCTCTCTTCCATCGCTAGTTTTGGTTTTGCAAGATGAATGAGAAATTAATATGTTAAAATGCCATGAAAATGAGAAGTCAAAACCCTACATTGTTGTTGAAGATTTAAAGACTTAATGGTGCTAGGGTTTCAAAATATTTTGCTGTCAAAGGTTGCCCATTTTTTATCCCTCTTTTCCCTCATCTCCATCAACATTCTCCTTCAAATTTTCCCATAAAAGTTGGAAATGGAAAATTGGACAATCACATACTTGGAGCAGCGCAACAAACAGTTATAGGATGAACACACTCTTGATGAGTTGCGGAGGATCCGAGAAGACCGGAACTTGGCTCGCAAGAGACCCGGTGATTTGACACCTATTGAGCAAGGGTCTATGCTCATTCAGGTGAACACTCATTTAGAGAAGTTGCTAGCCAAGGCAAACAGGGACAAAGATGTGCTCCGCCACATGAAAAATCATTATTGGGCCCGCATGCATGTGTGCAAAGCGAAAATGAAGATACTCAAAGGACGATTGGCCAAGGCACTAAAACGGAGGAAAAGGCCCTATCCACTTCAGATTTTGGCTGAAGCCTCCTTGAAGGAGAATGGTGCTCAATCATACACTCCCAGCTCAAAATTCTAAAAATCTGGAGCAATTTTGAATTTTTTTTGCTAAAAACAGGTTTTTGCCCTCAACGCGTAGCGCGCCGCGCGCTACCCTGAAGATGGGGAGGTCCATTTCACAAAAACTCAACATTTTTGGATTTGTCATGACAAATTACACTTGCTCAGCCACTGTCAAGACGTTTCATTGAGGTTTGGGCCCCCAAAAGGTCAAAAAACAAGCAAAAAATGACCTTCTGCCACTTTTTGGACACACAGGAAGCAGTCTTGGGAGAATTCATTTTTGGAGGGGCAAATGGGCACCAAATTGAGAAATTCCACTTGGGATGGAAATTAGACATCTAGACCTTTCCAAAAAGCCCACTTGAGCCTCATTTTGATACCGGGAAGTGCCCCAAAAGTGGGCTCAAAGGCGCGCTACGCGTTGAGAAATGGCACGCTACGCATCAGGACATTTTCTCAATTTTTCATCTTCAGCTCAGGAAAACGCAGCATTTGACCAGTTTTGACTTTTGGTGGGATTTTTCACCCTCCTTGATGTAATTAATGTATTTTCATGTTGACATGACACTTATTTACCTATTCTAGAAGATTCATTCATAAAATAGCAAAATATTACTGAATGAATTGGTTTCCTAGCTTATAGAGGCAAGTCGTTTTGATTGCCTAGATTGTATTGCTTTGTTTAGAATTGGTTGAAATAGCTCCTAGGATGATGAGCTCGACCCCTAAAGGCAAGTAAATGTGTTAGCTTTCCTATATTATGTATCTTCTTAGTCATTTTCATGGTTGGACTCTTGAGGGATAAGCTTAGACTGTATTACACATTGTATCTCTGCAATTTTGGCAAAGGAAAGACCAGGGTTTTGCAGCACTATTTGGGATTCCTTTGGTTATTTGTTTTGATGGTGTGTTTCTCTCATGTACTTGTAAGTTTGTTATGTGTATCATTTTCCTACTCTTCTCCTCTGCAAATTAAGTAAATGAAGTGTTAAGGTAGAATTCATGGTTTCTATGCTCTGCCTTTAAGTTTGCTTAATATTTATGTTTTCATCTGTTTAAGGAGAACTCCTGATGGTTTCTTTCTCTCCTTAGCTCCTCACCAGTCATACCTATCCATTCACTTCCTTCAAAGGCATCAAGACAATCTCCTGCCTTGCCCCAAAAAGACCTCTGCAAAAACTGTGTCTCATCCCCGCACCCAAAATTGTCGTGCTCAGTTTTCCAACAAAACCCTACAAATTTGAAATCAAACTTTCCCTATCAGCTTACTAGCCTAAAATCAGTGTTCTTTATTGGTCATCTCAGCCCTTTGAAGACCTTTTGCCGAGATAGACCCGGAGAGAGCCCTCTCCTGTCCTCGTAGGGCTAGCTACGAGGCTAAGTGGTTTGATGTTGCCTTGGATTTTGCCTTCCTCAGCCTGAGGCCAAATTCGAGCGCTAACAGAGTGTCAAGTTAAGAGTGACATGTTGCCTTTCATATATAATACAAGACACATTTACTTCCATTTCTCCCCCACTATTTCTAGCGACTACCTCTTCATTTTTATTCACAATCTTGAAGAGGATAATATATGTTCATCATATAAGTTAATCCTTTAGATGAATCTATCCTAGTAAGTTTAACAAGCCTTATGAAGTAGTAGCTTGGTCTCATCACGATGATAATTCATGTTTCATTTAAGTTTTACGAGTCCGACAGAGGGGTAACTCAACATCCTTTTCATGTTTAGAGAGTTGAAAAAGAGGTAGAAAAGAAAACTCCAAAGATCCTTTTTCATAGATAGTCTCTCAAATCCAAAAAGGTAGAAAAAAGTATTCAAGAGAACCTCTTAGCCATGTTCGACTAAGGTATTCCTTTTTTGTAGCTATTCCATATAAGTCCGGAAAAGGGTTAAACTTATGTTTAGTAGATGTCTTTTCATTTAATATTATGAGTTCAAAAAGACAACTGGTTGAAAATATTTTCATATTTTAGGAGTCTGAAAAGAGGTAAAAGAGGACTTCTCCTGGAGGAACGAGTGGTATAAAAGGATAGCTATTGTCTTTGATCATGATGGAATTACTCAAAACATGTAAAGGTCAAGATGTTGGCTAATAATACCACGCATTGCAGATGTTCCTCAGGCAAGGGTAAAACAACCAAGTGAAAGTGTATGAGTGGCCAAAGAGATGGTGACGATGGAACGAAAAAACCATGGCTCATATAGCAAAAAAAAGCTGATAAAAATTTCAATCATGACAGGTAAAGTGAGAATGGTTTCATTTTTACACAAGCTTGAAATATGGGAAACTATGCTTGAGGATAGTTGAAAATGGTTTCATTTTTTCACAAGCTTGAAACATGAGAAAAAACTATTCTTGAATTTTGTTTCATTTTTACACAAGCTTGAAACAAAGATAAACTATGCTTAAGATGAGTTTGCATGCCCCCAACATAATGACTCAATTTGAGGTACATTAGTTGATCGTATCATTTACTATAGTTGATCATATCACTGATCATATGCCTAGTTAACAAATAGTAAATGATAATGAAATGATTTTTTATTCTTTTTTGTATCAAACATATATTTTCTATAGACTTATGCAACAAATATTTTATTAGAAACTAATGTGGGAAGTAACAATAGTCTATCTTCATAATGATAAAGCCTAAATATTTATGGTTGTCCTTTTAGACATGCACTCCTTTCCCATAAATCCTCTGCTTATGAAGCCATGCTCTATGGATCATTTCCTATTGGCATGTGCCTAAAATGCTTAAAAGAATTCTCTTGGATGAGGAATAAGTAATATGGAGACTTTTGTTTCCATAGAATAAGGTATCAAAAGTGTACTAATTTTACTTCAGTGTTCATTTTACTCTTTGGGGGGTAACTCGTTGAAAAAATTACAATAGACTATGTCCATCACTAGGTAGGCCATCATGAAGAACCTCTAGGTCTTGTAATAATTTTCTAATTGGAAGGAGATCTCATTGGATATAATTTCCATCTAGTAACAGACAATATATTTTCTAAAAAATAAAAGATATAATATATACAAGACTAATCTAGGTACATGAGATGTTGATTCAAATCCCAAAACACAAGAAAATAGCCAAGAAAAATCCCCATATTTCTCTACCCATAATGAGATATCAATGAGAAAAATATTGGTTGGAATGAGTTCAATATATGTCATTAAGTCTAAAATATCATTAGTTCTTCCACCTTGAGATTTGAGGAAGCCATCGACTACAAACAATTTTAGTTGTCTATTTGGGTTTAGTACCTTAATCATACTTTTGGAAACATTGGGAATTAACAGGACTATATTCATCCTATATAGAAAAAATTGGTAGTTCTAATATTAGGGTTGAGATAGGTAGCACATCAACAAACAATTTCTCTAAAATAAAAAGTATCTAGGACATATGCAATGTTAGCAATCCCTATACTCCAAATTTTGTTCTCATATCTCTCTTTAGGATAGAATTTCATATACCATTTATGGGATGTCTACCAATGGAATTTCTCATTATGTGAGGTAAGTGAATTAGCTAAATATCCCCACAAATGGGATCCTTTTTCATTTTACTCATCATATTATTTTACTCATTCAATGCACTTAGCTATACGTGGTAGGTCAAGTGAGGTCTTACAAAGCTTTTAGTTATTTAAAGATTAGTTTATGGTAGCATTTAGTAACACATTTCTATATAACGTAAAACCTTCATTGAGCCAAGTCAAAATAATAATGAGAACTTAATAACCTATGGAATGTATTTAACTGGTATACTAAATAATTGGATTCTCATAATACAATATCAGCATCTTCCCACCTTAGATATCATAGTTACTTAATGAGATTTCACCTAGCCTTAAAAGGATAAAATGGTTATTTTCCATGATTCTCAAAAAAATATTGCATATAAGAAAAGAGTCACTTTGATAGAGTATATAATATCCCTTGTGTGGAAGCCTTATGTGTATTGAGAAATAGAAGTGTAGATGACAGAATGTATAAGATAATGAGATGTGTGGAAAGTTGAATGTAAAAAGAGATGGATGAGTTGGGTGTCTGAACACTTTTAAAAACAGCTAAGTATAAATTAGTGTGGGGTCGACTATGTGGAAAAGAGGAGTGTCAAGAAAGTGGGAGGTGTGTGGAGTGTGGAAGCACAAATCAACTTTGAAAAGTTCCACACACTACCTTTTGGAAAAATGACTAAGTATGGTATTCGAGAAAATGAAAGGAAAGAATAACTAATAGATGATGGTGATAATGGTACATTAAAATGATTCAATAGTAATGCACATGGTTTACCACTCCATCTATTAGATTGGGAATAGAAAATTTGGCATTGAAACTATATCTTGTAAGCCTCCACACCTACTTTAATAACATTTCTCCCATTGCTCATGTTAGCACTTAGAGGAAACCCTCAATGCAGGAAAACCTCTAAAGTAACCTCAAACTGCTTTGAGGTTGAAAATGTGGCCCTTTTAACCAGGAGAGGGATCTCCCCCTAAACTAAGCTACCCAAGGTCACTGTGGTAGAGGGTTTGCAATAAGTCCTATGGACATATTTATTTAAGACATATTAAGGTTAGTTGTACTATAGGAAAAGATGACCATTGGGTATGGATTCTAACCCAATCAGGGTTATATAGTCACATGTTTAGTGAGATAAAATTACAAAAGAGAGATAGTAACAATTCATTTGACAAGTTTCAAGAAATTTGGAGGACAATGGAGGAAAAGTAGTGTGATTTATATGTAGAAAAAACAAGTATGTAGAGATATGAAACATAATTAAATGGATCATAGCAAATATGAATTCCAAATTCAACACTTAGCATTCAGACATGAGGAAAATATAACACCAAGAGATGGACAGGGAATTGCAACACAGGAATTTCTGCAAACTTCTCACATAAACTGTTTTATTAAAATATAATCACATAGTAAATACAAAAAACTATCTTTCAAAGTTCCAACCCCTTCTTCTTCTTTAGAAACTTCTTATATAGAAGATACAATAGCTAACAAGTTCCCAACTAAACTTAATTACAATAATCTAAAAATAACAATGTATATATTTAGGTACATGCATGTAAAATATACTTCAAAACATATTTATTTTTCCAAAAGAAAACTTGTTGTAAATCATGCTAAAAATAAGGACTATATAGTGCATTGTTGTTATGCCTCCTTCGTTGGGAATCAAGCCTTGTCATCCCTTCAAAAACAATCTTCTGTTGCGACGCTCTTACTTCCTTGGGCACCCTTCCCGCAATTCGCTGATAATCCTATGGTCAATATTTAGCTACCAGAACTGATAATTTGTTGATGGGCCTAATCTCAATATTTATCTGTCAAAACTGATAATTCATTGACAGGAAAATTGTCAGCATTTTCCTCCAAACTGTCCACCAAAACACACTGACAATGAAACTGTCAGCGCCCATTTGTGCTTTCCTATTCTAAAATTCTCATAAGTGCTTTGTCGGCCCAAAAAAAAATCCTTTTAACAACATGGGGCTAAAACAATCAAATGACCAAAAACATCTTCAGTTGAGAGTACTAGATGCTTCCAACAAAACATCAACATTAGCCATCCTGCGTTTTTTTTCTTTGTCTAGTTTCCATGGGAACCTTTTTCTTGGTGGCCTTTGTTTTCTTTGACTTTTGGGAATCTATACCTTTCTCACTGTTATTTATTAGGTCTTTTAATGGGACATCATCCACATCTATACTTTCTTTGAGAAGATCTGCGATCTATTTTTAGTTTGATGTTCAATCTAAGCTTATTGTAGGGTCTAGTGTGAGGCTTTGTTCTCCCTTTGAACATCTCAAACAAGGTAGGCTCTTTCTCATTTTAAATTACTTCATCATGGGGTTTATCCATCTCTCTTTTGGTTTTCTCTAGAAATTTGCTTCTTGTAGGTAGGCTTTTAGCAGGAAGGTCTTCAGTAGGAGAGATCTTAGTAGGAGGGTTTTCAGTAGGAGGAGGAGGGGTTTTTTGTGCTTTTTTGAGCCTATAACTTCTTCTAGTATAAACTTTGGGAATTTTAGGAATAGGGGGAGAGGTTTTATATGTCTTCTTTTGACTTCTGGTTTTCACAGTAGAAGCTCCTTGAGGGGAGGTTTCGGTCTTATGCTTGTTTACTTGTTTGGACTCCTTTTGAGCACCCTTTCCTACCCCTTTTAGAATTAGTAGGCTTGGTCTAAAACCCTCCATAGAAGATAAAATAACCCCATGTTCTCTAATGCAGGAACATCCAACACCCTTAATTAATGGAGGAATCCAAACCAGAGCGAAGAGGAGCATGTGGACCGGGGAGCAAAACAGGGGACTTTTATGTTTTAAAACAATGTAAAAGATGGAATGGATAAAATTATTGAGGAGACTTATCTGTCATGCATGCATTATGGAGTGGTTTGTTAGAGGAGATCAGAGAGAGGATTGATCGTATCCTTCATAGTGATCCAATCCAATATTCCTGTAACGATGAACTAATGTTTCCATATATATATATGAACCTACGAGTTCAATAGGATATATAGAGAAATAGATAGAGATTGTGTAATCAGTGAATAGACTGATGTAGTCGGGAGGAAAACCCGAGCTAAGGCTGAAATGCCTTAGATTTGTAGCTATGATGTGAATAATAATAAAGTGTGTGTTTGAGTGTGCGCCTATGTGTCATGTAATTGTGCCTTTCAAGTTCTGTTATGTATATATGCGTAAATGGCTTGAATTCCAGTGTTTATAAGTGTGTTCAAATGTTGCATCTTTATCAACCATCGATCACAGAAAGGATCGATGGTGATCCAGAGATATTTATGAAATTTATGCATGCTTGATAGACTATGGTAGAACTATGTTTAACACAGAAATCCATTGATCAACGAGCAAGATTAAGTTAAGGAGAAAGTGGCAAGAACATACAAGAGCCATTGGATCTCTTATAGATCAACAGTTCAGATGAAATCACAGAGGAGTGGAGAGCTCATATCGCACAGGTGGAACCCTTATAATGATATTGGAACGACCTTTGTAATAAGAGCGATAGCGATATGTGATTAAATCGCAACCGTCGGATAGGAAGTTAGACCAACAGCCCTGATGGGATCGCTAATCGGCAGTCGAGAGTTCAAAGGCCGGCGACAATGGGATGACAATAAGGCGATGGGCCGATAATGCGATGTCTTCGATAAGTCGATCGACAATCAAGTCAATCAGAGTTTGGAGGAGGGCTTTGCTATGGCAGAACCGACAACAATTTCTGAGTGCAGGTTTATAATATTTAAGATGTGCCTATATGTTCGGGAGTGGAAGTTTTCCCATTATTCCTTTGTAATTTGATTAATGTATGGCCGTGGGTTTTAACGCTTAAAAGCATATTTGAATGCTCCCGATAGTGTAAAACCCCTCTGATAAGTGTTGTGGTCCATGATTTAAAAGGATTAGAGCCTAAAGAAATACTTTTGATAGGCTTAGTGGGCCATAACCCACAGGCCTCAAGATTGATTTTGTAAAGGAAAGGGATTTTGGCTTAACCCCAACTTCTCATTTCCATCATTTGGTATCAAAGCAGACGAAGATTCTACGTGCAAAGGAAGATTAAAGAATTTCCTAAGAGAAGGAAAAAGGAGTGCAAGCAGAGGAGAAGGAGGTACAGTTGATAAAGCTGGAGAGTTTATGGTCTTACTGTCGTGCAGATAGCGGCAGCAGAAGGTGAGAAGATTGCAGCAAACCTAGAGCATGGAGTGCTCAATTGGTTCCAGAGAAAAGAACCTGAAGGATGCCAAAAGACTGAGTGAGGAGAGCTTGGTGAGGTATCATGTAGCAGAAAGAGACTGTTACTGCAGAGGTTTGGTTGCAGCTCACCAAGATCATAAAAGAATTCCACTGAAGAAGTGAAGTATCAGTGGGTAGAATTGCTAAAGATAAGGAGAAGCATATGACCAAGAGGTCACAATTTTTTGTGCCTCGGGAGTCTGATGCAAGAGCATCTAGCACCCTTAATTAATGGAGGAATCTGAAGCAAAGCGAAGAAGAGCACGTGGACCAGGGAGCAAAACAGTGGACTTTTCTGTTTTAAAACAGCGTAAAAAATGGAATGGACAAAATTCTCGAGGAGAGTTATCTACATGCATTATGGAGTGGTTTGTTAGAGGATATCAGGGAGAGGATTGATCAGATCCTTCATAGTGATTCAATCCAATATTCCTGTAACGATGAACTAATGTTTCCATCTATATATGAACCTGCGCATTCAATAGGATATATAGAGAAATAGATAGATATTGTGTAATCAGTGCATAGACTGATGTAGTCGGGAGGAAAACCTGAGCTAAGGCTGAAATGCCTTAGATTTGTAGCTATTTTATAATTAATAAGAAAGTGTGTGTTTGAGTGTGCGCCTGTGTGTCATGTAATTGTTCCTTTCAAGTTCTGTTATGTATATATGCATGAATGGCTTGAGTTCCAGCATTTATAAGTGTGTTCAAATGTTGCAGGTTCATCGACGATCAATCATAGAAAGGATCGATGGCGATCCAGAGATATTTATGAAATTTATGCATGCTTGATAGACTATGGTAGAACTGTGTTTAACACAGAAATCCATCTTTCGGCGAGCAAGATTAAGTTAAGGAGAAAGCGGCAAGAACATACAGGAGCCGTTGAATCTCTTATTGATCAACAGTTCAAATGAAATCGTTGAGGAGTGGAGAGCTCATATCGCATCGGCAGAACCATTATAATGATATCAGAACGACCTTTGTAATAAGAGCGATAGTGATATGCGATTAAATCACAATCGTTGGATCGCATGTCAGACCGATAGCCCTGATGGGATTGCTAATCGACAGTCAGGAGGTCAAAGGTTGGCGGAAATGGGACGTCAATACGGCGATGGGCCGATAATGCGATGTTGCCGATAAGTCGATTGGTGATTGGAGATGGGTCAATCAAAGTTTAGAGGAGGGCTTTGTTGTGGCGGAACCAACGAAAAATTCTAAGTGCGGGTTTATAATATTTAAGATCCGCCTATATGTTCGGGAGTGGAAGTTTTCCCGTTATTCCTTTGTAATTTGATTAATGTATGGTCATGCGTTTTAAGGCTTAAAAGCATATTTTAATGCTCCTGATAGTTGCGATCAAATTAATGTTGCTATATGTGGAGTCGTTTGTGAATACAGGTGTGGCAAAGGAACTGGCTTAAAGCACAAATTCCATCAAAATCCAACCGAGAACAGAATTAAGGAGAAAGTGGTGTAGAATTTATTATTATAAATCAGAATGGCCGTTGAACCATAGCAATAGTGATCACGCGATTTAATCACAACTTTCGGATCACGAGCCTGATCGATAGTCAAGATGTGATCGCAAATCACAATCGAAGATTTGAAGGGCTAGCGAACGATGTGATGGAATGCTGATGGCCGATATGTGATGATCGACGATTGGGCCGATCAGAGATCAGAGATCAGAGAAGGCAGAGTTGGAGTGGGGCTGTAGAATGGCGCAAAGGAGTAGACCCACTGATAGTTATAAAGGTGGGGTTATAATATTTGAGGTTCGTCCCATGGGTTCTAAGTGGGGTTTTCCTTTGTGTTCCCATGTGGTTTTGATATCTTTGCTGCAGGGTTTTAAGGCTTAAACGCTTATATTTAAGCTTCGAATAAGTGTATGGTCTATGGCTTTAAAGGCTTAGAGCCTAAAGAAATGCTTCCGATAGGCTTAGTGGGCGATAACCCACAAGCCTCATGATCAATTTTGTAAAGGAAAGGGATTTTTGCTTAACCCCAATTTCTCATTTCCATCATTTGGTATCAGAGTAGAAGAAGATTCTGCATGCAAGAGAAAGGACGGGATTTCTAGAGAGAAAAAAAGAAGGAGTAGAAGGTACAATGGTTTAAAGTATGGAGATTTATGGTCTTACTGTCACATAGAGAACAACAACCGAAGGTGAGAACATTGCAGCAAACCTAGAGCAAGGTGTGCTCAATTGGTTCCAGAGGAGAGAACCTGAAGGATACCAAAAGACTGAGTGAGGAGAACTTGGTGAGGTATCATGTAATAGAAGGAGACTGTTACTGCAAAGTTTTGGTTGCAGCTCACAAAGATCATAAAATTAGTTCCAATGAAGAAGTGAAGTGGGTAGAATTGCTAAGGATAAGGAGAAGCATATGACCAGGAGGTCATAAATTTTTGTGCCTTGGGAGTCTGATGTAGGAGCATCCAGCACCCTTAATTAATGGAGGAATACGAAGTGGAGTGAAGAGGTTCATGTGAACCAGGGAGAAAAATATGGGACTTTTCTTTTTTAAAACAGCATAAAAGATGGAATGGATAAAAGTATTGAGGAGACTTATCTGCCATGCATGCATTATGGAGCAGTTTTTTAAAGGAGATCAGGGAGAGGATTGATTGGATCCTTCATAGTGATCCAATCCAATATTCCTGTAACGATGAACTAATGTTTCCATATATATATATGAACCTGCGTGTTTAATAGGATATACAAAGAAATAGATAAAGATTGTGTAATCAGTGCATAGACTGATTTAGTGGGGAGGAAAACCCGAGCTAAGGCTGAAATGCCTTAGATTTGTAGTCATGCTATGAATAATAAGAAAGTGTATGTTTGAGTGTGCGCCTGTGTGTCATGTAATTGTGCCTTTCAAGTTCTGTTATGTATATATGCGTGAATGGCTTGAATTCCAGCATTTATAAGTGTGTTCAAATGTTGCAGGTTGATCGACCATCGATCACGGAAAGGATCAATGGCGATCCAGAGATATTTATGAAATTTATGCGTGCTTGATAGACTGTGGCAGAACTGTGTTTAACATAGAAATCCATCGATCGACAAGCAAGATTAAGTTAAGGAGAAAGCGGCAAGAACATACAGGAGCCGTTGGATCTCTTATAGATCAACGGTTCAGATGAAATCGCAGAGGAGCAGAGAGCTCATATCGCATCAGTGGAACCATTATAATGATATTGGAATGGCCTTTGTAATAAGAGTGATAGCGATATGTGATTAAATCACAACCATTGTATCGGAAGTCAGACCGATGGCCTTGATGGGATCGCTAATCGGTGATTGGGAGGTCAAAGGTTGGTGGCAATGGGACGTCGATATGGTAATGGGCCGATAACGCAATGTCGCCAATAAGCTGATCGCCAATCGGTGATCGGGTCAATCAAAGTTTGGAGGAGGGCTTTGCTGTGGTGGAACTGACGACAAATTCTGAGTGCGGGTTTATAATATTTAAGATCCGCCTATATGTTCGGGAGTGGAAGTTTTCCCATTATTCCTTTGTAATTTGATTAATGTATGGCCACGGGTTTTAAGGCTTAAAAGCATATTTGAATGCTCCCAATAATGTAAAAACCCTTTGATAAGTGTTGTGGTCCATGATTTAAAAGGCTTAGAGCTTAAAGAAACACTTCCAATAGGTTTTGTGGGCCATAAACCACAAGCCTCAGGATTGATTTTTTAAGGAAAAGGGATTTTGGTTAACCCCAATTTCTCATTTCCATCATTTGAACAAAAAATTCCCTGTTTTACTTCCTTGTCCACGTGATTTTGTTCCGCTTTGGATTCCTCCATTAATTAAGGGTGTTGGATGCTCCTGCATCAGACTCTCGAGGCAAAAAAATTTATGACCTCCTGGTCATATGCTTTATGACCTCCTGGTCATATGCTTCTCGTTATCCTTAGCAATTCTACACACTTCACTTCTTCAGTGGAACTACTTTTATGATCTTTGTGAGGTGAAACCAAACCTCTACAGTAACAGTCTCCTTTTGCTACATGATACCTCACCAAGTTCTCCTCACTCAATGTTTTGGCATCCTTCAGGTTCTCTCCTCTGGAACCAACTGAGCACACCTTGCTCTAGGTTTGCTGCAATCTTCTCACCTTTGGCTGTCATTCTCTGTGCAACACTAAGACCATAACTCTCCATACCTTAAACCATTGTACCTCCTTCTCCTTCTTTTTTTCTCTCTGGAAATCCATTCCTTTCTCTTGCAGGCAAAATCTTCTTCTTCTCTGATACCAAATGATGGAAATGAGAAATTGGGGTTAACCAAAATCCCTTTTCCTTAAAAAATCGATCCTGAGGCCTATGGGTTATGGCCTCTTCTCACCTTCGACTGTCATTCTCTGTGCGACAATAAGACCATAACTCTCCATAATTTAAACCATTGTACCTCCTTCTCCTCTGCTTGCACTCCTTCTTCCTTCTCCTCGCAGGAAAAATTTCCCTACTCTAATACCAAATGATGAAAAGAGAAATTGAGGTTTAACCAAAATCCCTTTCCTTTACAAAAATCGATCCTGAGGCCTGTGGGTTATGGCCCACAAAGCCTATCGAAAGTGTTTCTTTAGGCCTTCAGCCTTTAACCATGGACTTACATTAAACCTGGAACCATATAACATTATCAGGCTTTTATACCAAAAGCATACATATGGGACTTAATCCTTAAACCCCCTTTTTCCATTCAACTATCGGAATACGGGAAAATCATGGAAATCCCACTCCGAATCTAATACACTGGACTTTAAATTATATATACCCGAATCTACATATCGTCGGGTCTGCCTCTGCCAAGCTCCTCCTCCGATTGACGCAATCGTCAATTGATCTATCGGTGACATTGCCACATCGCTCATCGGTCATCGGCATTCCATCATTCCACTGTCGTTGGTCCTTTGGCCTCTCCGATATGCGATCGTCGATCGCATCTGAACTGTCAATCAAAACTTTGGATCCGATAGTCCAAGATCCATTGGATTATCGCAGTTGCACTGCTCAATTGTTGGACCCCTTCCATTTAAAATGCCGACCTAATATGTCTTTTCATCATTTGGTATCAGAGCAGACGAAGATTCTACATGCAAAGGAAGATTAAAGACATTCCTAAGAGAATGAAAAAGGAGTGCAAGCAAAGGAGAAGGAGGTACAGTTGATAAAGCTGGAGAGTTTATGGTCTTACTATCATGCAGATAACGACAACAGAAGGTGAGAAGGTTGCAGCAAACCTAGAGCATGGAGTGCTCAATTGGTTCCAGAGAAAAGAACCTGAAGGATGCCAAAAGACTGAGTGAGGAGAGCTTGGTGAGGTATCATGTAGCAGAAGGAGACTATTACTACAGAGGTTTAGTTGCAGCTCACAAAGATCATAAAAGGAGTTCCAATGAATAAGTGAAGTATCAGTGGGTAGAATTGCTAAAGATAAGGAGAAGCATATGACCAGGAGGTCATAAATTTTTGTGCCTCGGGAGTTTGATACAGGAGCATCTAGCACCCTTAATTAATGGAGGAATCCGAAGTGGCGCGAAGAGGAGCACGTGGACCAGGGAGAAAAACAGGGGACTTTTCTGTTTTAAAAAAGCATAAAAGATGGAATGGATAAAAGTCTTGAGGAGACTTATCTGCCATGTATGCATTATGGAGCGTTTGTTAAAGGAGATTAGGGAGAGGATTGATCGGATCCTTCATAGTGATCCAATCCAATATTCCTGTAGCAATGAACTAATGTTTCCATATATATATATATATATGAACCTGCACATTCAATAGGATAAACAAAGAAATAGATAGAGATTGTGTAATCAGTGCATAGACTGATGTAGTCAGGAGGAAAACTTGAGCTAAGGCTGAAATGCCTTAGATTTGTAGATATGTTGTGAATAATAAGAAAGTGCATGTTTGAGTGTGCGCCTGTGTGTCATGTAATTGTGCCTTTCAAGTTTTGTTATGTATATGTGTATGAATAGCTTGAATTCTAGCGTTTATAAGTGTGTTCAAATGTTGCAGGTTGATCGACCATTGATCACAGAAAGGATCGATGGAAATCCAAAGATATTTATGAAATTTATGCGTGCTTGATAGACTATGGCAGAACTATGTTTAACACAAAAATCCATCTTTCGGTGAGCAAGATTAAGTTAAGGATAAAGCAACAAGAACATACAGGAGTCATTGGATCTCTTGTAGATCAACGTTTCAGATGAAATTGCAAAGGAGCGGAGAGCTCATATCGCATCGGTGAAACCATTATAATGATATCAGAATGGCCTATGTAATAAGAGCGATAGTGATATGCGAGTAAATTGCAACCGTCAGATTGGAAGTCAGACCGACGACCCTGATGGGATTGCTAATTAGCAGTTGGGAGCTCAAAGGTTGGAAGCAATGGGATGTTGATACGGTGATGGGCTGATAATGCAATGTCGCCAATAAGCCGATCACCAATCGGCGATCGGGTCAATTAGAGTTCAAAGGAGGGCTTTTTTGTGGCGGAACCGATGGAAAATTCTGAGCGTGGGTTTATAATATTTAAGATCCACCTATATGTTCAGGAGTGGAAGTTTTCTCATTATTCCTTTGTAATTTGATTAATGTATGGTTGTGGGTTTTAAGGCTTAAAATCATATTTGAATGCTCCCGATAGTGTAAAAACCCTCCAATAAGTGTCATGGTCGATGATTTAAAAGGCTTAGAGCCTAAATAAATGCTTCCGATAGGCTTAGTGGGCCATATCCCACAGGCCTCAAGATTGATTTTGCAAAGGAAAGAGATTTTGGCTTAACCCCAATTTCTCATTCCCATCATTCTCCTAACCTTTGCTAACTATTTTTCAATTAAAAATTTTATCAATGCTTTATGATAAATGAAATGAGAAGATGGGTTTGTCCTAACTTGAACCTGAGCATCCATATGTTTCAAAACTCTCTAACAAAAAGTAAGAAGCGTTGATTTTTATTTGACCTGCCAGATGAGAAAGAAAACATAAATGGTATAGGTTTACCATATTGTAGTGCCCCTCGAAACTGAAATAGGATTGAACAATATGCAGCAACACATTCCATTCATCTTTCTTCCATGCCCTCTACACGCCTCCCCTCTAGTCCTTCTCTTTTAATTCATCCTTTAGAAAGAAGGGAACATCAATTCCAGATAACATGTGACTCTAAAGGTCCTCTCTCCATCAGTGGGTAGGGCTCTAACCTCAAAAATTAACTCCTCTGTCACTTGGAAATAAATTCCTCCAACCTCCACTCGTTGTCCGTCGAAACCCTGGGGAAAATCTCATAATACCTCATCATAAAAATTAGTGCATCGCCTGAAACATTCCTCCCATCCGTCCTATCGAAACTGTCATTGAATCTCTGAGTAGATCTCAAGAAGATCAAGCCCCTTTGGCTCATTTATGTTTAACTTTCCACCTTTCCTCGTGGTTTTTTTGTAGCCTACTGAATACATAGAGAAGAGGATCAGGATTCGATCATGAATCTCCATTGAGAAACTCAATATAAAGAGTATATTCAATGAAAAATAATATGATAATTACAATGAAACAAATAACTTTTCTATATGGGGAAAGCTCATTAAACATCATGTTTCGGCAGGTGTACTATCATAACTAGTTTACCTAAAAGATCAGATATTTAACCTTTCAATCATTATGATTAACCCAATTACCTCTTCGGTGGCAAAAAGGACCCTTTGAACACATGCTTTTCACTTATCAGATTTAATAGAGCGTGATCAGATCATAATCACCTTTTTGCTGACGTGGAACATGTTAGCGCATTTCAAAACATAGATTCAAATTTGAATGTTTTAGCGTTGATACCTTGGCTACCCACAAAAATTCATTGGTCTGCATTTTAAAACAACCGATAATGCAAACACTCCCATTGTATCATATTTGTTTGATTTTTTTTCGAAATCACCATAGTGTTGATAGTCCCATTATCAACATTGTTTCATGTTTATTACAATTATTTCGCTAATACTGCAATTGTGAGCATTAAAAAAATTAAAAATTAAGAAAATATGATAACAACTCATAGGTATAGGCCTTATAAATACTTTTAATATCCACTCAAAATACAACTTTTGACAAATATGGTTGATATTTACTTGGAAAATATTATTTTATATCATATCTAATTGTTATATCTTATTCTTGAAGAGATTTGGTTGGATTGTAAAATTAATAAATGCTTCAATAAAAGAATCGACTCTCATATTTTTAGAACCTTGAAAGAAAAAGAAATGTAAATATATAGTTTCCATAACCTTATACCTTTAAGAATATTGGTAATATCCTGATAGAACCTTTGATTAAAATAATCTATTTCAAATTGGGATAGTGTAGGAGGTGAGGTAGTGAGATTTCATCCCAGTGTGAGAATCTTATTAATTTTGAAATCATGCTATAACATGAATTCTTCAAAAAATATTAATGTTCTAAAGTAAAGATAAACTAATTCAAATATTAGATTAGTGATGGGAGGCCTAATTTGAGGATCAATATTGATCTCAAAATTGGGATCCACCCACATAATGTTTTGATATGGAAGGCGCTAATTCGGATATTATGTTTGGGTTCAAAATCACATAAAAATTGAGTGCTACATGTAGCACCACTTTTCAATTTAGGGGTAAAAATAACCACAAAATATAACCTCTAAAAAAATGATAACTATGTAGAGTTTTCGTTACGATGGTAACTTTGTTTATGGAATGAATATGTATCAATTTTAGTAGAAACTAAATCATATCAAGTATAGAATTAAAACATGAAAATAATTCTTTGGGAACCTTTGCGAGGAAAATCTCCAATTGAAGAAGGAATCATTGCAAAGATCCAACATCAAGACTTGTCAATGTAATGAGCTAGCTAACAAGGAAGAGAAACTCAATCTATAGAGAAATTATAGATATAAATAAGAATAAATCATGTGGAAAGAGAATTCAAGGATTCAATGACTTTAGGGAGGGGATAGGAATACACATGTTGGGATAGGGTCCCTGGGCTTAAATTTTGTATTTCCTTTTTCTAAAAGTGTAAAGTCTCCACGATTTGTGGAAGCGGAGCGTGAAGATAGTAAGAGTCAAAGTGGCTTTAGTCCCTTAGTTTGTTAGGTGTTAAGAAGGTTTTGAGACCCACCCATGGTCCTCGGACCATGGAATTGTAAAAGGAAAGGCTACAAATAGAAGAGTCATAGCGAGTCTAGAGAAGGGGAATAATTTAATCATAAGATAGAAGATCATTGTTTGGGCAAGTAAGCTAGGGCAGGAAAGTTTGTTTCCTGTACTTAGGCGAAGGGGAAGGCTCCTGCAGCTGAGTGAGTGGAGACCTTGGTAATTCCGCAAGCTGAGTGCGTGGGCCCCTGCAGCTGAGTGTGCAGAGAAGAAGAGTATGTACTTTGAAGATCACATCTAATAAAGACAATTTTGATCCATACTTTGCGTATTTGTTCAATTGTATTTAATTCTGCTATTTATGTGGTTTCACTCTGCATCTGAAAGTATATGAATTAATGTTTATGTAATGCACGAAAGAGGTAGATCAATATAATTTATGCATGTTATGACTAGTTCATGATCTTCATGAAGATATAATTGTTGTGCATAATATTTATTTTTATTAATTGTTCCGGAAGGGTTAGGGTTCACGAAGACAGAACTAAGCCCTAGAAGTCGCAGGAACCCATCACACAGACCTCTGGATGTAGAAACCTGGTTATGTCATCCCCCAATACTACTTCGGGTGAGATTGCAGCTTGGGCTACACGGGTTGTTGCCGAAAGGGCCAACAATTTAGGGTTTTGTTGGTTGGCAAGCTAACGTTGAACCTGGGTCAAGCCCCATCAAGCCAACAAATGGTTCTACTATCGGGGCTAGAATCTTGTTGAGGAATGTGTGATAAGTGGTTCCCCACTAAGAAAGAGATCGCAAAGTTGATCAATAGGAAGTTTCACATGTATGCATCCTAGGGGAACATAAATTTGTTCTTATCGAAGGAAGAGTGGTTGAATAGATACTTACCCACACACTAACACAAAATATTCTTTTGCTCTTTCCCTATGAATTGCACGAGTGGCTATCCAAATTGGCGGAAAGTCAAGGTACGTGGAAGCTTGATGTTCCTGTTGTGTGGACCCAAGAACTGGTGAAGCACTTGGAGACTTCAAAAAATAACATCTTGCAAGCCATTGACCACTAGAACAATCATATTCTGGGAGGATTCATCATTGAGTTCGTGATTGATACGTCCACCAGCTACAATGCAACAGAGCGCAAGTTCTTCACAGGACCAAGAGGTAATCACCTGAAATCTCTGAAGACCTGGATTAAGATTCTATTGTGCGAAAAATGGGTTATGACTTTAAATTGATGTTTGGGACTACACGAAGTGGGAGAGGATTCAAAAGGAACGAAGAATCAGGCTTTGAATACAATTCGCAATTCTGATCAATGTATATTGAAGTGGAATCTAAAAACCTTAGTAACATAGAATTTGATGGAATGGAATTGTTGTTTATATCATTATGACTAATTTATATACAAAATACCATAAGAAATTCCCATATATGACACATATAAGTCACATAATTAATTGATGCCCCATAAGCAATGTATGTAAGTGATACCCTTCAAATTGAAACACATAGTCAACATGCCACAAAATACCTACCATAAGTGACATAGTTAAGCATAAATTCAAGGAAGCCATGATACACCATATTAAGTGTCACCTAAAAGTGATACACCTTTATTAATAAGACATAACTGATGCATATAGGAAATGAACGATGACCATCAACACATATCCTTTGATGCACATAAGGGATGCACCATAAGTGATGCATAATTAATCTTTTTACATGACACACATAATTGACACACCATAAGAAACACACATATTCTAAGTTGATCATTGTACATAGTGGCTGCAACATATTCAAGAAGATATGTAAGGAATGTTTGCATTCTATCAACCAACTATTGATGGTGACAAGAGGTTGATGCCTCTTTTTCTTGAAAATGTATCATGCTTGCATTAATACGAGAAGGTGGAGAGAATCGAATGAAAAATACTGAGAGTTGGGTGAAAAATGTCCAACATATGAAAACTACAATGACATGGAATTTGAAAATCCTAGTTTTTGTGGATTCAATTTAAGCTTTCTCTTCATCCACACTCCTTGGGATGTTATATTTGACCAATTTGCCTAATTTATACCCAACACATAAATATAATATCATAAGCATAAAAACAATTCCTTTCTCTTTCTAGAAAATATAGTTTAAACATAAATATGAAAAGGAAGGGAGAATATTGAAGTGGAATTTGAAAAACCTTGGTTTTGTGTAATTTGAAAACACTAGTTTTATGCAATTTGAATGACCCAATTTTGTGGAATTTAAAACCCTAGTAATGCCGAAATTTTAAAGCCTAGTCATTGGTTAAGTTTTCTCTTTTTGGTTTCAAAAGTCTCACTTATGTAGGCTCGTACTAAGATATGGTGGCTAAGTGTGGATAACCTAGTTAATGGCTAAGGTGAAGTGTTGATAACCTCAGAGGACAACAAAAACTTCCTATTTATGTGCTTTCCTTGGGATGTCATGTTCTACCTTGAGGTAGTGGTAGAACATATTGTTGCACCTAGAGAGACTATATTAAAGGTTTTCATGTCCTATACACATAGGATAATCAAAGCCCACAATATCTCCTCTTAAAGAAGTCCTAAGAAATTAGATCCAATGGTAAAAAACAAGGAGTTAGGTACCTCGATGTAATGTAAACTTCATTTTGCAAATTAAAATTTGTAAATCCATTTTCTTTTAATATATTATATTTCTAACAATTTAAAATTTTTAATTTCAAAGATTTTTTGAAATACTAATAATAACCTAACTTTAATATTTTCTTTGATTATTTCTTATTTAAATATAAGAATGGTATTTTAAAATATTATGTTTTTTTGTCAACTATTAAATTTAAGTTTTAATATTTTCTTGATTATTTCTTATTTAAATATAAGAATGGTATTTTAAAATATTATGTTTTTTGTCAACTATTAAATTTAAGTTTTAATAGTCTGTGAATTTTTTTTTTAAATTTAGTTGTTAAAATGAAGTTTTAATAGCAGAATGTCCATTTGCGAAAGTTCACGGTAGCATTTGGTGTGGGGAACCTTGGATTATTAGCTTAGCCAGATATTTTGCAGATTTACTTCGTATTAAGGTTTATTTTCCCAAGTTGATTTACTTTAATGAATACAAAATTTTAATTTAATAGTATTAAATATAATAATTAAAAAATTAATTTAATAGTATTAAATATAATAATTAAAAAAATTAACTTAATAGTACTAAATACAATAATTAAAAAAATTAATGTAATAATATTAAGTATAATATTTGTTTTGCTTGCAAGGGTTTGGTCTCGTGGTCAGCGAATGGTCTGCTACGTCGTTCGTGTCGCTATGCAGGTCACGGGTTCAAGTCTCGTCTTACCCTGAGGGGTTGTTCCTTGCGGGCTGGGCGATGCCTCCTAACTGTTATAGTGGTAGCCGGTGGGATTCGACCCCGTGTGTCACACCCCCAGGCCGGCGGTAGTCTTTCAACCACTCTTGGTGAGGTGCGGCACCACTGAACACTTTCTTTTCACCAATACTTATGTTCATGGACTACGCCTAACCATATGTCCTACTTAGTTTGTGTTTCTCAACCAAGTAATTATTATGTTTCCTTTATACCAATGAACACCCATACACATTCATTATCAACAACAATTATAAATGAAGAACACAATTGCACAGTATAAAGGGAGGGGCAACTCCCTGAACAATGAGTCTGCCCGAATAATATATTATACAATCTTTCAATGTTACAAAGCTTACAAGTATACTTGGGAAACACCAAGTTTCATACTTAGCCAAAATTACAACCTCTCACACCTCCATGTGATAACCAAGATTCTTTGCCCAAGCTGGGCGGACGCACCCTCACACGAGCTGCCTACCACACTTCACAACCGAACCTTGTGCACGATGGGCGGGTGACTCCACCAAGTCACCAAGACACCCTCGTTTCTCCTTCGCACGGCAGTCACACCAACACCACTGCATTATGTTTGCATGTCGGGCGACTTCACCAAGTCTCACCCGTGCTCCTTCGTCCGAACGACGGGCGCTCCTGCCCGTGCTCTCACCCAAGACTTAAGACCCATGCGTTTCACCTCTGTGCGGCCTTGCCCAAGGATGGGTGCATAGAACTGTGCCTCACCTTTCAAGCTGCGGCTTTACCTTTGAACTACGCACTTCTTCTTCTTGCTTGAGTTCCTTGAGCAAAGTTCGATTGATGTCCAAATGAATCTCCAACATGCCAATATATATGCTCCATGCATGGTAAACCATCTCCACGGCTGACCTGCGTTATTTCCCCAACCAACGCCCTTCGTTTGTTCTACCGTTCGGTCGGCCCATCGCCAACACCCCAAACGCAACCTTTCATCACCGTCGGCTCATCCAAGTGAACACCCATGCTGTCCACCGTATAAACAAGCTCGCCCTCCACTTCTCATGCGCATTATAACTATGTCTCCACGCGCACTTGGTCGTAGAGCTCGCACTTCTCATTTTCACCAAGAAGCTTCGTCGCACATCGGGTGGGTGTGCCTAAGTACCACAGGTCCTTACACTGTGTAACGCAAGTACGATACCACCGCTGTTGCCAATTCAACTAGATATCAAAAAATAAATAAATAAATAAAATATTTATTTTTAGTTATTTTTATAAAAATATGGTTAATATTCTTATTAATAAATAAATATAAATATTTATTCTTTTAAAGTAAATGGGTTTGTTCAGTTACGATAAGTAAATTAAACAGACAAATCACATTCTGATAATTTTTTTAATGTGACTTTCATGTTATTTAAAAATTAAAAATGCAATTAATTCAATTCTGAATTTAAGAGATGGGATGTAATAAGCAAATCACAAGTAATGAATTTATATATAAACATTGGGTTTTCTCTTTGACCTGAAGATATAATGATAGATGATCTATAAGGGGAAATCCAATTGAATCCCATAATCTAATGGACACGTGTTCCATTCCTTTGGAATCACATAATCTAATGGAACACGTAATAATATGTAGAGAACACAAGTCCTTTTCACATGAGTTGAGGTATCTAGAGAAGAATATACCTACGATTTAAATACGTAATAATTATAGGTGGGGAAGCACTTATAAAAGTTAGCGTACATGCCAAAGGCTTGGGTGGTTTTTTAATTTCGGCCTTTTTAAAAGATGGAAAGAAAGATGTTCATACCTGAAACTTGTCTATACTGAATGTGGACAAAGATATTTGTAATGATACCCCTCTATTTTCAGAATTAATTACAATACAATGATAGGTTTAAGATGATGAATTTACAATCTAGTTTATTTAAATTTTTTGTTGAAATATTTTTGAAAAGTATAAGATTTAAATATTTTATTCATATTTTTAAATATGTCACAACATATTTATTTTTTTTATTATAGTTGACATTATTTTTCTATTTAGAATATAAATTTTACTTTTTATTTTTATTTTAAAGAGAAATGGACAAACCTATAAACTTACACATTACCTCATATTGCTATGTAGAATGAGCCTATCGGCTCAAAACTTAAACTTTAATTTATCAATTTTCAAATATAATACTTTAATTATTAAATTAAATAGAAATTATTATTATTATTATTATTCAAAGTTTTCTATGTTATAAAATTAAGTAAAATATATAACATCAATTTCCCATCCATATAAACTTAAATAATGAGCAACAAGCTTATTGACTATAAAAAATCACTTAATTGGCTATTAAATAGACATTGTTACAATATTATGGGCCAATATCATGGTTTATCAGTACTACATGCATAATAAACATAACTTATTTCATATGACATTTTTCTATATGACAATTTTTTAAATTAATGAATTTAATTAAAAGGGAAAAAATGGCATAACTACTCTGGAGATAAATCTCAACGGTTGATTTATGTATACTACTAAGAATATTTTAAAATATTCTTTGGAGGGTAAATCCCCACCATCAACATGATAAGTATTGATAATTAAATTAAAATTGTGAAATATCTATTCGAAAATAAACACTCCTATCAATGTAAAACCTAAGTATCTTAATAATAAAATTTAAAAACTAATAAATGCATATTTATGTTATTATTAAAATATGTAGTATTTTTATCCTTTTAAATTTAATTTATACATAATATTAATTTTATTATTGTATATAATTTTACATCAAAATCATAATAGTAATCATAATGACGATGATGATTAATGTCCACTGAGACCAATGTGATCTATCGGACCTCAAGAAAAGAGAGTCTAATTGTCATTCTTCAAAATCTTATTTCTCTTATCAAAGAGCAAGGAAAGAAGCATTCCAAGATCGCTATAGTTGGGCTGGCTTAATAAGTCAAGAAGATTGGAGGTGTGGCTGATGATAGGGAATTGAGAGCAGATGCGGGCAAGAGTCGGGTAGTCTAAAAGGAAGTGATTTTCATCTTCCACCTTCTTAGTATCAAAAATCTGACAAATTCTATCGTCTCGGGGAGTCTTGGGTGTAGACCACGGCCCGATCTCACTCTGAATCTCATGAGAGTTAGTTCTAATCCTAGCGATGTTCATTTTCCTCTTGGTGTTAGTCAACATAGAGAGATAATTCTAGTTATCAAGAGTGGGGTCGATCACCTCCTTATAGTACCTTAGCTTCCTTTTACCCTCCATCTCCTTAGCATCTCACATCTTGTCCTTAAAATTGGAGGTAATAGTATCTTTGATACTATCCTTGCTTCCCATGATTATCTCCTCCTTAATCCCCCAAAGTTTGAGCCAAGACTAAGCATCCTAATGCCACCCGTGCTTGAGGCACAGGTGGGGGTTTTGACTAAAGTTAAAAGCAATTTTTGGGAGCCTCTTGGATTCCATATTGTGAAGCTTCTTCTTATACATTAGATATCTAAACATAGCCGCACTTTCAATGGGGGATAGGCCAGCTTTGATCAAGAGGATAGGATAGGGAGTATTTCCCTTGATCTTGAGGTTATAGGTTATGAATTGTTTTTGGATCATATCAATCTTTCTCCACAACTCCCTAGATATACTGCAACCTCAAACTTCACATCCCTATAAGATAACAGGGGTGACGAGAACCTCAAAGAGGAACATTTTTTTCTCCAAATGTAAAGATTAACTGACTTACAATTGTTTTCAAGCTTATAAGAAGCTTTCCAACCTCCAATAATTATTTTCTCGATGCCATAATTCCAGTTGAGCTGATGAGAAAGTCAATACCCAAATATTTATAAGAAGAAACATGCTCAAAACAATGGTTATCATAGACAAAACTACCATGCGTGATATTTTTGGATTTAATGATCATGACTTTAGTCTTGTCGATATTAACAGTCATACCCATCTTGGAGCAGTAGATATGACGAGTCTTAAGTTGCTTGACTAGGTTAATTTTTTATTGTAATTTTATGTGTGACTACATAATCATCATGTCCAATATATCACCTCAATAGGCCAAGGAATTGAACCCTTGACTTCACATCAAGGAGTGCCTTCAATCACCGTCTATCCAAGACCCCATGGACATATTTACGTTTTATTTTTATTTTAAACTGAGCCTTGAATAGGGGATTTGAACCTAGTTCTCATGAGTTTTAATGATTTCACATATCTCAGATTATCAATAATAATAATTGTATAATAGTAATTTACTAAAAATATTAAACACCAAATCAAGTATTAAGACAATATTTTAGTATAAATATAGTAGTTGATCATAATTTTCATGGACTACAAACTTTTAGAAAGTCACAAAATTGTATTCCTCAGTTAAAAATATTTAATCATATTATTTATTTTATAACTATTGCCATAAAATTTACAAAATGGTTGTCCCCAAATCTTGGGAATGATGGGTTGAAAAATATTCTTATTTTTTCAAAATCTATGGCAACTAAGGTTGGTTGAAGGTTTCTCTCTACAAACAGTTTGTGGGAAGTCTATTTTTCTAAATAGTTTAAGAGTCGATAAGGTATCCCTCAAGAAAAGAACATATGTTTTTGTTATTTCAAAAGTTGTCTTAGCATCCTTCTTTGTGATTAAAGAAGTCCTCTATGGGAAGGTAGGGAATGGGAATATTCGAGGACACGTGTGGAACCTTTGGTGGGATGTGGAGTAAATTATTTTCTCCTACTAAATTTGGTGAATCTTCTTAATAGAAATGGCAAGTTGAACCAGGCGGTGGAAAACACAAGGAAAACAATATGGGCCCAAAAATGGTTCTCTTCGGGTTAATTGAATATTCCATTACAATTAGAAGTGGATTGGAACAATTATATATCCCCCCTTAATCTTTCTCATGTTTGGCTAGGGGATAGAGAAGACTCCTTGAGTTAGTTTTTCTCTCCTTTTAATGATTACACATCCAAATGGTGTTATAACCACTTAATAAGTGTTAGCAAACCAAGGGTGCATATGTGGTGGTGGTAAAAATTATGGAAATTAAATTGCCCCACAAAATCTCTCATGTTTATGTGGTTGCCTCATTGGAAACAAGTTCCCCACTTGGGACAATATACACAAGCATCATAAGGAAGGTCCTAGTTGGTGCCCTCTATGCAAAAATGTGGAGTAAAATTTTAGCCACTTACTCTTGTTCTTCCCTTTCACAAAGGAAAGATGGGTCGACTACCAAAGGAACCTGGCCTTGTGCATTGAGATGCAATGGGAGATTTTATTGGAAGCATGGAGTAGCTGGTGGCATGACTTAGTTTCAAAACATTACAAAATAATCGCCCATAATTTGTGGGGGGTTTGGATTTCTAAGCACAAGACTATTTTTTAAGATAAAATGTCTTCTACAGATAGAGTTGCTGCTCAAAAACTTGTCATTTTCTCCCTTGTTCTGGATAAGGATTTTGTTCCTCTTGCCATTTAATAACACTTGAATAGATAAACTCAGCCTTTCCGTGAGGATACTTTGATGGGGAATCTCTTGTGGATGATGACTATGGGGGAGGGGGGTATTGTACTCTTTCTCAACAAACAACACTCTTTTAAACTTCAGATGGCCCTGAGTAAATATACAAATGATTGTGTAGAATTGTTGGCACTCAAACTCCTTTTGTTGGCACATGAGAAATAATGTTGGTCCCTTTAGATCTTTGGAAATTCTATGTCTGTTATTAATTGGTTTAAAAAGGCACAAAAATGGCATTGCTAATATCTATTTACTATATTAAAAAAAAAATTCATATTAAAAGGAAATTTTGATTATATATCTTGCAAGCACATTTATAGGGAAAACAACACACTTGCAAAGGCACTATCTAAGGTAGGGGTCACAAAAGTTTTGGAGATTTGGAAGATTCATTAACAACATGGTGTGGAACAAGTATAATATTTTCATAAGCCTTTCATACAAGGGCCCATGACATACATCAATGGGACTGATCTAGAGGATCTTTTCCATTTTCAATCCTTTTAAGAGCCATTACATCAATATATGATCATAACTACATCCTCATATGATTTGTGAAATCTCTGTTTGCATAATTTTATGTTGCTAGATGTTTAATGTAATTTGAAATATTGTTTAATAGCTATGTATTAGAGAAAATTTTGGCAGGCAATGGTATTTCTTATTACAACTACAAAATTATATATCATAATGCACATATAGCTCTAATGGAATATAATAGATTAGTTATGTTAATAAAGAAATTGTGGTTTTTTTAGAGGGAAAAAAATCATTGGACCCCTGACAGTCAGGCATACGAGTGTTACTGGACTATACCATACCAAGACTATGCACGAACCAGTACAATCAAACAGGCAGAGTTGCCAGAGCGGGAGGTGGGAAGCTTTGATTATGAAACAGGATGGGCGGGAACAAAGCACCGGGGGGGGGGCATACCTGAAAAAGCAAAGCGATGAAATAAAATTACAAAAAAAGACACATGAAAATGATGTATTTCAAAATCTGGTTCAATTTATAATTTATAAAATATTTTAATCATATTTAAATATCTTGAACTTTACAATTTTTTATTATTATTATTTTATTATATAAACTACATAATATTTAAGTTTTATAAATAACTATAGATGATTTTTTATTTCTTGCGGTTTTGCAAAGGAAGTATGGCTTATTCCTTTTTTCATCTTTGGCAGCATAATCAAAGTCAAGAGAACTTAGTGTCATTGGTCATCTAATGGAATAGCTTTTTGTTGAAGTAACCTAGAGTTAACATGGATTGGATTCTAGAGATGGGTTATATTCTTTGGAATTTCTAGAAGTAAAGGAATGCAAAATTTTTTAGAAATAAGAGAGAGGTAACTATGCAAAATCTAAGAGAAATTGTCCTTGCAAACTCTTAGACAAGTGATGATTGGAAGATTGATGGGGTTGAAACAGTGATGTTGTAGAAATCGAATCTGGATTATTAGATTTTCGGGTTGAAACAGTGATGTTGTAGAAGTCGAATTTTGATTATTAGATTATCACTCTTAAAGAAATTTGACGCCTTGATTTTTTCTTTCTCTCACGGACCAGAAAATTTCATCAAATTGAATTTTGATGGGGCGCCTAACCGTAATCCTAGTATTGCTGGTTATGGAGGTGTATTCCACAATTGTAATTTTACAATTTTGATAATTTTTTCATACTAACAACTTTATCTTGATCAAGACTAATAAATAATACATATATGTATAAAAAAAAATAATATTTTATTTTTTAATTAAAAAATTAATTAACATTTTTTTTAATCATAAAAAAATATTAAATTTTATTTTTTTCTCCCATTTAATTTTAACAATTATTTTCATTTCACATATTATATCTATATAACTATCTTATATAAATTTAAATCTTAAAATCTAGAACAAACTTTTCTGCTCGACCCATGATAATAATTTACTTCCAGGATTTTCTACCTTTTATAAAGAATAAAATCTAAAGCAACAATAATCAGCTTTCACATATTTATTTTTCAAAATTTTGAGAAATATTTATTTTTTGCGTCATCCATTACCGCATATGTTACTTTGAAGACTTTATATTTAATAAAGTCAATTCACAAATCATATGAGAAATATTTAATTTTGGCGTCATCCATTACCGCACATGTTACTTTGAAGTCTTCAAAGTGACATATCGCTCCCTTGAAAAAAGAATGCGAAGAAGAGGCCAAATTCGAACCCTAAGAAAACGGTGCAGATTGAGTCAATTTTATATATTATGATCCAAATGAATTTGCTGTCAAGACGATTGCCGTTGATATCAAATGGTGACCAGATCGGGACTTGAAAGAAGTAGCTGCCGGCTCAATTTAAGAAACCAGCGTTGGACGCTGCGATTTCGGCGGCCAAGCACCCTCTGGAAGCATAGGGAAGCGAATATATGCTATGCTAATCATGTTTTTAGTTACTAGTGAATCAATGACTTATTGGGTAGTAATTTATTGGAACCCATCACACAGATTTCTTGATGTAGAAACTTGGTTATGTCATCCTTCAATACTATTTCGAATGAGACTGCAGTTTGGGTTACACGGGTTGTTGCTGAAAGGGCCAACAATTTAAGGTTTTGTTGGTTGGCGAGCTAACGTTGACCCTAGGTCATGCCTCATCAAGCCAACAAATGGTTCTATTATCGGGGCCAGGATCTTGTTGAGAAATGTGTGATAAGTTGTTCCCCACTAAGAAAGAGATCGAAAAGTTGATCGATAGGAAGTTTCACGTGTTTGCAGCGTAGGGGAACATAAATTTGTGCTTATCGAAGGAATAGTGGTTGAATAGATACTTATTCACACACGAACACAAAATATTCTTTTGCTCTTTCCCTATGAATTGCACGAGTAGCTATCCAAATTGGCGGATAGTCAAGGTACGTCGAAGCTTGACGTTCCTGTTGTGTGGACCCAAGAACTAGTGAAGTGCTTAGAGACTTCAGAAAATAACATCTTGCAAGCCGTCGACCACTAGATCGATCATATTTTGGGAGGATTCGTCACTGAGTTCGCGATTGATACGTCCACCAGCTACAATGCAACAGAGTGCAGGTTCTTCAAAGGACCAAGAGGTAATCACCTGAAATCTCTGAAGACCTGGATTAAGATGCTATTGTGCGAAAAATGGGTTATGCCTTTAAATTGGTGTTTGGGACTACGCGAAGTGGGAGAGGATTCAAAAGGAATGAAGAATCAAGCTTTGAATACAATCCGCAATTCTTATCAATGTATATTGAAGTGGAATCTGAAAACCTTAGTAACGTAGAATTTGATGGAATGGAATTGTTGTTTATATCATTATGACTAATTTATATACGAAATACCATAATAAATTCTCATATATGACACATATAAGTCACATAATTAATTATGCCCCATAAGCAATGTATGTAAGTGATACCCTTCAAATTGAAACATATAGTCAACATGCCACAAAATACCTACCATAAGTGACATAGTTAAGCATAAATTCAAAGAAGCCATGATACACCATATTAAGTGTCACCTAAAAGTGATACACCTTTATTAACAAGACATAACTGATGCATATAGGAAATGAACAATGACCATCAACACATATCCTTTGATGCACCATAAGTGATGCATAATTAATCTTTTTACATAACACACATAATTGACACACCATAAGAAACACACATATTCTATGTTGATCGTTGTACATAGTGGCTGCAACATATTCAAGAAGATATGTAAGGAATGTTTGCATTCTATCAACCAACTATTGATGGTGACAAGAGGTTGATGCCTCTTTTTCTTGAAAATGTATCATGCTTGCATTAATATGAGAAGGTGGAGAGAATCGAATGAAAAATACTGAGAGTTGGCTGAAAAATGTCCAACATATGAAAACTACAATGACACGGAATTAGAGGGAATCGGCTCTGCGGCTCGAAGACACAGGATGGATAGGGTTTACCAATTCCCCAGCACCGCCGACACACTGCGGATCAGTGAAGGGACCGCGACAGCAGGAGGTTACCGCACAAAACCACGCGCTGGCTTAACCGAATCGTGGAAGCTGTCAAGGAGCTGGCTTAGCAGCAGACCAGAAAATAAATCCCCTGTGCCAGATCGATCCCCGGGGGCATTACGATCTTCACATGGGTCCAAAACGAGCTCTGTTCACCTGTATCAGGAGCCTCTCTACGGTGCGCCGTTTGTTTTCACTGTAACACGACATGGCATGGGCGATACAACCCACCAGCGTCCAGATCTGCAGGCAAAAACATATGGCTACCTTGATTCCCCTGATTCAGTACTGCTTAAAGACAAGGGAGAAATGTTCAAGTCGGGAACGGCTATGCAATTAAGGGCAGAACAGAACGATGCGCCAATACCACACAGTCGGCCAGATCCAGCAAAGCGAGGGCTCCACAAGCCTGATCTACTTTGCATGTGCGCAGATCCGGTTCAGCGAGGGCCTTACAAGACTGATCCACTCTGCACGGACGCAGATCTGGTTCAGATCTTCATCAAATCAATCGAGGGCAAACACTTTGGCATGCGAATCAGTAAGGGAATGAGCATACTTGAGTTAAAAAAGGAAATCCAGGGTCTCCTTGGAACCCCAGCGCATCTTCAAAACCTCATATGCTCAGGGCACAGTTTGCAGGACTACCAAACCCTCCAATACTACGGCATTGCCACAGATTCAACTATTTTTCTAAATCTCAGACTGCGGGGCGGAAGTACCGGAACCAGCTCAAAAAATACAGGTTCCTTTCGGGATGCAGTAAAAGGGAAGGAAAAAATGAAAGCAGCACCGCCATCAGAATTACCAGGACCCTACATTGTTGAACAGAAGCCAGAATCACCAACGCTACAAATATCTATGCCAGAGGTAACGAGTTTACATAACGACTTATCTAATAACGCAGTAATTTGTAGATTTAATGGCTTCTGGCCAAAATCAGATGCCCTGCACCAATGGATCTTCTCAACATGGACATCTAACTGTGAAATTTACCTATGCCCTAAAGGGTTTTTCATAGTTAGATTTAACACAGAACAAGAAAGAGACAGTGTAATCAATCAGGGGCCTTGGTTCTGGGGCAGTGCTGGCCTCTTCACCACCCCCTGGTTTTCTGATTTCGACGCCAATACAATGATAGTCTCAAAGATGCCAGTATGGGTAAGGCTACATGGGCTCCCTCTACATTTTTGGCATCATAGAGTATTAACAGCCATTGGGAATACCCTTGGGAAATTCCTCAAAATGGATGAAGACAGAGCTATCAGGGGAATATTTACATTCGCAAGAATATGTGTAGAAGTGGACTTGAGTCAGGGACTACCTGACCACATCACGCTGAACTTCAATAATTCTCAATGGATTCAACAACTTGACTATGAGAACACAGCGTTCCGGTGTAGGGGCTGCATGCAAACAGGGCACCTTCAATACGACTGCCCTTTTGCTCGAAAGGATCCCAGGAGAACTAAGAAACAACAAAAAAAACCCAAAGGCTGGCAGCACACTGACCCATTGGAAGAAGAAGACATAAATGTGGACCCTACAGAGAACCAGACACTCAAATGAGACAGAATCAAAATTAGGAAATAAATGCCCCAACTACTCATTTGGGGCCACACATTTCAGATCTGCAACCAGAGTTACAAATGGAAGTAAGTGGCATCAAACGAACCCATGGATCAGAGGGCTCGGAATCTGACAAAGAACTTCAATTGATCCCAATGGAAAATCAGATAGCTATTATTACATCCACACCTGACTCCGGAGGGTGGCGACGGGTGGAGAAGAAGAAGGGTAGGAAAGTTTAGGCATGCTGGAACTTATCTTTTTTCTGTCATTCTATTTCTGTTACTTCCTGTCATTACAGGAACAGTCATCTGCTATTTTGTGTTATTTCTCTGTTTGCTGCCTGTCATTACGGGAACAGCCATTTGCATATGCCTCTGGCATCTACAAAATGTAATTTTATCAATATGAATAAAATTACGACTTTTTTTTACGGGAAAAAAAATACAATGACACGGAATTTGAAAATCCTAGTTTTTGTGGATTTTTTTTTCTAAGAGGTCAATTTAAGCTTTCTCTTCATCAACACTCCTTGGGATGTTATATTTGACCATTGTGCCTAATTTATACCCAACACCTAAATATAATAGCATAAGCACAAAAACAATTCCTTTCTCTTTCTAGAAAATGAAGTTTAAACATAAATATGAAAAGGAGGGGAGAATATTGAAGTGGAATTTGAAAAACCTTGGTTTTGTGTAATTTCAAAACACTAGTTTTATGCAATTTGAATGACCCAATTTTGTGGAATTTAAAACCCTAGTAATGCCAAAATTTTAAAGCCTAGTCACTGGTTAAGGTTTCTAATTTTGGTTTCAAAAGTCTCACTTATGTAGACTCGTACTAAGATATGGTGGCTAAGTGTGGATAACCTAGTTAATGGCTAAGGTGAAGTGTTGATAACCTCAGAGGACAACAAAAACTTCCTATTTATGTGCTTTCCTTGAGATGTCATGTTCTACCTTGAGGTAGTGGTAGAACATATTGTTGCACCTAGAGAGACTATATTAAAGGTTTTCATGTCCTATACACATAGGATAATCAAAGTCCACAATATCTCTTCTTAAAGAAGTCCTAAATTAGATCCAATGGTAAAAAACAAGGATTTAGGTACCTCTATGTAATGTAAACTTCATTTTCCAAATTAAAATTTGTAAATTCATTTTCTTTTAATATATTATATTTCTAACAATTTTTAATTTTTAATTTAATAACCTAACTTTAATATTTTCTTTAATATTTTCTTTGATTATTTCTTATTTAAATATAAGAATGGTATTTTAAAATATTATGCTTTTTGTTAGCTATTAAATTTAAGTTTTAATAGTCTGTGAATTTTTTATTTTTTTAATTTAGTTGTTAAAATGAAGTTTTAATAGCAGAATGTCCATTTGCGAAAGTTCACGATAGCATTCGGTGTGGGGAACCTTGGATTATTAGCTTAGCCAGATATTTTGCAAATTTACTTCGTATTAAGGTTAATTTTCCCAAGTTGATTTACTTTAATGAATAAAAAATTAATTTACTAGTATTAAATATAATAATTAAAAAAATTAATTTACTAGTATTAAATATAATAATTAAAAAAATTAACTTAATAGTATTAAATATAATAATTAAAAAAATTATTTAATAATATTAAGTATAATATTTGTTTTGTTCATAGGGGTTTGGTTTCGTGGTCAGCTAACGGTCTTCTAAGTCGTTCGTGCCGCTGTGCAGGTCACAGGTTCAAGTCTCGTCTTACCCTGAGGGGTCGTTCCTTGCGGGCTGGGCAGTTCCTCCTAACTGTTACTGTCGGTGGAATTCGACCCGTGTAAAGCAAGTACGATACCACCATTGTTGCCAATTCAGCTAGATTTCAAAAAAATAAATAAATAAATAAAATATTTATTTTTAATTATTTTTATAAAAATATTGTTAATATCTTTATTCATAAATAAATATAAATATTTTTTTTTAAGTAAATGTGTTTGTTCAGTATGATAAAAAATTAAACAGACAAATCACATTCTGATATTTTTTTTAATGTAACTTTCATGTTATTTAAAAGTTAAAAATGCAATTAATTCAATTCTGAATTTAAGAGATGGGATGTAATAAGCAAATCACAAGTAATGAATTTATATATAAACATTGGGTTTTCTCTTTGACATGAAAATATAATGATAGATGATCTATAAGGGGAAATCCAACTGAATCACATAATCTAATGGACACGTGTTCCATTCCTTTGGAATCACATAATCTAATGGAACACGTAATAAAATGTAGACAACACAAGTCCTTTTCACATGAGTTGAGGTATCTAGAGAAGAATATACCTACGATTTGAATACGTAATAATTATAGGTGGGGAAGCACTTATATTCTTATTCTTTGTTAAATAAAAGTTAGTGCACATGCCAAAGGCTTGGGTGGGTTTTCAATTTCGGCCTTTCTAAAAGATGGACAGAAAGATGTTCATACCTGAAACTTGTCTTTACTTAATGTGGACAAAGATATTTGTAATGATACCCCTTAACTTTCAGAATTAATTACAAGACAATGATAGGGTTAAGATGATGAATTCACAATCTAGTTTGTTTAAATTTAATTCAAATATTTTTGAAGTATAAGATTTAAATATTTTATTTATATTTTTAATTATGTCACAATATATTTATTTTTTTATTTAGAATATAAATTTTACTTTTTCTTTTTATTTTAAAGGGAAATGGACAAACCTATAAACTTACTATTACCTCATATTGGCCTGTAAAATGAGCCTCTCGGCTCAAAACTTAAACTTTAATTTATCATTTTTCAAATATAATAGTTTAATTATTAAATTAAATAGAAATTATTATTATTATTATTATTATCCAAAGTTTTCTAGGTTATAAAATTAAGTAAAATATATAACATCAATTTCCTATCCATATAAACTTAAATAACAAGTAACAAGCTTATTGACTATAAAAATCACTTATTTGGCTATTAAATAGACGTTGTTACAATATTATGGGCCAATATCATGATAAACAATATTATGGGCCAATATCATGGTTTATCAGTACTACATGCATAGAAAACATAACTTATTTCATATGTCATTTTTCTATATGACCATTATTTAAATTAATGAATTTAATTAAAAGGGAAAATTTGGCATAACTACTTTGGAGATAAATCTCAATGGTTGATTTATGTATACTACTAAGAATATTTTAAAATATTCTATGGAGGATAAATCCCCACCATCAACATGATAAGTATTGATAATTAAATTAAAATTGTGAAATACCTATTCGAAAATAAACACTCCTATCAATGTAAAACCTAAGTATCTTAATAATAAAATTAAAAAACTAATAAATGCATATTTATGTTATTATTAAAATATGTACTATTTTTATCCTTTTAAATTTAATTTATACATAATATTAATTATATTATTGTATAACCCGGATGCGGGTGAAACCCAAGATCATTAATGGCCACCATTCGGATTGTCGGTGCTAGGACCTGCCAGGCGGTGAGTTGCGCTCTGCTCCAGACTCATCTCAGACGAAACCTGGCCAACGTGCATGCTGCAATAAATGGCCCCTCAGGCTGAGATTTGGAAGCAGATGATATTCATATGGCGCCTCTCGAACCCTCTGTTCATCCCCCGTTCCTTAGCTTCTGTCTGCCTCAGGCTGGAATTTCTTACAGTAGAACAGCCACAGGGAGACGATGTTGGCTCCTCTGCTATATTGATCTCGGAAATGGGCACCATTACTCCCACTCCAAGCACTGCCCTTTAAATCCTGCTCAGGAGCCCTGTATTCACAACCCGTTCTCCCTCCCGTCCGCTTGTCCAACTGATTTGCACTCCAACCTCACTGGTATGGTCCATCACCGCATGAGGAGTCACAGAGGAGGAACCCGAGGAGGCAGCGCTCGCCCTCAGGCAGCGCAGAGCTCGGCTCCTGCCTCTCCCCCTCAGCACCATGAAAACTCGCCTCCCCCCAGGTTGCCGCATAGTCACTATCCCCATACGCGCAGTGGGCGAGGGTAAGGGTTGGCCTCAATGGCTGCGCACAACGATATTAGGCTCCATACTGCAATTTCTCCTCTGCGTCCAGGCTCTGTCCCTCACGCGACCCAATTCAGGTTCTAGAGTAATCTAAATAGACCCATCATAACTGCCAATGTGACTATCGTTTCCTCTGAAGAAGATGAGCAGAACAATGACCAAGCGAGGAATTCTGAAGAGCACTCTCAGGAGGTGAGAAATCCAGAAATGGGTAGGGGTTCTGAGAAAAAGTTGAAGGATGATGGCGGGGGCGCAAGCCACAACAGACTGCATGGTGGAGAAGCTCACGCAGGTGACATTCAGCGAGCTAGTGGCAGCTCTATAAGAGCTGCAATAATGGTGGGGTTCGCTGGCAGTTCGAGCGGCACCCAGCATGCAAGGGGGCCTCCAGGTGGTGCAGCGAAAGGCGACGTGGCGGAGAAGGATGAAGATTGGGACCAGTATGCCTGCCTCATTTTCGAGGAGACACCTGACGAGGATGACAACAAATGATGCCACGTGGCATCCGTTGCCACCCACAAGCCAGCTCAGCGTTCTGCTGCTAACGGGTTAGTCTAGTCATTTGATGTTTTTGCTGTTTGTTTGTCTGATCAGAGGGTTTGTTGTTCTATTGTCAAGTCCGGTGGTGCTGAGTTGTATCTTTTTCTAGGTTTTGCTTCAAAACATGGATCCAAGTCCTATGTATGGGTTTCCTTTGGTGACAGTCCTAGGATATATGTTTGGTCTTTTTGCAATGTCAAACTGGTTTCCCCAATCTGGGGCAGTTTCGACTTTCTTGATGAACTCTAGCAACAACGGTTGAGGCGGGGCCTCAGTGTAATTATATTTTTTGTTTTATTAATAGAATTAGCCTTACATAGAAAAAATAAAATAAAATAAAAATAAAAATAAAAATTATATTATTGTATATAATTTTACATCAGAATCATAATAGTAATCATAATGATGATGATGATGATGATGATGATGATGATTAACGTCCACTAAGACCAATGTGGTCTATCGGACCTCAAGAAAAGAGAGACTAATTGTCATTCTTCAAAATCTTATTTCTCTGATCAAAGAGCAAGGAAAGAAGCATTCCAAGATCGCTATAGTTGGGCTGGCTTAATAAGTCAAGAAGATTGGAGATGTGGCTAATGATAGGGAATTGAGAGCGGATGTGGGCAAGAGTCAGGTAGTCTAAAAGGAAGTGATTTTCATCTTTCACCTTCTTAGTATCAAAAATCTGACAAATTCTATCGTCTCGGGGAGTCTTGGGTGTAGACCACTGCCCGATCTCACTCCGAATCTCATGAGACTTAGTTCCAATCCTAGTGATGTTCATTTTCTTCTTATTGTTAGTGAACATAGAGAGATAATTCTGGTTATCGAGAGTGGGGTCGATCACCTCCTTATAGTACCTTAGCTTCCTTTTACCCTCCATCTCCTTAGCATCTCACATCTTGTCCTTAAAATTGGAGGTAATAGTATCTTTGATACTATCCTTGCTTCCCATGATTATCTCCTCCTTAATCCCCCAAAGTTTGAGCCAAGATTGAGCATCCTAATGCCACCCGTGCTTGAGGCACAGGTGGGGGTTTTGACTAAAGTTAAAAGCAATTTTTGGGAGCCTCTTGGATTCCATATTGTGAAGCTTCTTCTTATACATTAGATATCTAAACATAGCTGCACTTTCAATGGGGGATAGGCCAGCTTCGATCAAGAGGATAGGATAGGGAGTATTTCCCTTGATCTTGAGGTTATAGGTTATGAATTGTTTTTGGATCATATCAATATTTCTCCATGACTCCCTAGATATACTGCACCCTCAAACTTCACATCTATATAAGATAAAAGGGGTGACGAGGGTCTCAAAGAGGAACATTTTTTTACTCCAAATGTAAAGATTAATTGACTTACAATTGTTTTCAAGCTCATAATAAGCTTTCCAACCTCCAATAATTCTTTTCTCAATGTCATAATTCCAGTTGAGCTGATGAGAAAGTCAATACCCAAATATTTATAAGAAGAAACATGCTCAAAACAATGGTTATCATAGACAAAACTACCATGCGTGATATTTTTGGATTTAATGATCATGACTTTAGTCTTGTCGGTATTAACAGTCATACCCATCTTGGAGTAGTAGATATGAAGAGTCTTAAGTTGCTTGACTAGGTTAATTTTTTATTGTAATTTTTTGTGTAACTACATAATCATCATGTCCAATATATCATCTCAATAGGGCAAGGAATTGAACCCTTGACTTCACATCAAGGAGTGCCTTCGATCACCGTCTATCCAAGACCCCATGGACATATTTACATTTTATTTTTATTTTAAACCGAGTCACGAATAGGGGATTTGAACCTAGGTCTCATGAGTTTCAATGATTTCACATATCTCAGATTATCAATAATAATAATTGTATAATAGTAATTTACTCAAAATATTAAACACCAAATCAAGGATTAAGACAATATTTTAGTATAAATATAATAGTTGATCATAATTTTCATGGACTACAAACTTTTAGAAAGTCACAAAATTGTATTCCTCAATTAAAATATTTAATCATATTATTTATTTTATAACTATTGCCATAAAATTTACACAATGGTTGTCCCCAAATCTTGGGAATGATGGGTTGAAAAATATTCTTATTTGTTCAAAAGCTATGGGAAGGTAGGGAATGGGAAAATTCGAGGACACGTGTGGAACCTTTGGTGGGATGTGGAGTAAATTATTTTCTCCCACTAAATTTGGTGAATCTTCTTAAGAGAAATGGCAAGGTGAACTGGGCGGTGGAAAACACAAGGAAAACAATATGGGCCCAAAAATAGTTCTCTTCGGGTTAATTGAGTATTCCATTACAATTAGAAGGGGATTGGAACAATTATATATCCCCCCTTAATCTTTCTCATGTTTGGCTAGGGGATAGAGAAGACTCTTTGAGTTAGTTTTTCTCTCCTTTTGATGACTACACATCCAAATGGTGTTATAACCACTTAATAAGTGTTAGCAAACCAAGGGTGCATGTGTGGTGGTGGTAAAAATTATGGAAATCAAATTGCCCCACAAAATCTCTCGTGTTTATGTGGTTGCCTCATTGAAAACAAGTTCCCCACTTGGGACAATATACACAAGCATCATAATGAAGGTCCTAGTTGGTGCCCTCTATGCAAAAATGTGGAAGAAAATATTAGCCACTTATTCTTGTTCTCCCCTTTCACAAAGGAAAGATGGGTCAACTACCAAAGGAACCTGGCCTTGTGCATTGAGATGCAATGGGAGATTTTATTGGAAGCATGGAGTAGCTGGTGGCATGAGTTAGTTTCAAAACATTACAAAATAATCGCCCATAGTTTGTGGGGGGTTTGGATTTCGAGGATCAAGACTATTTTTTAAGATAAAATGTCTTCTACAGATAGAGTTGTTGCTCAAAAACTTGTCATTTTCTCCCTTGTTCCAGATAAGGATTTTGTTCCTCTTGCCATTTAATAACACTTGAATAGATAAACTCCACCCTTCCGTGGGCATACTTTGATGGGGAATCTCTTGTGGATGATGGTTATGGGGGAGGGGGGTATTGTACTCTTTCTCAACAAACAACACTCTTTTAAACTTCAGATGGCCCTGAGTAAATATACAAATGATTGTGTAGAATTGTTGGCACTCAAACTCCTTTTGTTGGCACATGAGAAAGAATGTTGGTCCCTTTATATCTTTGGAGATTCTATGTTTGTTATTAATTGGTTTAAAAATGCACAAAAATGGCATTGCTAATATCTATTTACTATATTAGAAAAATTTCTTCATATTAAAAGGAAATTTTGATTATATATCTTGCAAGCACATTTACAGGGAAAACAACACAGTTGCAAAGGCACTATCTAAGGTAGGGGTCACAAAAGTTTTGGAGATTTGGAAGATTCATTAACAACATGGTGTGGAACAACTATAATATTTTCATAAACCTTTCATACAAGGGCCCATGACATACATCAATGGGACTGATCTAGAGGATCTTTTCCATTTTCAATCCTTTTGAGAGCCATTACATCAATATATGATCATAACTACATCCTCATATGATTTGTGAAATTTTTGTTTGCATAATTTTATGTTGCTAGATGTTTAATGTAATTTGAAATATTGTTTAATAGCTATGTATTAGAGAAAATTTTGGCAAGGAATGATATTTCTTATTACAACTACAAGATTATATATCATAATGCATAGATAGTTCTAATGGAATATAATAGATTAGTTATGTTAATAAAGAAATTGTGGTTTTTTCAGAGGGAAAAAAATCATTGAAATAAAATTACAAAAAAAGACACATGAAAATGATGTATCTCAAAATCCAGTTCAATTTATAATTTATAAAATATTTAAATCATATTTAAATATCTTCACCTTTACAATTTATTATTATTATTATTATATTATATAAACTATTTAATATTTAAGTTTTACAAATAACTATAGATGATTTTTTATTTCTTGTGGTTTTGCAAAGAAAGTATGGCTTATTCCTTTTTTCATCTTTTAGTGTCACAGGTCACCCAATGGAATTGCTTTTTGTTGGAATTAACATGGATTGGATTCTAGAGATAGGTTATATTCTTTGGAATTTCTAGATGTAAAGGAATGCAAAATTTTTTAGAAATAAGAGAGAGGTAATTATGCAAAATCTAAGAGAAATTGTCCTTGCAAACTCTTAGACAAGTGGGGTTGAAACAGTGATGTTGTAGAAATTGAATCTGGATTATTAGATTTTCGGGTTGAAACAATGATGTTGTAGAAGTCGAATTTTGATTATTAGATTATCACTCTTAAAGAAATTTGACGCCTTGATTTTTTCTTTCTCTCACGGACTAGAAAATTTCATCAAATTGAATTTTGATGGGGCGCCTAACCGTAATCCTAGTATTGTTGGTTATGGAGGTGTATTCCACAATTGTAATTTTACAATTTTGATAATTTTTTCATACTAACAACTTTATCTTGATCAAGACTAATAAATAATACATATATGTATAAAAATAATAATATTTTATTTTTTAATTAAAAAATTAATTAACATTTTTTTTAATCATAAAAAATATTAAATTTTATTTTTTTCTCTACCATTTAATTTTAACAATTATTTTCATTTCACATATTATATCTATATAACTATCCTATATAAATTTAAATCTTAAAATCTAGAACAAACTTGTCTGCTCGACCTATGATAACAATTTTTTTTCCAGAGGAAAAAAACACGATGATATTATATTCAGGAATATAATGAGCGAATACAAAAAACATATGAGGCTGGCCATCGAGACAGGCCAATAGAATAAGAGCAGGAGAGTAAAACCATTACATAACAATTTACTTCCAGGATTTTCTACCTTCTATAAAGAATAAAATCTAAAGCAACAATAATAAGCTTTCACATATTTATTTTTCAAAATTTTGAGAAATATTTAATTTTTGCGTCATCCATTACCGCATATGTTTTTTTTTTAACCACATGGTGAATCGGTAACTATCAAGTTTAATCCACGGGAGACCCAGGATCGAACCTCATTGCTGCCACTATATTACCGCATATGTTACTTTGAAGACTTTATATTTTTCACAGACAATAAAATCTAAACCGGCCTTAATAAAGTCCTACAACATTACTGCTGGACTAAACAAATTAATTTATTAATATTGAAATCATGACACATCTACACTGTTCTCGCTCCCTTCAAAAAGAATGCGAAGAAGAGGCCAAATTCGAACCCTAAGAAAACGGTGCAGATTGAGTCAATTTTATAAATTATGATCCAAATGAATTTGCTGTCAAGACGATTGCCGTTGATATCAAATAGTGACCAGATCGGGACTTGAAAGAAGTACCTGCCGGCTCAATTTAAGAAACCAGCGTTGGACGCTGCGATTTCGGCGGCCGAGCACCCTCTGGAAGCATAGGGAAGCGAATATATGCTATGCTAATCATGTTTTTAGTTACTAGTGAATGAGTGACTTATTCGGTAGTAACTTATTGGAAACCATCACACAGACTTCTCGATATAGAAACTTGGTTATGTCATCCTCCAATACTACTTCGAGTGAGACTGCAGTTTGGGTTAGACGGGTTGTCGCTGAAAGGGTCAATAATTTAAGGTTTTGTTGGTTGGCGAGCTAACATTGACCCTAGGTCAAGCCCCATCAAGCCAACAAATGGTTCTATTATCGGGGCCAGGATCTTGTTGAGAAATGTGTGATAAGTTGTTCCCCACTAAGAAAGAGATTGAAAAGTTGATCGATAGGAAGTTTCACGTGTTTGCAGCGTAGAGGAACATAAATTCGTGCTTATCGAAGGAAGAGTGGTTGAATAGATACTTATTCACACACTAACACAAAATATTCTTTTGCTCTTTCCCTATGAATTGCACGAGTGGCTATCCAAATTGGCGGATAGTCAAGGTACGTCGAAGCTTGACGTTCCTGTTGTGTGGACCCAAGAACTAGTGAAGTGCTTAGAGACTTCAGAAAATAACATCTTGCAAGTCGTCGACCACTAGATCGATCATATTTTGGGAGGATTCGTCACTGAGTTCGCGATTGATACGTCCACCAGCTACAGTGCAACAGAGTGCAGGTTCTTCAAAGGACCAAGAGGTAATCACCTGAAATCTCTGAAGACCTGGATTAAGATGCTATTGTGCGAAAAATGGGTTATGCCTTTAAATTGGTGTTTGGGACTACGCGAAGTGGGAGAGGATTCAAAAGGAATGAAGAATCAGGCTTTGAATACAATCCGCAATTCTTATCAATGTATATTGAAGTGGAATCTGAAAACCTTAGTAACGTAGAATTTGATGGAATGGAATTGTTGTTTATATCATTATGACTAATTTATATACAAAATACCATAATAAATTCCCATATATGACACATATAAGTCACATAATTAATTGATGCCCCATAAGCAATGTATGTAAGTGATACCCTTCAAATTGAAACATATAGTCAACATGCCACAAAATACCTACCATAAGTGACATAGTTAAGCATAAATTCAAAGAAGCCATGATACACCATATTAAGTGTCACCTAAAAGTGATACACCTTTATTAATAAGACATAACTGATGCATATAGGAAATGAACGATGACCATCAACACATATCCTTTGATGCACCATAAGTGATGCATAATTAATCTTTTTACATGACACACATAATTGACACACCATAAGAAACACACATATTCTAAGTTGATCATTGTACATAGTGGCTGCAACATATTCAAGAAGATATGTAAGGAATGTTTGCATTCTATCAACCAACTATTGATGGTGACAAGAGGTTGATACCTCTTTTTCTTGAAAATGTATCATGCTTGCATTAATATGAGAAGGTGGAGAGAATCGAATGAAAAATACTGAGAGTTGGGTGAAAAATGTCCAACATATGAAAACTACAATGACACGGAATTTGAAAATCCTAGTTTTTGTGGATTTTTTTTCTAAGAGGTCAATTTAAGCTTTCTCTTCATCAACACTCCTTGGGATGTTATATTTGACCATTGTGCCTAATTTATACCCAACACATAAATATAATAGCGTAAGCATAAAAATAATTCCTTTCTCTTTGTAGAAAATGTAGTTTAAACATAAATATGAAAAGGAGGGGAGAATATTGAAGTGGAATTTGAAAAACCTTGGTTTTGTGTAATTTCAAAACACTAGTTTTATGCAATTTGAATGACCCAATTTTGTGGAATTTAAAACCCTAGTAATGCCAAAATTTTAAAACCTAGTCACTGGTTAAGGTTTCTAATTTTGGTTTCAAAAGTCTCACTTATGTAGACTCGTACTAAGATATGGTGGCTAAGTGTGGATAACCTAGTTAATGGCTAAGGTGAAGTGTTGATAACCTCAGAGGACAACAAAAACTTCCTATTTATGTGCTTTCCTTGAGATGTCATGTTCTACCTTGAGGTAGTGGTAGAACATATTGTTGCACCTAGAGAGACTATATTAAAGGTTTTCATGTCCTATACACATAGGATAATCAAAGTCCACAATATCTCCTCTTAAAGAAGTCCTAAGAAATTAGATCCAATGGTAAAAAACAAGGATTTAGGTACCTTGATGTAATGTAAACTTCATTTTCCAAATTAAAATTTGTAAATTTGTAAATCCATTTTCTTTTAATATATTATATTTCTAACAATTTAAAATTTTTAATTTCAAGATTTTTTGAAATACTAATAATAACCTAACTTTAATATTTTCTTTGATTATTTCTTATTTAAATATAAGAATGGTATTTTAAAATATTATGTTTTTTGTCAGCTATTAAATTTAAGTTTTAATAGTCTGTGATTTTTTTATTTTTATTTTTTTAAATTTAGTTGTTAAAATGAAGTTTTAATAGCAGAATGTCCATTTGCAAAAGTTCACGATAGCATTTGGTGTGGGGAACCTTGGATTATTAGCTTAGCCAGATATTTTGCAGATTTACTTCGTATTAAGGTTTATTTTCCCAAGTTGATTTACTTTAATGAATAAAAAAATTAATTTAATAGTATTAAATATAGTAATTTAAAAAATTAATTTAATAGTATGAAATATAATAATTAAAAAAATTAACTTAATAGTATTAAATACAATAATTAAAAAAATTAATTTAATAATATTAAGTATAATATTTGTTTTGCCCGTAGGGGTTTGGTTTCTTGGTCAGTGAACGCTCTGTTAAGTCGTTCGTGCTGCTGTGCAGGGCATAGGTTCAAGTCTCGTCTTACCCTGAGGGGCCATTCCTTGCGGACTAGGGGCCGTTCCTTGCGGGTTGGGCGGTTCCTCCTAATTGTTATAGTGGCAGCTGGACCCCATGTAATGCAAGTATGATACCACCGCTATTGCCAATTCAACTAGATATCAAAAAATAAATAAATAAATAAAATATTTATTTTTAATTATTTTTATAAAAATATTGTTAATATCCTTATTAATAAATAAATATAAATATTTTTTTTAAGTAAATGTGTTTATTTAGGTACGATAAAAATATTAAAGAAACAAATCACATTCTGATATTTTTTTAATGTAACTTTCATGTTATTTAAAAGTTAAAAATGCAATTAATTCAATTCTGAATTTAAAAGATGGGATGTAATAAGCCAATCACAAGTAATGAATTTATATATAAACATTGGGTTTTCGCTTTGACATGAAAATATAATGATAGATGATCTATAAGGGGAAATCCAACTGAATCACATAATCTAATGGACACGTGTTCCATTCCTTTGGAATCACATAATGTAATGGAACACGTGATAAAATGTAGAGAACACAAGTCCTTTTCACATGAGTTGAGGTATCTAGAGAAGAATATACCTACGATTTAAATACGTGATAATTATAGGTGGGGAAGCACTTATATTCTTATTCTTTGTTAAATAAAAGTTAGCGCACATGCCAAAGGCTTGGGTGGTTTTTTAATTTCGGCCTTTCTAAAAGAGGGAAAGAAAGATGTTCATACCTGAAACTTGTCTATACTTAATGTGGACAAAGATATTTGTAAGGATACCCCTCAACTTTGAGAATTAACTACAAGAAAATGATAGGTTTAAGACGATGTCAGAGTTTAGTTTATTTAAATTTTTTGTTGAAATATTTTTGAAAAGTATGAGATTTAAATATTTTATTCATGTTTTTAATTATTTCACAACATATTTTACTCATATTTTTAATTATTTCATAACATATTTATTTTTTTAATTATAGTTGACATTATTTTTCTATTAGAATATAAATTTTACTTTTTATTTTTATTTTAAAGGGAAATGGACAAACTTATAAACTTACACATTACCTCATATTGGTTTGTAAAATGAGCCTCTCAACTCAAAACTTAAACTTTAATTATTAAATTAAATAGAAATTATTATTATTATTATTATTATTCAAAGTTTTCTATGTTATAAAATTAAGTAAAATATATAACATCAATTTCTCATCTATATAAACTTAAATGACAAGTAACAAGCTTATTGACCGTAAAAAATCACTTAATTGGCTATTAAATAGACATTGTTACAATATTATGGGCCAATATCATGGTTTCTCAGTACTGCATGCATGATAAACATAACTTATTTCATACGACATTTTTCTATATGACCATTTTTTAAATTAATGAATTTAATTAAAAGGGAAAAAATGGCATAACTACTTTGGAGATAAATCTCAATGGTTGATTTATGTATACTACTAAGAATATTTTAAAATATTCTATGGAGGATAAATCCCCACCATCAACATGATAAGTATTGATAATTAAATTAAAATTGTGAAATACCTATTCGAAAATAAACACTCCTATCAATATAAAACCTAAGTATCCTAGCCCCAAGAGTTAGCTCAATCGGTCAAATCAGTGCCTCGCCAATCGGGAGGTCACAGGGTCAATTCCCGAAAGCTCTTGGGGTCAGGTCAGCATAGGCCGAGGGGTGTGCTCCCCTTCGGGGTATGAGCTACCCAGTTCTTACCGTGGACGTAGCGGCTGCCCATTGACCATGGGTATCCGTGAACCACATGTGAAAAAAAAAAAACCTAAGTATCTTAATAATAAAATTTAAAAACTAATAAATGCATATTTATGTTATTATTAAAATATGTACTATTTTTATCCTTTTAAATTTAATTTATACATAATATTAATTATATTATTATATAACCCGGATGCAGGTGAAACCCAAGATCATTAATGGCAACCATTCGGATTGTCGGCGCTAGGACCTGCCAGGCGGTGAGTTGCGCTCTACTCCAGGCTCATCTCAGACGAAACCTGGCCAGTGTGCATGCTGCAATAAATGGTCCCTCAGGCCAAGATTTGGAAGCAGATGATATTCATATGGCGTCTCTCGAACCCTCTGTTCATCCCCTGTTCCTTAGCTTCTGTCTGCCTAAGGCTGGAATTTCTTGCAGCATAACAACCACAAGGAGACGATGTTGGCTCCTCTGCTGTATTGATCTCGGAAATGGGCACCATTACTCCCACTCCAAGCACTGCCCTTTAAATCCTACTCAGGAGCCCTGTATTTACAACCCGTTCTCCCTCCCGTCCGTTTGTCCAGCTGATTTGCACTCCAACCTCACTGGTATGGTCCATCAACGCATGAGGAGTCACAGAGGAGGAACCCGAGGAGGCAGCGCTCGCCCTCAGGCAGCACAGAGCTCGGATCCTGCCTCTCCCCCTCAGCACCATGAAAACTCGCCTCCCCCCAGGTTGTCGCATAGTCACTATCCCCATACGTGTAGTGGGCGAGGGCAAGGGTCGGCCTCAATGGTTGTGCACAGCAATATTAGGCTCCATACTGCAATTACTCCTCTGCGTCTAGGCTCTGTCCCTCACGTGACCCAATTTAGGTTCCAGAGTAATCTAAGTAGACCCATCATAACTGCCAATATGACTATCGTTTTCTCTGAAGAAGATGAGCAAAACAATGACCAAGCGAGGAATTTTGAAGAGCACTCTCAGGAGATGAGAAATACATAAATGGGTAGGGGTTCTGAGAAAAAATAGAAGGATGATGGCGGGGGCGCAAGCCACAACAGACTGCATGGTGGAGAAGCTACGCAGGTGACATTCAACGAGCTGGTGGCAGCTCTATAGGAGCTGCAATAATGGTGGGGTTCACTGGCAGTTCGAGCGGCACCCAACATGCAAGGGGGCCTCCAGGTGGTGCAGCGAAAGGCGACATGGCGGAGAAGGATGAAGATTGGGACCAGTATGCATGCCTCATTGTCGAGGAGACACCTGACGAGGATGACAACAAATGACGCCACGTGGCATCCGTTGCCACCCACGAGCCAGCTCAGCCTTCTGCTGCTGACGGTTTGGTCTGGTCATTTGATGTTTTTGTTGTTTGTTTATCTGATCAGAGGGTTTGTTGTTCTGTTGTCGAGTCCGGTGGTGCTGAGTTGTATCTTTTTCTGGGTTTTGCTTCAAAACATGGATCCAAGTCCTATGTATGGGTTTCCTTTGGTGACAGTCCTAGGATATATGTTTGGTCTTTTTGCAATGTCAAACTGGTTTCCCCAATCTGGGGCAGTTTCGACTTTCTTGATGAACTCTAGCAACAACGATTGAGGCAGGGCCTTAGTGTAATTATATTTTTTGTTTTATTAATAGAATTAGCCTTACATAGAAAAAAAAAATGATATTACTGTATATAATTTTACATCAGAATCATAATAGTAATCATAATGATGATGATGATGATGATTAACGTCCACTAAGACCAATGTGGTCTATCAGACCTCAAGAAAAGAGAGTCTAATTGTCATTCTTCAAAATCTTATTTCTCTGATCAAAGAGCAACGAAAGAAGCATTCCAAGATCGCTATAGTTGGGCTGGCTTAATAAGTTAAGAATATTGGAGGTGTGGCTGATGATAGGGAATTGAGAGTGAATGCGAAAAAGAGTCGGATAGTCTAAAAGGAAGTGATTTTCATCTTTCACCTTCTTAGTATCAAAAATCTTACAAATTCTATCGTCTCGGGGAGTCTTGGGTGTAGACCACTGCCCGATCTCACTCCGAATCTCATGAGAGTTAGTTATAATCCTAGCGATGTTCATTTTCTTCTTATTGTTAGTCAACATAGAGAGATAATTCTGGTTATCGAGAGTGGGGTCGATCACCTCCTTATAGTACCTTAGCTTCCTTTTACCCTCCATCTCCTTAGCATCTCACATCTTGTCCTTAAAATTGGAGGTAATAGTATCTTTGATACTATCCTTGCTTCCCATGATTATCTCCTCCTTAATCCCCCAAAGTTTGAGCCAAGACTGAGCATCCTAATGCCACCCGTGCTTGAGGCACAGGTGGGGGTTTTGACTAAAGTTAAAAGCAATTTTTGGGAGCCTCTTGGATTCCATATTGTGAAGCTTCTTCTTATACATTAGATATCTAAACATAGCTGCACTTTCAATGGGGATAGGCCAGCTTCGATCAAGAGGATAGGATAGGGAGTATTTCCCTTGATCTTGAGGTTATAGGTTATGAATTTTTTTTGGATCATATCAATATTTCTCCACGACTCCCTAGATATACTGCACCCTCAAACTTCACATCAGGATAAGATAAAAGGGGTGATGAGGGTCTCAAAGAGGAACACTTTTTTACTCCAAATGTAAACATTAATTGACTTACAATTGTTTTCAAGCTCATAATAAGCTTTCCAACCTCCAATAATTCTTTTCTTGATGTCATAATTCCAGTTGAGCTGATGAGAAAGTCAATACCCAAATATTTGTAAGAAGAAACATGCTCAAAACAATGGTTATCATAGACAAAACTACCATGCGTGATATTTTTGGATTTAATGATCATGACTTTAGTCTTGTCGGTATTAACAATCATACCCATCTTGGAGTAGTAGATATGAAGAGTCTTAAGTTGCTTGACAAGGTTAATTTTTTATTGTAATTTTTTGTGTGACTACATAATCATCATGTCCAATATATCATTTCAATAGGGCAAGGAATTGAACCCTTGACTTCACATCAAGGAGTGCCTTCGATCACCGTCTATCCAAGACCCCGTGGACATATTTATGTTTTATTTTTATTTTAAACTGAGTCACAAATAGGGGATTTGAACCTATGTCTCATGAGTTTCAATGATTTCACATATCTCAGATTATCAATAATAATAATTGTATAATAGTAATTTACTAAAAATATTAAACACCAAATCAAGGATTAAGAGAATATTTTAGTATAAATATAATAGTTGATCATAATTTTCATGGACTACAAAATTTTAGAAAGTCACAAATTTGTATTCCTCAATTAAAATATTTAATCATATTATTATTTTATAACCATTGCCATACAATTTACACAATGGTTGTCCCCAAATCTTGGGAATGATGGGTTGAAAAATATTCTTATTTGTTCAAAAGCTCTGGCAACTAAGGTTGGTTGAAGGTTTCTCTCTACAAACAGTTTGTGGGAAATCTATTTTTCTAAATAGTTTAAGAGTGGATAAGGTATCCCTCGAGAAAAGAACATATGTTTCCATTATTTCAAAAGTTGTCTTAGCATCCTTCTTTGTGATTAAAGAAACCCTCTATGGGAAGGTAGGGAATGGGAAAATTCGAGGACACGTGTGGAACCTTTGGTGGGATGTGGAGTAAATTAAATCTCCCACAAAATTTGGTGAATCTTCTTAAGAGAAATGGAAAGGTGAACTGGGCGGTGGAAAACACAAGGAAAACAATATGGGCCCAAAAATAGTTCTCTTCGGGTTAATTGAGTATTCCATTACAATTAGAAGGGGATTGGAACAATTATATATCCCCCCTTAATCTTTCTCATGTTTGGCTAGGGGATAGAGAAGACTCTTTGAGTTAGTTTTTCTCTCCTTTTGATGACTACACATCCAAATGGTGTTATAACCACTTAATAAGTGTTAGAAAACCAAGGGTGCATGTGTGGTGGTGGTAAAAATTATGGAAATTAAATTGCCCCACAAAATCTCTCATGTTTATGTGGTTGCCTTATTGAAAACAAGTTCCCCACTTGGGACAATATGCACAAGCATCATAATTAAGGTCCTAGTTGGTGCCCTTTATGCAAAAATGTGGAAGAAAATATTAGCCACTTACTCTTGTTCTTCTCTTTCACAAAGGAAAGATGGGTCAACTACCAAAGGAACCTGGCCTTGTGCATTGAGATGCAATGGGAGATTTTATTGGAAGCATGGAGTAGTTGGTGGCATGAGTTAGTTTCAAAACATTACAAAATAATTGCCCATAATTTGTGGGGGGTTTGGATTTCGAGGATCAAGACTATTTTTTAAGATAAAATGTCTTCTACAGACAGAGTTGTTGCTCAAAAGCTTTTCATTTTCTCCCTTGTTCCGGATAAGGATTTTGTTCCTCTTGCCATTTAATAACACTTGAATAGATAAACTCCACCCTTCCGTGGGCATACTTTGATGGGGAATCTCTTGTGGATGATGATTATGGGGGAGGGGGGTATTGTACTCTTTCTCAACAAACAACACTCTTTTAAACTTTAGATGGCCCTGAGTAAATATACAAATGATTGTGTAGAATTGTTGGCACTCAAACTCCTTTTGTTGGCACATGAGAAAGAATGTTGGTCCCTTTATATCTTTGGAGATTTTATGTTTGTTATTAATTGGTTTAAAAGTGCACAAAAATGGCATTGCTAATATCTATTTACTATATTAGAAAAATTTCTTCAAATTAAAAGGAAATTTTGATTATATATCTTGCAACCACATTAACAGGGAAAACAGTAAAGTTGCAAAGGCACTATCTAAGGTAAGGGTCACAAAAGTTTTGGAGATTTGGAAGATTCATTAACAACATGGTGTGGAACAACTATAATATTTTCATAAACCTTTCATACAAGGGCCCATGACATACATAAATGGGACTGATCTAGAGGATCTTTTCCATTTTCAATCCCTTTGAGAGCCATTACATCAATATATGATCATAACTACATCCTCATACGATTTGTGAAATTTTTGTTTGCATAATTTTATGTTGCTAGATGTTTAATGTAATTTGAAATATTATTTAATAGCTATGTATTAGAGAAAATTTTGGCAAGGAATGGTATTTCTTATTACAACTACAAGATTATATATCATAATGCATAGATAGTTCTAATGGAATATAATAGATTAGTTATGTTAATAAAGAAATTGTGGTTTTTTTAGAGGGAAAAAAATCATTGAAATAAAATTACAAAAAAAGATACATGAAATTGATGTATCTCAAAATCCGGTTCAATTTATAATTTATAAAATATTTAAATCATATTTAAATATCTTCACCTTTACAATTTATTATTATTATTATTATATTATATAAACTACTTAATATTTAAGTTTTACAAATAACTATAGATGATTTTTTATTTCTTGTGGTTTTGCAAAGAAAGTATGGCTTATTCCTTTTTTCATCTTTGGCAGTGTAATCAAAGTCAAGAGAACTTAGTGTCACAGGTGACCCAATGGAATTGCTTTTTGTTGGAATTAACATGGATTGGATTCTAGAGATAGGTTATATTCTTTGGAATTTCTAGATGTAAAGGAATGCAAAATTTTTAGAAATAAGAGAGAGGTAATTATGCAAAATCTAAGAGAAATTGTCCTTGCAAACTCTTAGACAAGTGATGATTGGAAGATTGATGGGGTTGAAACAGTGATGTTGTAGAAATCGAATCTGGATTATTAGATTTTTGGGTTGAAACAGTGATGTTGTAGAAGTCGAATTTTGATTATTAGATTATCACTCTTAAAGAAATTTGACACCTTGATTTTTTCTTTCTCTCACGGGCCAGAAAGTTTCATCAAATTGAATTTTGATGGGGCACCTAACCGTAATCCTAGTATTGTTGGTTATGGAAGTGTATTCCACAATTGTAATTTTACAGTTTTGATAATTTTTCATACTAACAACTTTATCTTGATAAAGACTAATAAATAATACATATATGTATAAAAATAATAATATTTTATCTTTTAATTAAAAAATTAATTAACATTTTTTTAAATCGTAAAAAAAATATTAAATTATATTTTTTTCTCTGCCATTTAATTTTAACAATTATTTTCATTTCACATATTATATCTATATAACTATATTATATAAATTTAAATCTTAAAATCTAGAACAGTATAGTTATATAAATTTAAATCTTAAAATCTAGAACAAACTTTTCTGCTCGACCCATGATAATAATTTACTTCCAGGATTTTCTACCTTTTATAAAGAATAAAATCTAAAGCAACAATAATCAGCTTTCACATATTTATTTTTCAAAATTTTGAAAAATATTTAATTTTTGCGTCATCCATTACCGCATATGTTACTTTGAAGACTTTATATTTTTCACAGACAATAAAATCTAAACCGGCCTTAATAAAGTCCTACAACATTACCGCTGGACTAAACAAATTAATTTATTAATATTGAAATCATGACACATCTACAATGTTCTCGCTCCCTTCAAAAAGAATGCGAAGAAGAGGCCAAATTCGAACCCTAAGAAAACGGTGCAGATTGAGTCAATTTTATAAATTATGATCCAAATGAATTTGCTGTCAAGCCGATTGCCGTTGATATCAAATAGTGACCACATCGGGACGTGAAAGAAGTAGCTGCCGGCTCAATTTAAGAAACCAGCGTTGGACGCTGCGATTTCGGCGGCCGAGCACCCTCTGGAAGCATAGGGAAGCGAATATATGCTATGCTAATCATGTTTTTAGTTACTATGGTGAATCAGTAATTTATTGGGTAATTTTTGGAATTTAAGATTAAAGAAATAAAATTACTATAATATTAAGATTAAGGATAACCGTAGTGGTTATTATAACATCATTAGACAGCTAGATATATAAGGCATTTATGATTTAGCAAGAGCCAAGACTCTACTAGGTTAGGGGAATCTATTCCCTGAGCTTTATCACTTAGCAAGAACCAAGACTTACCCAGGGTGGGGAGCCTACACTTCAACCTTATCACAAAGACTCAAATATATACTCACTTGGATTTTAAAACCTAGGAGAAGGGATAACATCCCATTGCGCCAACCACTTAATTGTCCTTAAAAACTAGGATTTTCAAAATTTGACGAAGCCTACTCCTTGAACCTTATCACAAAGACTCAAAGATATACTCCAAATTTAAAACCTTATAACATCCCATTGTGCCAACCACTTAATTATCATTTAAAAAAATACAATTTTCAAAATTTTAAAATAACATCTCATTGTGCCAACCACTTAATTATCTTTAAAAAAAAATAGAATTTTCAAAATTTTAAGGAACCTACTGCTTAAACCTTGTCATAAAGACTCAAAAATATACTCACAAATAACATCCCATTATACCAACTACTCAATTTTTCTTTAAAAATCACCATTTTCAAAATTTTACTAATACAAAATTCAAACACATACATACATACACACTACACACTGCTTGGGTTTGCCACTCCAATTAACAACACTCCAATCTACATATACCACCGTTCCCCTCTCTATAAATATACTTGTGATGCTCCCGTTTACCAGTTGAGGGAGCGGCTTTGTTATAGCAACAGGCGCCGCTTATGCTACAGTAGGCTCCCGGTTTTCGTCCAAAAGATCTTTCTGCCATGGATTCCAGTATGTCTGGACCAGATTACATTAGATGGATTATTATCGTTATAGAAGCATCAGTTGTAGCAGTGTTTTTAATCATTGTAGCGGTTGTATCTGAGTTATTCAAAGTCTATGTCTGGGAACCTCGTCGGATTAGAAGATTCATGGAAAAGCGAGGAGTAAAGGGGCCTCCCCCGACTTTTATGGTCGGCAATCTTATGGCCATTGCCAACCTTCGTGAAAAGGAGACTGCAAACGATATGCAATGCTTGAGCCACGACATTGTCGAGAGAGTTTTGCCTCATTATGTTAAATTTTCCAGAATTTATGGTAAGTTAATCCCATATTCCACTGCGTGGAAGAAATTTCAGATGCCATCGTAGCCACAAAAAATCATCCTCGTTGGTTCTGATAAATATTTAGTTACTGAATTTCTCTGCTGAATTTTGTGCGCCATGATTTAATTTTAACATTGCACACAACTTCTACGTATGCATTCGCTTGTTATTCGTCACTCGTGTCGTGCAACAATGTTTACCTATGCAGTTCTTTCTGTCGTCCTGATTTCTGTTAGTGCATTATTTCAAAACAATTTATTTAGATCATGTGACTAGAAGTTGCATTCACGCGCAAGATAAAATGTGTACAGGGAAGCAATTTCTACTGTGGTGGGGTGTGGAACCGCGACTGACGATATTTGAACCAGAACTTATAAAGGAAATTCTATCGTCTAGGTGTAGTTATAGCTACGGAAAGTCCCGTTTACAGCAAATGGGTAACAAGGATTTCATTGGCGAGGGACTGCTCATGGCCAACGGGGAGTCATGGGCTTACCAGCGCCGCATCGTTGCCCCAGCTTTCAACACTGAAAATCTTAGGGTGATACACGCACTCCTCACAAATCCTCATTCTCAATGTTAAATTAATGCGTTCACTTCAATAAACTCAACCTCAGTCGATCTGTGCAGGGGCATTTGAGCTATATTGTGGATTGCACAGCACAAATGTTAGACCATTTTGAGGATATGGTTAGAAAGGGCGGGGGGTCCAATGAAATCGATGTTAGCAGGCCTTTGAGCAGACTTGCGGCCGACATCATCGCGCGCACACAATTCGGTAGCAGCTATGAAAAGGGAAAAATCATTTTCGAACAGCTTAACTCGTTGCAGCGTCTTTCCTCGCAGTCCGGAAGATATTTATGGCTTCCCGGCAACAGGTGCGTTTTCCCTGAATTTTCTTTGGACAATGCCGATTATATTTATGCGCAGGTTCATATCAGGGAAACAAATTCCGTTAATGTGTGATCGTTTTGATGGAATGCAGGTTCCTTCCTACGAGATTTAGGAGAGAGATAAGAGAGAGAAAGAAGCAAGTAGAGAGTGCGTTGCTGGAAATCATTCAGGCGAGGCGAGATTCAGTCCACTTGGGGCGCAGTGTCTCCTATGGAAACGACCTACTCGGGTTGATACTTGCTGAAACGGAACGAACCAACTCCTCCACCATGAAGTTAACGAACCAGTTGTTAATGGACGAGTGCAAGACATTTTTCTTCGCGGGCCATGAAACCACAGCCATTCTGCTTACATGGACGATGATGCTGCTGGCCTCCAGTCCCGAATGGCAAGACAAGGCGCGAGCCGAAGTTCTGGAGGTTTGTCAGGGAAACCGTCCATGTACCGCTGATCTCTCCAAACTAAAAATCGTAAGAGTAGCAACCCATGTCAAATTATAGCATTATATTAAATGTGAATATAATTTTGTTTACAATGTGTGTACTAGACTTAATGGTTTGATCATTGGGTGCTTGCAGTTAGGAATGATAGTGTACGAGTCTCTGAGACTGTACACACCGGCCACACTGTTGCCAAGACAGGCATTCGAGAACGTGAAGGTGGGCGATTTGGAGTTACCGAAGGGCATGTGTGTGTGGATTCCGGTGCTCGCCATCCATCACAGCAAGGAATTATGGGGAGAAGATGCTGACGAATTCAATCCACAGCGGTTTGCAGAGGGTGTACAGAAGGCGTGTAAGCATCAGATGGGATTCATACCCTTCTCCTCGGGACCGAGAGTGTGCGTGGGGCAGAACTTCGCTATAATGGAAGCGAAAGTGGCGGTGGCAATGATTGTATCGCGCTTCAAATTCGCCCTCTCCCCTAATTATCGACATGCTCCCGTCTGCGTGCTCACCCTGAAACCCAAGCACGGGGTACCCATCATCTTCGAACGCCTGTAATCGTCAAGACCATTCTATAGTTTTTTCCGTTGTTAAAACACGCTTTTCTTTATATTAATAAAAATTGTTATTATATTTGCATAGTATTTCAGTGTTTCTGTTATAACATCCTATTGTATCTTGGGTAACATCTCTTTTGTAATCTATCTTTATATCACATGTCCAGTTTAGTTTCTATTATTCATCAAAGAGTTTTGCACCTTCAGATAAGAAAAAACATCTTTCTTTACATCACATGTCCAGTTTAGTTTAGTTTCTATTATTTATCATAGAGTTTTTGCACCTTCAGGGAAGAAAAAACTACCTTATCAAAGCAACACCAAAAAAATTAAGAGTTCTCCTTCACATGATCTTCTTACCATTTTTCAGATTTGTACCTGTCCCCTTCCCACCAAAAAAAAATTGATTCAAAAAATATTCCTGGTTCAATGACTATAAAACCCCGCACCCACATTTCCCCATAGAACATGCACCATTAAAAAAATCTCACTGGTAAATACCTGAACATGCACCATTAAAAAAATCTCACTGGTAAATACCTGCCATAAGTCTCTGAATTTGAAATCCCTGTAACTTCTTCTCTTATGTAACTGCTTCTCTTCCGAGGTAGTCCAATTTCCTTGACTTATGCAACTGTCTTAATTACATCCTCCCGAACCACCGCTCTTTTATACTAAAAAATAAGTTTACGGCTGGGCCAGCTATATTATGTATAGTGGGAGGACTCTAGTGTTTATGGGATTTGAACCAGGAACGCAGGCAGCATGTCAATGACGGATAATGACGAAATTTTGAGTTTATTTCAATTGCTCATTTCTAGAATATTTGTTAATCTGATAAATATGAGTGAGGTAAAAAATTTGACTATCCCATGTTTTGAGTTTATTTCAATTGCTCATTTCCAGAATATTTGGTAATCTGATAGATATGAGCAAGGTCAAAAAATTGACCATCTCATGTCCATTTGATAAACGGATGAGTTTATTTCAATTGCTCATTTCTGGAATATTTAGGTCAAAAAATTGACCATCTCATGTCCATTTGATAAACGGATGAGTTTATTTCAATTGCTCATTTCTGGAATATTTGGTAATCTGATAGATATGAGTGAGGTCAAAAAATTGACCATCCCATGTCTATTTGATAAACGGATAATGACGAAGCTTTGAGTTTATTTCAATTGCTCATTTCCAGAATATTTGCTACTCTAATAGATACATTTGCTACTCTAATAGATACGTGCAAGGTCAAAAAATTGACCATCCCATGTCCATTAAGGTCAAAAAAATTGACCATCCCATGTTCATTTGATAAATGGATAATGACTAAGCTTTGAGTTTATTTCAATTGCTCATTTTTAAAATATTTGGTAATCGGATAAATATAGGCAAGGTCAAAAAATTGACCACCCCATATCCACCCCATATCCTTCTGATTACTAAACATTTGAAAAATTGACTTATTAAATTAAATTAATAAAATAATTTTGATCCCGGTCCTAGAGTCAAACTAGCTGTTGGTCAAGTTAGCAGTTGGAGGTTCTGGTTAGACTATTTAACATGCTAAGCTAGATCTCTTTCTTCAACCTGCCTTGACGATAAACCACACTAATTGGTTCGGAACGCATGAACAAATGATATTCCATGTGATTTTCGTCGAATAATCTCTCACAAACTTAATATAGATCACAAAAACCTGAACTCTATAATCTAAAATATAAATATATACCTATAACTAAGTGATACACTACTACCCCATCCCAAAAAGCCCTTGCAAATGGACCTTGGAAAAACAAATGAACATGGTCTTCTGTATCTCTCTTGCACGTAAGGCAAATGCCCGGACCCATTATCCTCCTCGCTAAAAAACTTCTATCATTAACGGTTCACCTTGGTTTATAAAAAAAACAATTATCACTTCATAAAATTTCCCATAAATATTATAAAATCTCACACAGATAATTATGCCATTCTATATGTTATTATAAAATCTCACACAGATAGTGATGCCATTCTATATGTTATCGTTTATCATTGCCGATTCGCCTTCGTTTAAAAGATTTGACATAAATAGTATAAAATCTCACACAGATAGTATATAGACCAATATAATTTGGCTAATAATCTTGTAAACATTGATTAATTGTAATAATCTTGGAGGCCCCAGGAAGATTGCATCGTCTCACATGTGTGCTTAGTAGCTATTTTTATACTGCCCAGACCTTCCTGGAATATTCTTTTCTTTGATGAATGAATTGGATGTAAGTTCATGTATATAATTTGAAAAAAAATACATATATTTATATGAAATATTAATTTTCTTCGGTTGTCATTTTTATCTCCACATTGACTTACGAAAATGAACATTATTAAAATAATGTTAAAACCTTTGTATTTTCCAAATAAAAAAGTTGGACCGTTTTTTTCACAACGTTGGATCTCTCAGGCGTTCCTCTCACTTGGCCAGAGGCTTGCAAAATTACTAATAACCTTCACTCCTTTAATCGTAGTTTAATAATAATTTTATATTCGATATAGTTTTTATGGAGGTGTTTTGTTGTTATTTAAATAATTTTTAAATATGTAAACAGATTAACCTTATTAAAAGATTAAATAAATTAAAATAAATTATTACTATTATTATTAACCCTATTTTTATTAAAATAAATTATAGAAATTTTACTATTTAAATTTACAATTTTAATAAATTTTTATAAAACTTGAAAAAGTAAAACTTTAAATTATAAACAATGGTTAATCATGGTCTATAAAATTAAATATGGTCATCCATGGTCAATTATTCTCAACTATGGTCAAACATCGCATTGTAGCAAATATTATCTTGATATGAAAATCAACCACGGTTAAGCATGGTCAACCATGATCAAATGTCATATTCTAACAATGATTGTCTCAATATGAAAATCAACCATGGCCAACAATGTTTATTTTAGGGTTTATAATATTTATCATAGGGTTTATATATATTGGGTTTATCATTTTTATCCCTTGGGTTTATTACTCTCTTGGGTTTTCTAATATTAATCCCTTGGGATTATTGATTTAAGGGTTCATATTCCTAGGGTTTAATATTATTCCCTTAGGTTTATAATCTATTGGGTTTTTAGTATTAATTCCTAGTGTTTATTATTTTCTTGGGTTTATAATATTGATCACGGTCAACAATGTTTTATAAATTCAATCATGGTCAACCATAATTTTATAAAATCAAATATGGTCCAACGTCGCACTATGACAAAGATTGTCTCAATATGAAAATCAATCATTGTCTCAACCCTGGTCCAACATCGTATTGTGACAAAGATTGTCTCAATATGATAATCGTGGTGAACCATGATCAACCACGGTCAATCATAGTCAACCATGGTACAACATCGCATTGTGATAAAGATTTTCTTGATGTGAAAATCGACCACGGTTAAGCATGGTCACCCATGGTCCAACATTGCATTCTGACAAGGATTGTCTCAATATAAAAATCAATCATGGTCAACCATATTTATTTTAGTGTTTATAATATTTATCTTAGGATTTATTTATCTTGGGTCTATAATATTAGTCCCTTGGGTTTAATATTATTCCCTTGGATTTATTATTCCCTTAGGTTTATAATATCAATTATGGTCAACCATCATCAATTATAGCCAACCGTGGTCAGCTATGAACGAATGTCGCATTGTGTCAATGATTGTCTCAATATGAAAATCAACCATGGTCAACCTGGTCTAATGTCAAATTGTGATAAATATTTTCTCAATATGAAAATCAATCATGGTGAAGCATGTCTTCCATGGTCCAATGTTGCATGGTGACAAGGTTTGCCTCAATATGGAAATCAACCTTGGTCAACCATGGTCAACCATGTTTATTTTAGGGCATATAATATTTATCTTAGGGTTTATATACATTGAGTTTATATTTCTTATACCTTGTATTTATAATATCAATCCCTTGGGTTTATTAATGTAAGGGTTCATATTCCTATGGTTTAATATTATTCCTGTAGGTTTATAATCCCTTGGTTTTTAGTGCCCACGGGGCTTTGGATTGACGGTGAATGGGTGCGCTGTTAAGACACTCCTTGCGATAGGTCACTGGTTCAATTCCCCGTGGGTACTTAGTTTAGTCTTAACCTAGAAAAAAAAAATCCCTTGGTTTTTAATATTAATCCCTAGGGTTTATTATTCCCTTAAGTTTATAATATCGATCATGATCGACCATGGTCCAACATTGCATTGTGACAAATTGATCCAGGTGGATATTGGTGGCCACCTGCCAAGTCCACCTGGACCCCCACCATTGTCTTTCTCAGCATTTTCAGTTTCCTTAATTGTAGCACAACTTACTATTTTTAGCAGTTTTTCGGGTCCTGAACTTCCGGAGCCGTTTTGAGGCCCTAAACGACGTTTTTTGGGGAATCCGGGGGCAACACGAGTCCATGGAATGGACTGGTGTTGCCCGTTCCAACAATGATAGTGCTCGGATAGATCTTTCTAATGAGCTATTGTACGCGTCAAACGGAGATCATATGCCAAAGTTACGACCCCGGGAAGTTGATGTACCAACTTACCCCCAAACGGGGCCCACAGTTTGGCGTTTCATCTCCTAGGGTTAGGTTTTGGAATGTTAAGGGTTTTTCCATTGTTGCTCAACAATAAATAGGCCTTCGAGCCTCATTGTAACACAGTTCAGAGGCATGTAGCCATCACATCTCTTCTCAGAGATAAGCTACCATCGCCCTAGCTAGTTTATTTCCATTTCTGTTTGTAAGCATATTTCAGTATTTTCCATTAATGAAATGAAGTATTATTTCTGCTGCATCTTTGTGTATATGGTTATCTCTGTAATTTGTTGCGTTCCTGTTTAAATCCGGATCAGTGGTATCAGAGCGGTCTGCTTTTTCTCTGTTTTTCTTTGCATGTCCCCAACAAGGTCGGGATATAAGGAGTTAGGGCTTGAACTGGTTGAACCTTTGCAAGACCAGCCTCGCAAATCCCGACGGCCTCCAATGGCGGACGAGAAGAAAGACGAGGGGGCAGGAGATCCCATCAAAATCTTGCTCGAAGAAGCGCTCGAGCGACAACGGAACGCGATGATGGACAGCTTTGCGCAGATCCTTCAGCGGCTACCCAGAAGCGGCGCATCGGCTTCCAGCAGCTCCTCTGGAAACGCCACACCCTTTAAGGTACAAGTTAATTTTGAAATCTCCATATTCGAGGGTCAGATAGACGCCGATGTCGTAGATAAATGGTTAAATCTGCTAGAGGGTTATTTTTCTGTTCATGAATTTTCGAGTCGGGAAAAGATTGTTTTTGCTCTTCTCAAAGCAGCCCCCCACGTCAAGGACTGGTGGGAAACCTACTGCGAGCAGAAGGATGAAAGTACTGGCTCACTATTTTCAGCCGCACCCACCTGGGATTCGTTCTGGGATGCCATCAAGGAGCAGTACTACCCTGTCGGAAGCTATGAGGATGAATACATAAAGTGGACCACGCTGCGGCAGGGAAGGGACCAAGACGTGCCGGAGTTCACCAATCTTTTCCATACCCTTCGCACAAAGTTGGGTATCAAGGATTCAGAGCAACATTTGATACTCAAATACCGTGGCTGCCTGCACAAGTACATCCAGGAAGAAATACAGTTCCTAAACATCCCCTCGCTCGGCGCAGCATACCGGTATGCCGTCAAGGTCGAGCAAAAGTTTAAACAAAAGAAGCGAGACTTTGGATCTGCGAATCCAAAGCAGGGGAAAGGTGCCCCTAAACTACAGAACAAAGGACAAAGCCAAGGCGGGATAACCCAAGACAACCAGCCGAAGCTGCAAGCAAAGAGCAACGCCGCGAAGCCGAGAAAGGACACTGGAAAATGGTGTGAGTTCCATAAGAGCTCCACTCACAACACAAGTGAGTGTCGGGCCAAGCAGTCACTGGTGGCTGAGCTAAAGGTTTCAGAATCAGATGCATGTTCCGACTCTGAGTCAGAACCCGATAAGGGGTATGAAAAAGGGAAGCAGATCATTGATGCAGATCCCAGCGCCACTGTTGCTACCGCAAAGATCCAGAAAAAATGAACCCGAAGATCCAGAGGAGGAGGAGCGTCTCTTCCACTCCTAGATGTGGGTAAAGGGCTCCCCGATATAGTTCATTGTTGATAGCGGGAGTCAAAAGAACCTCATTTCGGCAGAGGTCGTGAAGCGGTTGGGCTTACCGACCACAGCACATCCACAACCATACACCATTGGGTGGCTTCACCAAGGGCGAGATCTTCGCGTGAGCCAGCAGTGTCGCCTTCCATACAACATCAAGCCCTTCACGGATGAGGTATTGTGTGACATTGCTCCCCTTGAAGTTTGTGATGTATTACTAGGACAACCATACTTGTGGAAGCGACATGCTGTGTATGAATCAAGGCCCCGTGCTGTTATTATTACATTGGGAAATAAGTTGTTCAGGATACCAGAGGTAGCACCACCTGCCGCCATCTCTTTGATTACTGCAAAACAATGCAGTAAGATCATTTCCAAAACCAGGAAATTTGTTTTCCTGATGATACGCCCTCAAGGGAAGAAGAAGACAGTGGCCGCGGCCTCCAAACGGGGTCCCTCTGCACGGCAGCTACAGATGGACAAGATTGTGGAGGAGTACGAAGACATCTTCACCTCCCCGGCAGGGGTTCCTCTGCACTGTCAAGTCAAGCACTCCATCGATCTGACCCCAGGTGCGCCGCTACCCAATGGACCAATTTATCGGCGCTCCGTTCTGGAGAACAATGAAATCAAGAGGCAGATTCAGGAGCTCCTGCAGAAAGGTCACATCCGTCCGAGTTCTTCGCCCTGTGGGAGCCCGATAGTGTTGGTACAGAAGAAGGATGGGACGTGGAGACTCTGTATTGACTATCGGGCGCTAAACAAGATCACTGTTCGTAATAGGTACCCGATCCCGCGGATTGATGACCTCCTAGACCAACTAAAGGGGGCGAAATATTTCAGCAAGATCGATCTGAAGTCAGGATATCACCAGGTACCAATTGAACCCTCAGATGTGTGGAAGACTGCCTTCAAATCCAAGGAGGGCCTCTTCGAATGGTTGGTCATGCCTTTCGGATTGACGAATGCTCCTGCAACCTTTATGAGGCTAATGGATGACATCTTGCGGCCATTCACCAACTCCTTTGTAGTAGTATACTTGGATGACATTCTGATCTTCAGCCAGAGTTGGGAAGAGCACCTCCACCACATCCGACAGGTTCTCCAAACACTGCGGCAACACAAGCTATGTGCCAATTTGGAGAAATGCACTTTTGGCATGACCGAGGTTCAGTATCTGGGATACATCATTGATGAACAGGGGGTGCATGTCGATCCAGCCAAGGTCCAAGTCATTCGGGATTGGCCCTCTCCAACCACTCTAACAGAGCTCCGCAGCTTTCTATGTCTTGCCAACTTCTACCGCAGGTTTGTGTTGGGATTTTCTCATATTTCTTGGCCCTTGAGTCAAGTCACCAAGGGCGGGGCGAAAGCAAAATTCTTTTGGTCTGAATCTCAACAGAAGGCATTCAGGGAGTTGAAGGATCGCCTCTGCACGGCACCAGTGCTCGCGTTACCAGATTTGCAACAACCATTTGAGGTCGAGACAGATGCCTCTGACTATGCTATTGGGGCAGTCCTTACTCAACATGGACATCCAGTGGCATATCACAGTGAAACACTTTCAGACACAGTCCGGAAGTACCCCACTTATGATAAAGAGATGTATTCCATTGTACAGGCCTGCCGACAATGGAAGCATTACATTTTGGGGAAGGAAACGGTCATCCACACAGAACACCGACCTCTGCAGTTCATACAGACCCAAGGGAAATTGCAGAATGATCGCCATCAGAAGTGGTCTACATACCTGCAACAGTTTCACTTGAATATCAAGTATAAAAAGGGCAGCACCAATAATGTTGCAGATTGCCTCAGTCGACCACCGATCATGGTGCTAACCACCGTGCTCAACTCTTGCGGGCACGAGACTTCTGATTGGCCACTTCTCTACAAAAGCGACCCAGAATTCGGCCACACATACCAGACACTCTTGGAGGGTCGGCAGGTTGCAGATTTTCACCTCCAGGATGCCCTATTATGCCACCTCGGTCACCTTTGTGTTCCTTCAAGCGAGCGTGCCAAGATGATTTGGGAAGCACACTACAGTCGGGCTGCTGGGCATTTCGGGGTCGAGAAAACAGTGGCAGTATTGCAAAACTATTTCTATTGGCCGAATCTTCGACAAGATGTTGGGAAGTACATCCGATCATGTACTGCCTGTGCCATTGCCAAACCGACCATTAAGAAGCAAGGCCTCTATACCCCGTTGCCTACCCCTAGTCGACCTTGGGAATCCATCTCCATGGATTACATGTCAGGCCTTCCTTCCACTAAGCATGGAAATGAATGTGTTTTTGTGGTCGTCGACAGGTTCTCAAAGATGGCCATTATGATGGCCTGCAAGAAGAATATCACAGCAGAAGCCACTGCTAAACTCTTCTTTGAACGAGTGTGGGTGCACTTTGGGATCCCACAGTCTATCATCTCAGATCGGGACAGTCGGTTTCTCAGCACCTTTTTGTCCAGTCTCTGGTCAATGCTGGACACCAAACTCACGAAGTCCACAGCCTTCCATCCTCAAACTGATGGCCAGACAGAGGTTGTCAATAGGATGATTGTGCACATTCTGCGCATGTATAACTCAAAGCATCCACGCACATGGGACGAGAGCCTCCCCTACGTTCAGCACAGCTACAACCGAGCTCTTCACAGCTCCACTGGCCATAGCCCTTTTCAGGTGGGTTTGGGATTCCAGCCACTATGCCCCATTGATGTGGCCATGCCACTTGCAGCTACTCACATGAATTCAGCTCATGTCCAGTCCGAAACAGATAAGGCCACCAGCTTCATTGAGCGCATCCAACATATTCGCCAGCAGGTCCATGACATTCTTGAGAAATCAAATGCCAAGTACAAGCAGCGACATGATCAACATCGGGTGCCACACAAGTTTCAGGTGGGCGACAAAGTCTGGTTGCATTTGCAAAAGGAACGTCTTACTGGAGCCTATCGGAAATTGAGACCACTCCGATATGGTCCTTACACCATTACTAAGGCTATGGGAGACAATGCATTTGAGCTCAGCATTCCCCCATTCCTTGGCCTGCACCCAGTATTCAATGTGGACCGCCTTCGGCCATACTTTCCACCATTGCTAGACACATCCGACATTGCAGAACAGCTCAAACCCACAGAATTAAATCCAGATTGCATGGAACAAGCTGCAACTGATCGGATCATGGACACACAGATCAAGAACACTCGCCAACAGAATATCCAACTGTATCGAGTTGTCAAAGCGGGCCAACTCCTTCAGCAGGGCAAGTGGCTCACTAGGGAACAAGTTCAGCAGAAGTTTCCTCATCTCATGGAGGAGCTCAACGCAATGGGGACCATTGCTTCCTAAGGGGGGAGGAATGATCCAGGTGGATATTGGTGGCCACCTGCCAAGTCCACCTGGACCCCCACCATTGTCTTTCTCAGCATTTTCAGTTTCCTTAATTGTAGCACAACTTACTATTTTTAGCATTTTTTCGGGTCCTGAACTTCCGGAGCCGTTTTGAGGCCCTAAACGACGTTTTTTGGGGAATCCAGGGGCAACACGAGTCCATGGAATGGACTGGTGTTGCCCGTTCCAACAATGATAGTGCTCGGATAGATCTTTCTAATGAGCTATTGTACGCGTCAAACGGAGATCATATGCCAAAGTTACGACCCCGGGAAGTTGATGTACCAACTTACCCCCAAACGGGGCCCACAGTTTGGCGTTTCATCTCCTAGGGTTAGGTTTTGGAATGTTAAGGGTTTTTCCATTGTTGCTCAACAGTAAATAGGCCTTCGAGCCTCATTGTAACACAGTTCAGAGGCATGTAGCCATCACATCTCTTCTCAGAGATACGCTACCATCGCCCTAGCTAGTTTATTTCCATTTCTGTTTGTAAGCATATTTCAGTATTTTCCATTAATGAAATGAAGTATTATTTCCGCTGCATCTTTGTGTATATGGTTATCTCTGTAATTTGTTGCGTTCCTGTTTAAATCTGGATCACAAATATTGTCTCAATATAAGAATGAACCATGGTCAACCATGGTCCAATGTGTCATTGCGATTTAATTAATTAATTTATTATTTAATGAATTAATTAATAATAAACGAAATATAAATGAATGAAATTTTTTTATTAATATTTATTAATTAATAATGCTATTAAATTTATTTAACAATATTTATATTAATATTTAATTAACAATATTAATATTAATAAAACAATAATAATAAGAAGTAGTTATTTATTAATTAAAAATAAAAATAAAAATATTAGTTAATAACATTAATAATATTAATTAATAATAATCATCATAATAATCATAATTATACACCTTCGATGTATATCAACCACATTTATTAATGTGGTTTTGCTAATATCATTGGAAAATAAACACTTACAATTTTAATAAAACTCTACAAAATTTCAAATAAAGTTGATATTTAAAAATATGATCACTCGAAAAAAACACAAAATTAAATTATGAATTATTGAAAAGTGAACGCTAATGTCATTATATCATGTTTAATCCATAACTTGTTAATCCTTCCTTATGAAATTGTTATGAATGACAAGATGATCATTTTGAAACTTGGGAAGGTGAGTGAAGTCGATGGTAGAGAATTCAATCTTACCAGTTCCAAGAGTTTGATTACAGCAGACTTCATGATTCAACGACATTTTTCTAGTGGATAATTTAGTTCAATAAATAAATTTTAAATATGGAAAATGTTTGGTTCATTTGAAAAGTTTTTCTTTACAATTCCATCACACCAAAAGGGTGCCAATTTATTTTCAAAAAATCTACGCTACTATTCTTGATATTGATTAAGATTTCAAAATCACCAAATGACCACTAAGGGTTCCTTATTGCTCGAGGGCACTGCGAACAGTTCTTTATTTGACATACCAAAGGAGACTCTACTTGCCTACTTTCGACCTCATGACCTGCCGATATAGGTTTTCTTCATTTACTTTTAGCACAATTTGAGAGTTAGGGTTGTGCAAGGATGCTAGGTGTTAGGATGGATTTCGAAATTGTTCAAGGAAATAATATGCCAAGAGTAGCAGCCCCTAATTAAACTAACAGTGGATAATCAAGATGCAATATATATCAAACAAAGCCTCACTTAGTATTAAGAAATAATCTCCATTTGGGAAGGGAACCAACGACCAAGTTTAATCTAGAGGTGTCGTTTGATAATTCTATGGCTAGTAATGGCTTCAAGGAACCGATGATGTTGAAATATTTGGCCCATGAACAAAACTTTATAGAAGATTTTATAAATAATTACATAAAACATGGGAGTAATGGATGTTGAGAACTTATTTGTGAGGTGAAAGTCCCAACTTACTTTCAATTTTGTGGGCAATGAGTTGTTGTGCACCAGTTATCAAGTTGATCACAACCAACATGTCATATATGACTTTTTTTAGACATAGGCTTAGTTGCACCATACCATTATATAGATGGTCTACATTTGAACAATCATTTAAATATTCTTACCCATGCCTAATTTTTGATTTCGAATAATTCTTCACAAAAAAATACTCCGCATTCTTTGTTTCAGCGATTAAATATAACTCCAACAAAGTTATCAACTTAACAACATTTGACCAAGTTCTCATATTTTTAGTGGTCACATTTAGTGCCAATTTTTATGCTCTCTTTGAAAAGTGGTCACGCAACATCACTTTTTTTTTCATTCCAAAGTTAAAATTTCTACATTTTTAACCATGGCATTAAAAGTAAAATATGATGATTGTGAAAGACATAAAAAACATGTCTGGATGAGAAACTGGGGATGCAATATCATGACTACTATTATTTTAGTGTTAAAATTTCAAAAATTTTCAATCATGACATTAACAAAAAAATTGTAAATATGAAAATTTCTTAAAAAATAGCATCTAAAATTTTTCTATCTTTCTTTTTCTTATTTTTTACTTTTTTTTTTTTTTTTGTTTTAAGTGTCTCTAATTTTTATTTTATTTTTGGGGATTAAAATTATGAACTAATTTATATTATGGCCTTGATCACTAGTTCACTTGAAAATAAAAAAATATAATTGGATTCTAAATCTAAAAGTAGCATTATAGATCTTCTAAATTAATTTCAAAATTTAAAATTTACCATTCAATATATTCAAGTGTGAGTGAGCTAGGTGTTTTTTCAAAATAAATAAAGAAAGAAAATAGTGGAAATAAATATCATCTCATTGATTCATTCCATGGTACATATCCATTCATACATTATGAGGAAAACATACTTGGAAAAAATTCGTAGACAAAATGCACATAAATTTTGAGAGAACTCTCAAATGATTTCATTTAGTCAACATAATAAAGAGTCATGGGAGAACATTCATGAGATCTCATTGTTTAATTAAAAGTCTGTGAAACCACAAATGTCATGCACTCTTAAAATTAGCTCTCTACAAGAGTAAAAAATAATATTGTATACTTTAAGTGTGAATAAGGCAAGTGCCTAAAGAACTCTACAAAATTCATGACACTTAAACATAAATTGAATGCAATGATTCTTAAAGGGAAAATTTTAAGGATGAAATTTTAACTTAAAGTTTAGAAACTTTGGTGAATCTTACTGGTCTCTAGCAAACAAATAATAAAATGTTTGATGATATTTTCTAAAAATATCTAGATTTCTAATTATTTTATATTAGTTTATATAAAATCTTGGTGATTTTAAGATAAACTAATTTTATACTATAAAAATTGGGCGAATATTTTTTTTGGAAAATTAGCACACTTGCGAATATTAGCCCCTAATTTTTTTCTTAATGCATTGAGATGAAGGTTCCATGGACCAATAATTAATATAAAGTAAGTTAGAAGAAAAAAAAGGAACACATTTGGGGATTAGGTTCACAAATGTAAAACACAATTCACAAAGCTATGTCATCAAAGAACGGGGAGAAAGAAAACATAATTACTTTATTTAAAATAGAAAATACTCACAAAATTATAGAATAATGACCAATGAATGAATCATTTCTCTTGCAACATCTATTGTTATAATATAAATTGGCTTCATGTATCTATTAATCTAATCATGGAGGTAGTCATTCAAGAATAACAATTTCTTTTAAAGGTTTCCTAAGGCATTCTTTGATGTACTTATTCATTGGTGAGATAGTTATATCTTGCTCCACTCTTAGTGTAAAGGATTTTATCTTATATTTTCTTTGATTTTGACTATAAATGTTTATCAATTGATAGTTGGTCTTAATTTTCATTAACGAATGTAACTAACCCATTCTTAATCTCATCCTTTAGAAATTTGATTAGACTGTGAAATTCCTTAACCCGTGATGTTTTAATAATATTCGTATCTTCTTGTAATGTATATTTTGGAATTATCATGTAGACTCTAATCAATCTTGCTCCTAATAGATCCTCAAGTTTTTTTTATAGTTTTCAAGAAATCATTACTTTTAGGGTCATCAATATTTACACATTTATAAATAGCAACATGTAGAATCTTTATCTTTACATACCATCCATTCATGATTTGTTTAATCCTATTCCATGTTTGAATCCCTTGCTGGTCCTTTTAGAAATTTTCAAGAGTAGCAATCTTATTGGTAAATGTCATGAAATTATTATCCAAGAAATACTAATCATGCTCTAAGTCATTTTTCAATATTTTTGAAAAATAATAAATTATTTGAAACAAATTTCTTAGATACAAAAAAAAATCTCATGCTTCTTCAATAATACCTAGTTGCTTATTTATATTTTTTTCGACATAGGTCCTAATACCATTTAATAAATAGGTTATTTTATTAACTTTATGGGGTGCGTTGGATGTAGCTACTAATGTGCTTTCTAGGGCATGGATAACCCAAGGGGGTATAAATAGAGGTATGGGGATGAGAACTTATTTAGTACCAATAATATTTCTTTTCAGTCTCATGTTTGTAGTTTCTTTCTCAATAATATAATGAGCAAGTGTATCGCCTGTAGTCATGTGAAATTTTAGAACTCTAGTAGGTCCTACTCTCGAGACATCAACATTTGGATTCCTCTTCCTAGTGACCTTCATATTATTAATGTGCACATTTTCAATCTATAATTTCTTTCTGACCTTGTCATATTTATTATTTATTATTTTTAATGGTTGTTTCTCAAGAATATTTGGTTCTTTTACAACTAACTATTTTACTATCTTCTAGCTCTTGTCTAAACTTATATCTACCTAGTCTAGAATTGTAGCACTATCCACTTCCATATTAGTGGGTCCTTCTCCTTTCTGGGGCCCTATTTTACTTAGCCTATTGTTACTTCTAAAACAAATAATAATAATATGATACTTTTCTATGTGGCCAGGATGGGGTGGCCATTCTCCATCATCTTCACTTGATCCTAGTTCATTATTGTCTACATAGTTTTTAGTTTCTTCTATTTTCTTTGATATGAGGAGGAAGTCTAAAGAGTTTATGAGGCGAAATAGGGTTCTTCTCTCTTTTCTTATTTTTTCTTTCTTAATTGGTGTTCATTTCAATCACTAAATAATGATTATGTACCATTGCTTCCTTTTCCTTTGATGTTCCTACTTCATTTTGTCCACTTCCTTCTATATAATTGGTGAATTTTTTTCCATATTGTACTATTGCCAAATATCTTGAAAATATCCACTCAAGATAAAATCTTGGATGTATTCAACTCCCTCAAGTTAAGAGGCTTTAATGTTTCAAACAATTTAGTAGATGTGTAGAATTCTTAACTGTAGCCTCTCCAATAATAAATGACAATGAAATGAATTTTTATTATTTTTCGTATCAAACATAATTGACTAGGAATAATATTTTCTATAGGCTTATGCAACAAATTTTTTATTAGAAACTAATGTGGGAAGTAACAATAGTCTATCTTCATAATGATAAATCCTAAATATCTACGGTTATCCTTATCTACATGCACTCCTTTTCCTTTCAAGAAATCCACTGCCTATGAAGACATGCTCTATGGCTCGTTTCCTATTAGCATGTACTTGAAACGTTTGAAAAAATTCTATTGAATAAGGCTTAAGTAATATGGAGACTTTTGTTTCCATAGAATAAGGTACCAAAAGTGTACTAATTTTGCTTCAATGTTAATGTTACTCTTTGGGCGGTAAGTTTATTGAAAAAATTACAATAGACTATGGCCATCACTAGGTAGGCCATCATGAAGAACCTCCGGGTCTTGTAATAATTTTCTAATTGGAAGGAAATCTCATTGGAGATAATTTCCATCTATTAAAAGACAATATATGTTCTAAAAAAGAAAAGATATAATATATACAAGACTGGCCTAGGTACATGAGATGTTGATTCAAATCCCAAAATACAAGAAAATAGCCAAGAAAAATCTCCATATTTCCCTACCTGTAATGAAATATCAATGAGAAAAAGATTGGTTGGAATGAGTTCAATATATAGCATTAAGTTTCAAATATCATTAGTTCCCCCACCTTGAGAGTTGAGGAAGCCATCGACTAAAAGTAATTTTATTTTTCTATTTGGGTTTGGTACCTTAAGCATACTTTTGGAAATATTGGGAGTTAACATAACTATATTCAGCCTATATAGAAAAAAAAACTTGATAGTTCTGATCTTAGGGTTGAGCTATGGAGCACACCAACAAACAATTTCTCTAAAATAAAAAGCATCTAGGACATATGCAATGTTAGAAATCCCTACACTCCAAATTTTGTTCTTATATTTCTCTTTAGGGCATAATTTCATATACCATTTATGGTATGTCTATCAATGGAAATTTTCATTATGTGAGGCAAGTGAATTAGCTAGATATCCCCACAAATGGGATCTTTTTTCCTTTTAATTTTCATATTGTTTTACTCATTCAATGCACTTAGATATATGTGGTAGGTCAAGTAAGGTCTTACAAATATTTTAGTTATTTAAAAAATATTTTATGGTAGAATTTAGTAACACATTTCTATATCACGTACCACGTTCATTGGGCCTAATGAGAATAATAATAAGAATTTAATAACCTATGGCATGTTTTTAATTGGTATATTAAAGAATTGGATTCTCATAATACAATATCAACATCTTCCCACCTTATATATCAGAGTTACTTAACAAGCTTTCAACTAGCCTTAAAAGGATAAAATGGTTATTTTCCATGATTCTCACTAAGTATGGCATATAAGCAAAGATTCACTTTGATAGAGTATATAATATCCCTTGCGCGGAAGCCTTATGTGTATGGAGAAATAGAAGTGTAGATGAAAGCATCTGTAGGAGAACGAGATGTGAGGAAAGTTGAATATGTAGAGAGATGAATGGGTTGGGTGTTTTGCACACTTGTAAAAATGGATAAGTATAAATTAGTGTGGGGTCGACTATGTGCAAAAGGGGAGTGTGAATAAAGTGGGAGGTGTGTGGAGTGTGGGAGCACAAATCAACTTTGAAAAGTTCCACACACAACCTTTTGGAAAAATGACTAAGTATGGGATTTGAGAAAATGAAAGGAAAGAATAACTAATAGATGATGGTGATAATGGTACATGAAAATGAGTCAATAGTAACGTAGATGGTTTACCACTCCATCCATTAGACTAGGAATGCAACATTTGGCATTGAAGCTATATCCTGCAAGCCTCCACACCTAACTTAATAATGTTTCTCCCATTGCTCATGTTATCACTTAGAGGAAACCCTGGTTGCGGGAAAACCTCTAAGGTAACCTCAAACCACTTTGAGGTTGAAAATATGGCCCTTTCAACATGGAGAGGGATCTCTCCCTAAACTCTGCTACCCAAGGCCACAGTGGTAGAGGGTTTGTAATACGTTCTATGGCTAGATTTATTTAAGAAAGATTGAGGTTGGTTGGACTATAGGAAAATCTAACCATTAGGCATGGATTCTGACCCAATCAGGTTTATATAGTCACAGGTTCAGTGAGAAAAAATTACAAAAGAGAGATCGTAACAATTCCTTCGAAAAATTTCAACGAATTTTGAGGATGACGGAGGAAAAGAAGGGTGATTTATATGTAGAAAAAACAAGTATGTAAAGATCTGAAACATAAGAAAATGGATCCTAGCAAATATGAATTTCAAATACAACACTTAACATTCAGGCATGAGGAAGATATAACACCAAGAGATAGACAGGAATTGCAACACGTGAACTTTTGCAAAGTGCTCACATAAATTCTTTTATTAAAATCTGATCACACAGTAAATACAAAAGGCTATCTTTCAAAGTTCCAACCCCTTCTTCTTTAGAAACTTCTTATATAGAAGATACAATAGCAAATATGCTTCTAGATAAACTTAATTACAATAATCTAAAAATAACAATGTATATCTTTAGGTACATGCATGTAAAATATCCTTCAAAACATATATGGTTTTCCAAAGAACAACTTGTTGTAAATCATGCTAAAATTGAGGACTGAAAAAATGCATTGTTGCTATGCCTCCTTCACTAGGAATCAAGCCTTGTCATCCCTTCAAAAATGGTATTTTGTTGCGTCGCTCCTACTTCCTCAGACACCCTTCCTACAATTCACTGATAATCTCATGCTCAATCTTTAGATTTTGGAACTAATAATTCGATGATTGGACGACTGACGGTATTTAGCTATCGAAACTGATAATTAGTTGATGGGAAAATTGTTATCATTTTCCTCCAAACTGTCCACCAAAATGCACTAACAATAAAAATGGCAATGCTCTTCTATACTTTCCTGTGCTAAAACGCTGACAAGTGCTCTGTCAGCAAAAAACCAAAAATTTGCTTTTAACAACATGGGGAAAAAACTGAAATGGCCAAAAACATATTCAGCTGAGAGTACTGGATGCTTCCAGCAAAACATCGACATTATCCATCCCACGTCTTTTTATTTTTCTAGTTTCCATGTGAACCCTTTTATTTGTGGCCTTTGTTTTCTTTGACTTAAATTGGGAATCTGTAGTTTTCTCACTATTTATGATTAGGTACTTTAACGAGACATCATCCACATCTATAATTTCTTTAGCAAGATCTAGGATTTGTTTTATTTTGATGTTCAATCTAACCTTATTCTAAGGTTTAGTGTGACGCCTTTCCCCCTTTGAACATCTCAAACAGGGTAGGCTCTTTCTCATTTGAAACTCCTTCATCATGGAGATCATCCATCTATCTTTTGGTTTTCTCTGGAAATTGGCTTCCTGTAGGTAGGCTTTCAGTGGTAAGGTCTTTAGCAGAAGGGCTCTCAGTAGGAGGGTTTTCAGTAGGAGGAGGAGGGATTTGTTGTGATTTTCTGAGCCTATCACTTATTCTAGTATAAACCTTAGGCATTTGAGGAATAGGGGAGAGGTTTTCTCTGTCTTCTTTCTACTTCTGGTTTTCACAGAAGAAGCTCCTTGAGAGGCGGTTTTAGTCTCAGGGTTTTTTACTTGTTTAGCCTCCTTTTTAGCACCCTTTTTCCTACCCGTTTTAGACTTAGGAGGTTGGGGCTGAAACCCTCCCTAGAAAATAAAATGACCCCATGTTCTCCCGACCTTTGTTAACCAGTTTTCAAGTAACAATTTTATCAACGGTTTATGATAAATGAAATGCGAAGATGGGTCTTTCCTAACTCGAACCTAAGTAATCATATGTTTCAAACTCTCTAACAAAAAGTAAGAAGCGTTGATTCTTATCTGACCTGCCAGATGAGCAAGAAAACAAAAATGGTATAGGTTGACCCTATTGTAGCAGCCCTCGTAGGTGATATATAACTAAATAATACACAACAACACATGTCATTTGTCTTTTAACCATGGCCTATGCACCCCTGCCCTCCAACCCTTCTCTTTGAATTCATCCTTTAGGAAGAAAGGCACATCAATTCCAAATAAAATTTGACTCCTAAAGGCCTTCTCTCCATTAGTGGGTAGAGTTGTGACCTATGAAATTAACTCCTCCGTCACTTGGAAAGAAATTCCTCCAACCTCCACTCATTGTCTGTCGAAACCCTGGGAAAAGTCTTGTCCTACCTCATCATGAAAATCAATGCATCACTTAAAAAATTCCACCCACCTGGCCTTTCGAAACTGTCGTTGAATCTTTGGGTAGATCTCAAGAATATTGGGCCCCTTTGGCTTATTTTTGTTTAACTTTCTGCCTTTCTGCATGGTTTTGTTGCGGCATATTGAATATGTAGAGCAGAGGATTGAGATTCGATCCTGAATCTCCATTGAATAACTCAACAAAAAGAGTATTTTCATCGAAAAATATTATGATAATTACAATGAAATAGATAATTTTTCTATATGGAGAAAACTCATTAAATATCATGTTTCAGCAGGTGTACTATCATAACTGATTTACAGAAAAGATCATATATTTAACCTTTTAATCATTATGATTAACCCACTTACCTTTTCAGTGGCAGAAAGGATTCTTTCAACACGTGCTTTTCACTTATCAGATTTAACAGAGCGTGATTGAATCATAATCACCTTTTTACTGACATGGAACATGTGAACGCAATTCAAAAAAAAGATTTAAATTTGAATGTTTTGGCACTGATATCTCGGTTACCCACAAAAAATCACTGGTCTTCATTTTAAAACACTCGATAACGTTGACACTCCCATTGTGAGCATATTTCTTTGATTTTTTTCTTGAAATCACCATAGCACTCATAGTCCCATTATCATCATTTTTTCTTGTTTATTACAATTATTTCACTGATACTGTAATTGTGAGCATCAAAAATTTTCAAACTTAAACAAATGTGATAACAACTCATTGGTAGAGGCCTTATAAATACTTTCAATATCCACTCAAAATATAACTTTTGACAAATATGGTTGATATTTACTTGCAAAAAATTATTTTATATCATATCTAATGGTTATCTCTTATTCTTAAAGAGAGTTGGTTGGATTGTAAAATCAATAAATCCTTCAATAAAAGAATCAACTCTCATATTTTTAGAATCTTGAAATGTAAATATATAGTTTCCATAACCTTATACATTTAAGGTTGGTAATATCGTGATAGTTCCTTTGATTAAAATAATCTATTTCAAATTGGGATAGTGTGGGAGGTGAAGTAGTGAGATTTCATCCGAGTGTGAGAAGCTTATTAAATTTGAAATCATGCTATAACATGAATTCTTCAAAAATAAATTAATGTTCTAAAGTAAAGATAAACTAATTCAAATATTGGATTAGTGGTGGGAGGCTTAATTTGAGGATCAATATTGATCTCAAAATTGGGATCCATCCACATAATGTTTTGAGATGGAAGGCACTAATCTTGATATTAAGGTTGGGTTCAAAATCACATAAAAATTGAGTGCTACATGTAGCACCATTTTTCAATTTTGAGGTAAAAATAGCCACAAAATATAACCTCTAAAAAAATGATAACTCTGTAGAGTTCTAATTACGATGGTAACTTTTCTTATGGAATGAATATGTATCAAACTTAGTAGAAACTAAATCATATCAAGTATAGAATAAAAACTTGAAAATAATTCTTTGGGAACCTTTGCGGGGAAAATCTCCAATTGAAGAAGGAATCATTGCAAAGATACAACACTAGGACTTGTCAATGTAATTAGCTAGCTAACAAGGAAGATAAACTTAATATATAGAGAAATTATAGATATAAATAGGAATAAATTATGCGGAAAGAGAAGTCAAGGATTCCATGACTTTAGGGAGGGGATAGGAATACACACTTCTTCCACAACTCTTTCCTCAATTGAAGAAGTTAAAAATAGGTAGTAGATTCCTTAAACACTATATATAAGGGGGGAATGTAGAGAAACATGAGGATATTGAAATTTAATTGACAAGTCACTATAGAACTCCTTTACGAACGAATATAAGATCGATATGTAGTTATTCACGTAATCACTAGCTTAATCTTAACCTACGTATTTCTTGAAAAAAGTATAACTATTACCTTCCTTGAATTTTTTGAATAGGTGGAATAAGCCATTAAGGAGATGATTGTAGGAAAATCACTAAGGCTAGATCACTTCACAACAAATTTCTTCTAGGCTTGCTAAATGATCATTGTGTTAAGAAATTTACTGCATAACATAAATAATTACCGAGAGGAATATATATAAGAAAATAACCAGCAACAACCATAAACACATAAACACACATGTTTATCCCGGAAAACCCCAAATCCGGGGAAAAACCCAATCATAATGAAATTTCATTATCCTTGGCCAAAACCCTGGCCAATCCGGCCAAGTGAGCCTTCACGGCTCACCTCCAGGCCTTTTCATTACAATGAAGTCCTTCCAGCCTTTTATAGGCTCCATTACATATGATACCACGTGCATAATACCATGGGTGCACAATACCATGTGCCCCAAAACCATCACTGTTTACCCTGGTCAACTTTTGACTCTATCCCGAGTCAAGTTTACCTAACAATTCCCCCCTTAAACTTGACTTGGGGTTCCTTGACTAACTCCAGCCAAACCTGCTAAGTGAGCCAATCCCGCTCACTCTAGCTCTTACCCCCCTCAGAGTTTTTACCCAGGGTATTGTTAACCTGACATCCCCCCTATCACCTAGGTCTAACCTAGACTTTACCGGTGATCACCGAGGGGTACACATGCCTTACCAGGTCTTACAGTAGTATGCCCATTTACATGCAATAATTTTGACTTCATTAATTTTTTATTTTATTTTTTTGTTTCTTGCTGCTGTGATTCTGATCCATCCTCTCTCAATTTTATTTGCTCAAAAACTTCTATCAAACCGCTCCAACTGCAAGCCTAATGAGAACCTCGTAGATTCCAGCACCAGTGGCCTCATGTAGCAGAAAACGAACAATTTTTGAAGCTGCATGAACCCTGAACAATTTGTCAGAATGTTCCAAACCGGTAAATATCGCAAATGCACTGCGATCCCTGGCGGTTACGGCACTATCTTCCGCACATTCTCCTTGAGGTTCTTCCGCGTATGATTGTTCCACCATTATTTTCCAAACCCAGATCTGGAAAAACGCTGCATTGATCTCATCAGGCACTATAAACCCTTGGCATCAAAGAATTGCTTTGAACCCAATATCTGGCTCTGATACCAGTTGTTAAGAAATTTACTGCATAACATAAATAATTACCGAGAGGAAAAACCCAATCATAATGAAATTTCATTATCCTTGGCCAAAACCTTGGCCAATCTGGCCAAGTGAGCCTTCACGGCTCACCTCCAGGCCTTTTCATTACAATGAAGTCCTTCCAGCCTTTTATAGGCTCCATTACATATGATACCACGGGCATAATACCATGGGTGCACAATACCATGTGCCCCAAAACCATCACTGTTTACCCTGGTCAACTTTTGACTCTATCCCGAGTCAAGTTTACCTAGCACATTGGTAAGGATATCTAGGAGGTGATTGAAGAATCAAGAGTTTCAAGCGCAATCTATAGGAATTTAGCTCAACCTTACTCTCTTTGATTCCAGATAAGTGAAAAGTGAAAAAAATAGATAAATTAAAACATATATCTTTATGTAATGCCATTTATAAAATTATTACCAAGGTAAGTGCTAACCAATTAAATCGAATAATGAACAAGATTATCTTTTCTAAACATGGGGTTTTTATATAAGGTATAAAATTTCTCATAGAAATAATTTTATCTCATGTGTAAATACGTTCTATGAAATTGAATAAGGGACATGGAACATTAATTAAACTGTGATAAATTTGACATGTTTAAGGTGTATGATTTCTTAAAACTAGGCTATTCTTCAAATCATGTTGGTTTCTTTTGGATTTTGTCGAGAATGGATCATCTGGTTCAAAATCATACTCTCCTCATCTTTATTTTATATATTTATCAATATTACCCCTCTCGTACCTTCAAGAACACTCAAGGGATTAGACTAGGGTATCCCCTCTCACCCTTCTTATATATTATCTTGGTTGAATTCCTAGGAAAATGCATAATGAAAGCCATGGAAAATGATTGTGTCAAATGAATTTCTCTTCATCCCAATTCTTCCCTCTTTTCTCATCAACATTTTGTGGATAAAATTTTTATAATGGATGTGTCTACTATTAGGAAAGCTCTAGCATTTGAGTCCACCTAGATGTATTCATGGAAGCTTCAAGAGAACTTATCAATCAATATAAATCCCAAGTGTTCTCCTTTAATTATCCTTTGTTAATTGAAAGGAATATTTCTAGAATCATGGGTTTCCAAAGGGATTCTTTATCTTGTAAATAGCATGGATCCCCTTTGTTCAATAAGCATCTTCAAAATGTCCCTTGGGAATATTTATTAGCAAAACATGAAGCCAAACCCTCTAGCTAGAATTTTAAAATTTTTATTTTACTTGGAAGAATTTTAGTAATCAAGGAAACCCTTCACTCTATGCCCCTCTCTTTCTTTTATATTCTTGTAATTCATATGAAAATAATAAAAAGGATACACAGTTTACAATGGAATTTTCTCTAGAAAGGGCCTTCCAAGGAACACAAATAGGATTTGGTTGCATGGAATAAGGTTTCTATTCCAAAGTTTCCTATAGGTTTAGGCATTAGACACCCTCTAATCATGGGTAAATACATAACAATGAAGACTTGGTGGAGATGGATAAAATAATTACGAGAATTATGGGAAAAGGTGTGGTGATTTGAATATGCAACCAATGTCTTTGAAGAATCACTAGTTCAAATGGAATGGGAATTTCCTAGCCAATTAAAATGGAACAATAGAGGTCTAATGTAGGAGCATTGTTTTTGGGATGTCTAAAATGGGCATTGAGTTCTTTTATGGGAAGAAATATGGTGGAAAGTACTCATCCTAGATCACCAATACCTCTTACAACAAATAAAGGAATCCGTGTTGGCTAAACGGTGGATGAAGTTATAACACTATTTGAATTAGCATGATGACTCAAATCCATTTTGTGAAAGGGTGTGGAAATGATGTGAGACTTGGTCAATAAAATAGGATATTGGGGCTCACAAGATAATGAAGGCTCAACTAGATAATAAAATGGTAAAATATAAGATCAAATTGGATATCTTGAGATGGGGCTAGGAAGGAGATGGAAATTTCAAGTCAAGAAATACTACCAAATAACAGATGGTTTGTACACCACATACAAGAAAAAAATGTAGGTCAAGGTCTAGAATCCTAAACTATAGTTGAAAGTACTCATCCTAGATGACCAATACCTCTTCCAACAAATAAAGGAATTTATGTTGGATAAAAGGGTGGATGAAGTTATATCACAATTTTGATTAGCATGATGACTCAAATCCATTTTGTGAAAGGGTGTGGAAATTATGTGAGATTTGGTTAGTAAAATATGATGTTGGGGCTCGCAAGCAAATGAAGGCTCAACAAGAATATAAAAAGGTAAACTATAAGATCAAATGGGATTTCTTGAGATGGGGCTAAGAAGGAGATGGAAATATCAAGTTAAGAAATAATACCAAATAGTAGTTGGTTTGTACACCACATACAAGAAAAACATGTAGGACAAGGTCTAGAATCGTGAACTATAGTTGAAAGTATTAGTCTTTCTATGGCTATTAGCTACGAGGAAGACTCTAGCTTGGGCTAATTTAAACAAAAGAAATTATGTAGGACCATCAATCTGTTTGATGTGTAGATTGGAGAAAGAATCATCATATCACTTATTCAATGAAAATATGGACACCTCAATCATTTGAGACAATTGTGCAACTATTTGTACATAATCTAAGAGGGCATGAGGAGACATAATCCAAACTCTAGAAAAAATAACACTAGCCCGTATAAAAAAAAACCATTCTAAATATGATTTTGAACTCCTTTCTACGGTTTCTACTTTGGAACTAATGCAAAAAACATAATAGAAGGATCTTCAAACAAAAATATCAAATAGTTGAAAGTATCTTAGAGTGATTTAGACTAATGTTCAATAATTAGTTTGTGTTGTAGCATGGATAGACAAGGACTAGAAAAACTTAAGAACAACATCCATAATTTTTTATAGCTAAACCATTGCAATAAGCTTCTCTCTTTCCGGAAAAAATAAAAAATAAAAAAATAATAATAATAAATAAATAAAAAATAATTAAAAAAATAATAATAAATAAATAAATAAGAAGCTAAACCATTGCAAAGAAAAAAGAAATCCAAAGAGGTGTGGTGTCTACCATCAACACATCACTTCAAATTGAATTTTGATCAAGGAAAACAAAAATATCAAATAGTTGAAAGTATCTTAGAGTGATTTAGACAAATGTTGAATAATTAGTTTGTGTTGTAGCATGGATAGACAAGGACTAGAAAAACTTAAGAATAACATCCATAATTTTTTATAGCTAAACCATTGCAATAAGCTTCTCTCTTTCCAAAAAAAAGAAAGGGAAGAAAAAAAAATCCAAAGAGGTGTGCCATCTACCATCAACCCATCACTTCAAATTGAATTTTGATCAAGGAAAATTTTAACGATGAAAATTTATCTTAAAGTTAAAAAATTTAGAAAATATTACTAGTCCTTAATATACAAATTGTAAAATGTTTGACATTTTTTTGTAAAAAAATTCAAATTTCTAATTATTTTATATACTCCATAAATTATTGGTTTTTTTTTTAAGGTAAAATAATTTTGTACTATAAAATTTGGGCAAATCATTTTTACAAAATATGGAAATTGGTGAATCTTTTTTTTGAAGAAGCACGAAAATTTAGTCCACATGTGAATATTATCCCCCAAAATTATCCCTAATTTTGACAATGTTTAGAAGGGTATCTCAAGATCCTTTAGAGTAGGGTGTTTTCTTTACCTAGTAGGAAACAAAAATGGGTGTCCCAGTAACATTACCCTTTTTCTTAGGGTTAAAATTATAATTTCCCTATCCTTGACAACCAACACCATTGTTAACAAAAAACTTAATATTGATCATCAAATAAAAAAGTGGTGCAACTACTAGTACCTTCACTTTATTGTTAGGTTAGAATTAAAACTTACTTGACACAATGGCCTTGGCAAGTGATCCTACTATAAAATTGTTGGACTTCATATTGTTGTTAATGACAACTAGTGACATTGATTCCAAAGGGGAAGTCTAAGGAAGAAGAAATGAGTCAAAGGAAGAAATATGACAACCTAATGATCTTGTCTTAAGATGTCTAAGTTCCTCAAAGTTTAGTATTTTTTGGCAAAATTATAATGCTCAAATGGATCTATGGATGATATTGTTGAATATTCCTCTCCAAGATCTTTCCAACAAACATATTACCCTTGGAAAAAATCCTCTTGGATGAGAAGTTATGATAGTTTGAAGTTGACAATTGCAATGAGAAAAAAAACCAAATTTATTATGAAAAAGACTAATTTTGTTAAATATCGCACATCTTCAAATTGAATCTTTAACTTTGTGGGAAATATATGGTAGATAGGACATGAAATTTCACACCATTTGATTGAGTTAAAGTTTGAGAGTCTTCTAGTGGATCTGGCCATTGAAAATCACATGGACAATGTATGAAGTGTCAAGATGTGAGAAGTTTAATGAGATTCCTAACCCCCACATTGTACTAGCTTCATTGTGACACAGTGAAGGTATCTATTAGATCCCTTGGTTGTTTTCCACAGGGACCCATTAGTGCCCCTAATGGTGACATGGAACCCATCATGTGGATGTTGTGTTTGTAAATTAAGATAGGATGATAGTGATTGACTTGGTAGTTCATGATTGGCCTAAAGATGATGATGTGAAAATAAATGATGACATGATAGCTCTAGAATTTCCCAAGGTTGATGACATGGACTTAATGACATGGAAGTACACTGGCATGTGACAATTCATGATCGGTTCAAAGATGATGGTGTGGTTGCTGAGGTGGTAGATCTATATTGGACAATTAAATTACAGTGACACATGAAAACTCCAGAATGAAACACCAAAATGATGATTTGGACAAGGTGACATGGTAGTATGGATGACTGCCATGTGGTAGGTATAGTTGGAATTTTTGAGTGCCCAACTTATCCTAATTTCAAGTGGCATGTGGCACATCTCATGGGTTTTCATGTGGCATGATGACATCATGTTAACATCAGCATGTGGGTGACCATAACCCATAAGGCTCAAGTCACATGGCATAAGGGGTTAGGCACAAAGGACCACGATGTATAAGAAAATGGATAAAGTCATATGAAGGGAAGTAATATGGATAA